>SJYW01020461.1:0-11370 GCA_006410735.1 Raphicerus campestris | reverse complement strand
CCTAGGGCTGTCACACAGGCTAGTGTGTCGGAGTCGAGCCTCGGGGTTACATTCGAGGCAGGCAGGGCAGTCAGGTTCATCTGAAGTGGAAGAGGCATTTGGGGGTCTTGGAGAATGGTGGCCCAACCTGTGAGACTCTTCCCCACTTTCCCAGTGAGAGCACATCCTTCTGGGATGCTAGGGGAACAACGCGAAACCTTTCCCGGCGGAGCATGGAAAGGGCTCCTCATCTGGAGCTCAGCAGGGGAAATATGGGCTCCTCTTGAGTCTTGGTGGGACCATTGGGGTTCCTCTCGAGTGGGGACGGGTGGGGCGTGGAAGTTCTTGGGTAACAGCAAAGGTGTGAAGGAGCCTCTCGAGGTCCGTGAGGAACGGGGTGAGTTCCCCTGAGATGCCATTGCGGACAAGGGCCACAATACGCCTGCAGGGGAGAAGCTTCCTGTTTGTCTCGAGTTGCAGCCGGGTCATCTCAAGTTACCAGGGGGACCCCCAGGGATCCGCACCTGAATCCTCAGGAGACGCCATTCTCAGTGTGAGTTGCGAGGCCCACCTGGGTATTCCTCCCCAGTCAACGCCGGGTCCTCAGTCCTCGTTGATGCTGAGATTGGAGCCTGAGATTTCCTCACTCATGCTTTCATAGGTCTTGAGGTTACTCTCGAGCCCCCACAGGGGAGTCAGGCCTCATCTCGCCTGGAGACTCGCATAGCCTCTTTCTTCCCCAACTGCAGCGGCAGTGACCGGCTCCCCGTAAAGCGGACACAGGGATCTGGGGCTTGCCATCTAGGTACCCCAGGGCTGTCTCACGTGCCAATGTGTTGGGAGTCGAGCCTCGGGTTGACACTCGAGACAGTGCAGGGCAGTCATGCTCATCTGGAGTGGATGAGGCATTTTGGGGTCTTGGGGAATGGTGGCCCAACCTGTGAGACTCCTCCCCTCTTTCCAGGTGACAGCACCTTCTCTTGAGATGCGAGGGGAACACCAGAAAACCTTTTCTGATGGAGCAGGGAACGGACCCCTCATCTGGAGCTCAGTAGGGGAAAACGGGGCTCCTCTTGAATCGCGGCTGGACCCTCGGGATTCCTCTTGAGTGGGGACGGTTGGGGTGGGGATCTTCCTAGGTGACAACAAGGGTAAGAAGGAGCCTTTCGAGGTCCAAGAGGGAAGTTGTGATTTCCCCTGAGATCCTGCAGCAGACAAGGGACTCACCCTCCCTGCAGGGGAGAAGCTTCTGGTTTTTCTCGAGTTGCGGCAGGGTCCTCTCGAGTTACGACAGGGACCCCAGGGACCCGCTGCTGAGGCCTCAGGAGAGGCCAGTCTCCATGCAAGTTTCGAGGCACCTGTGGGATTCGACCCGAGATGTCGCTGGGTCCTCAGTCCTCGTCTGGTGCTGAGGCCGGAGCCTGTGCTTGCCTCGCCCATGCTGACATAGTTCTTGGTGTTCCCCTGGAGCCCCCATATGGGAGTCAGGCCTTGTCTCTCCTGGGAACGTGCACAGCCACTTTCCTCCCCAACTGCAGCAACAGAGCCTGGGTCCCTGTCAAGTGGATACAGGGATCAGTGTCTTGACCTCGAGGTACCCCAGGGCTATCATAGCTGCCAGTGTGAAGGAGTCAAGCCTTGGGGTCAGAGTCGAGGCAGTGCAGGGCAGTCAGATTCATCTGTAGTGGACTAGGCATTTGGGGGTCTTGCGGAAATGTGACCCAACGCCAGAGGCTTCTCTGGACTTGTCTGGTGTTTGTGCCTCATCCTGGGATGTGAGGGGAGATCCGGGAACCCTTTCCCGATGGAGCAGGAAAAGCGTCCCTCATCTGGAGCACAGCATGGGAAAACGAGGCTCCTCTTGACTTGTGGCGGGACACTCGGGTTCCTCTCAAGTGGGAACGGTTGGGGAGGAAAACTTCCTGGTCACAACAAGGGTATGAAGGAGCCTTTCAAGATCCAAGAGGAAAGGGGTGATTTCCCCTGGGATGCTGCAATGGACAAGGGACACACCCTCCCTACAGGGGAGAAGCTTCTGATTTTTCTCGAGTTGCAGCGGGGTCCTCTTGAGTTATGAGGAGGACCCCAGGGACCCGCACCTTTGGCCCCATGAGAAGCCAGTCTCTATGCGAGTTCCAAGGAACCTGTAAGGTTCCTACGGAGACATTACCAGGTCCTCAGTCTTCATCTGGTGCTGAGGCTGGAGCCTGTGCTGGCCTTGCCCATGCTGACATAGGCCTTGGGGTTCCCCTGGAGCCCCCATAGCGGAGTCAGGCCTCAATTCACCTGAGGACCTGCATAGCTTCTTTCCTACCCAACTGCAGCAACAGTGTCCAGGACCCTATCGAGTGGACACAGGGATCAGTGGCTTGACCTCGAGGTACCCCAGGGCTATCACACTTGCCAATGTGCTTGAGTTGAGCCTCGGGGTGACAGTCGAGTCAGTGCATGACAGTCAGTTTCATCTGGAGTGGACTAGGCATTTGGGGTCTTGTGGAAATGTGACCCGATGCCTGAGGCTTTTCTGTACTCGCCTGGTGTGATTGCCTCCTCTTGGGATGCGAGTGGAGAGCCGGGAACCCTTTACCGATGGAGAATGAAAAGGGCCCCTCATGTGGAACT
The DNA here is from genome assembly GCA_006410735.1 of Raphicerus campestris. NCBI lineage: Eukaryota > Metazoa > Chordata > Mammalia > Artiodactyla > Bovidae > Raphicerus > Raphicerus campestris. The sequence goes on along the minus strand of SJYW01020461.1, from coordinate 8,769 downwards.
GAGCATGAGAAAATGGAGCTCCTCTCTTGTTGCGGCAGGACCCACGGTGGTCCTCTTGAGTAGCGACGTGTGGGGCAAGGAACTTCTTATGTCACAGCAAAGGTGTGAAAGAGCATTTCGAGGTCTAAGAGGGAATGGGTGATTTACGCCGGGATGCTGCAGCAGACAAGGGCCTCACTCTGCCTGCAAGGGTGAAGCTTCTGGTTTTTCTCGAGTTGCGGTGGGGTCCTCTGGAATTACGACGGGGACCACAGGGATCCTCCCCTGTGGCCCAGGATAGGCCAGTCTCCGTGCAAGTTAGGAGGCACATCTGGGGATTCCTCCCCAGTGGCGCCAAGTCCTCAGTCCCCTTCTGGTGCTGAGCCTGCAGCCTGGGATTGCCTCGCCCGTGATGACTCTTGTATTGGGCTACCCCTGGAGCCTGCAGAAGGGGGTCAGGCTTCTTCTCTACTGAAGATGTGCACGGCCGCTTTCCTTCTCAACTGCAGTAAGAGTGTCCGGGTCCCTGTTGAGCAGGTACAGGGATCTAGGGCTTGAGCTCGAGGTACCCTAGGGCTGTCACACATGCCAGTGTGCCGGAGTCGAGCCTGGGGTTCAAGTCGAGGCAGTGCAGGGCACTCAGGTTCATCTGAAGCGGAAGAGGGATTTGGGGTTCTTGGGGTATGGTGGCCCAACCTGTGAGACTCTTTCCGACTTTCCCGTTGGGAGCACATTCTTATGGGATGCTAGGGGAACACCGCGAAACCTTTCCCGATGGACAGGGGAAGGGCCCCTCATCTGGAGCTCAGTAGGGGAAACCGGGGCTCCTCTTGAATCTTGGCTGGACCATTGGGGTTCTTCTCGAGTGGGGACGGGTGGGGCGTGGAAGTTCTTGGGTAACAGAAAGAGCGTGAAGGAGCCTTTCGAGGTCCGAGAGGAATGGGGTGAATTCCCCTGAGATGCCGTTGCGAACAAGGGCCACAACACGCCTGCAGGGGAGAAGCTTCCGGTTTTTCTCGAGTTGCAGCCAGGTCCTCTCGAGTTACGACGGGGACCCCAGGGATCCGCCGCTGAATCCTCAGGAGAGGCCATTCTCAGTGCGAGTTGCGAGGCATATCTAAGGATTTCTCCCCAGTCAATACCGGGTCCTGAGGCCTCGTCTGATGCTGAGATCGGTGCCTGAGATTTCCTCACTCATGCTTTCATAGGTCTTGAGGTTACTCTCGAGCCCCCACAGGGGAGTCAGGCCTCATCTCGCCTGGAGACTCGCACCGCCTCTTTCTTCCCCAACTGCAGTGGCAGTGACCGGTCCCAGTCAAGCGGACACAGGGATCTGTGGCTTGCCACCTAGTTACCCCAGGGCTGTCTCACGTGCCAGTGTGTTGGGAGTCGAGCCTAAGGGTGACACTCGAGACAGTGCAGGGCAGTCATGGTCATCTGGAGTGGACGAGGCATTTGGGGATCTTGGGGAGTGGTGGTCGACACCTGAGGCTCCTCCTGATACTCCTGATATGAGACCACCACTTGGGATGTGAGGGGAGTGCCGGAAAACCTTTCCCGATGGAGCAGGGAAAGGTCCCTTCATCTGGAGCTCAGCAGGAGAAAACGGGGCTCCTCTTGAGTCGTGGCTGGGCCCTCAGGTTTCCTCTCGAGTGGGGACGGTTGGGTTGGGGAACTGCCTAGGTCACAACAAGGGTATGAAGGAGCCTTTCAAGGTCCAAGAGGGAAGGGGTGATATCCCCCGAGATGCTGCAGCAGACAAGGGACTCACCCTCCCAGCAGGGGAGAAGATTCTGGTTTTTCTCGAGTTGCCCCAGGGTCCTCTCGAGTAGCGACGGGGACCCCAGGGACAGCCGTTTTGGCCTAAGGAGAGGCTAGTCTCCATGCAAGTTGTGAGGCACCTGTGGGATTCCTCCTGAGATGTCGCCGGGTCCTCAGTCCTCGTCTGGTGCTGAAGCCAGAGACTGTGCTTGCCTCACCCATGCTGACATAGGCCTTGGGGTTCCCCTGGAGCTCCCATGGGGGAGTCAGGCCTGGTCTCACCTGGGGATGTGCACAGCCGCTTTCCTCCCCAACTGCAGTAACAGTGTCCGGGTACCTGTCGAGTGGATACAGGGATCAGTGGCTTGCCCTCAAGGTACCCCAGGGCTGTCACACGTGCCAGTGTGTTGAAAGTCGAGTCTCAGGGTAACAGTCGAGGAGTGCAGGGCAGTGAGGTTCTTCAGGAATGGNGAAGAAGAAGAAGGTGAGAAGAAGAAGGTAAGAAGAAGAAGAAGGTGAAAAGAAGAAAAAGAAGGAAAAGAAAAATATGAGAAGAAGAAGAAGTTGTTTAGGAGAAGAAGAAGAAGTTGAGAAGAAGAAGAGGAAGAAGAACAAGAATGTGAGGAGAAGAAGAAGGTGAGAAGAAGAAGAATAAAAAGGTAAGAAGAAGAAGGTGAGAAGAAAAAGAAGAAGAAGGTGACAAAAGAAGAAGGTGAAAAGAAGAAGAAGGTGAGAAGAAAAAGAAGGTGAGAAGAAGAAGAAGTTGAGAAGTATAAAAGAAAAAAAGTGTGAGAAGAAGAACAGGAAGGTGAGAAGAAGCAAAAGGTGAGAAGAAGAAGAAGAAGAAAAATGTGAGAAAAAGAAGAAGAAGAGTAAGGTGAGAAGAAGAAGAAGAAGAAGCTTCCGGTTTTTCTCGAGTTGCAGCAGGGTCCTCTCCAGTTATGACGGGGACCCAAGGACCCGTTTCTGTGGCCTCAGGAGAGGCCAGTCACCATGTTAGTTGCGAGGCACCTCTGGGGATTCCTTCTGAGACGTCGCCTGCCCTCAGTCCTCGTCTGGTGCTGAGGCCCGAGCCTTTGCTTTCCTCGCCCATGCTGACATAGGTCTTTGGGTTCCCCTGGAGCCCTCACAGGGGAGTCAGGCCTCGTTTCGCCTGGAGACGTGCACAGCCACTTTCATTTCAAATGCAGCAACAGTGTCCGGGTCCCTGTCGAGGGGATACAGGGATCAGTGGCTTGCACTCGAGGTACCCCAGGGGTATCACACATGCCAGTGTGCCGGAGTCGAGTCTCGGGGTGACAGTCGAGGCAGTGCAGGGCAGTCAGGTTCATCTGGAGTGGACGAGGCATTTGGGGCTCTTGGGAAATGGTGGCCCAAACTGTGACACTCCTCCTGACTCTCCAGGTGCGAGCACCTCCTCTTGACATGAGAAGGGAACAGCGCGAAACCTGGCCTGATGGAGCAATGAAAGGGCCCCTCATCTTGAGCTGAGCATGGGAAAATGGATTTCCTCTTCAGTCGTGGTGGGACCCTCGGCGGTCCTCTCGAGTGGGAACTTGTGGGGTGTGGGACTTCTTGGGTCACAACAAGGTTAAGAAGGAGCATTTCGAGGTCCATGAGGGAACGGGTGAATTTCCCCGGGACCCCGCAGTGAAGAAGAGCCTCACTTGACCTACAGGGGAGAAGTTTCTGGTTTTTCTCGAGTGCCGGTGGGGTCCTATCGAGTTACGATGGGACCTCAGAAACCCGCACTTGTGTCCACAGCAGAGTACAGTTTCCGAGCGATTTGCGAGGCACCACGGGGGATTCATCCCCAGTCGTCACCGGATCCTCAGTCCTGGTTTGGTGCTGAAACTTGAGCCTGAGCTGCCTCGCCCCTGCTGACAAACGTCTTGGGTTTTTGCTGGAGCCCCTAAAGGGGAGTCAGGTCTCGTCTCGCCTGGAGACGTGCACGGCCGCTTTCCTCCCCAACTGCAGTCACAGTGTCCGTGTCCCCATAAAGTGGACACAGTGATCTGTGGCTTGCCATCAACATACTCCAGGGCTATAACACATGCCAGTGTGCCAGAGTCGAGCCTCTGAGTGACAGTCGAGGCAGTGCAGGACAGTCAGATTGATCTGGAGTGAACTAGGCATTTGGGGGTCTTGTGAAACTGTGACCCGACGCTTGAGGCTTCTCTGGACTCCCCTGGTGTGAGTGCCTCCTCTTGGATGCGAGGGGACAACCAGGAACCCTTTCCCAATGGAGCAGGTAAAGGGCCCCTCATCTGGAGGTGCACATGGGAAAATGGAGCTCCTCATGAGTTGCAGCGGGACCCTTTGCGATCCACTCGAGTGGTGACATGTGGGTCGGGGAATTTCTTGGGTCACAGCAAGGGTGTGAAAGAGCATTTCGAGGTCGAAGAGGAAACGAGTGATTTCTCTCGGGAAGCTGCAGCAGACAAGGGCCTGACTCCACCTGCAAGGGTGAAGCTTCTGGTTTTTCTCGAGTTACAGCAGGGTCCTCTCCAGTTATGACGGGTACCACAGGGATTCGCCCCTGTGGCCTCAGGATAGGCCAGACTCGGTGCGAGAGGTGAGGCACAGCTGGGGATTCCTCCCCAGTGGTGTCAAGTCCTCAGTCCCCTTCTGGTGCTGAGGTTGCAGCCTGAGATTGCCTCGCCCATGCTGACATTTGTATTTGGTAGCCATGGAGCCTGCATTGTGGTGTCAGGCCTTGTCTCAACAGGAGACGAAGACGTGCACAGCCGCTTTCCTTCCCAAGTGCAGTAACAGTGTCCGGGTCCCTATGAAGTGGATACAGGGATCTATGGCTTGCGCTTGAGGTACCCTAGGGCTGTCACACATGCCAGTTTGCCGGAGTTGAGCCTCGGGGATACAGTCGAGGCAGTGCCGGGCAGTCAGTTTCATCTGAAGTGGACAAGGCATTTGGGGGTCTTGGGGAATGGTGGCCCAACCTGTGAGACTCCTCCCGATTTTTCAGGTACCATTTCCTTTTCTTGGGAAGTGAGGGGAACACTGTGAAATATTTCCCTACAGAGCAGGGAAAGGGCACCTCATCTGGAGCTCAGCAGGGGAAAACGGGGCTCCTCTTGAGTCTTGGTGAGACCCTTGGGGATCTTCTCGATTGGGGACGGTTGGGGCGGGGAACTTCTTGGGTCACAGCAAGGGTGTGAAGGAGTCTTTCGAGGCCCACGAGGGACAGGGTGAATTCCCCTGAGATGCCGTTGCGGACAAGGGCCACACCACGCCTGCAAAGGTGGAGCTTCTGGTTTTTCTCAAGTTGTGGTGGGGTCCTCTCGAGTTATGACGGGGACCCCAAGGACATGACCCTGTGACCTCAGGACAGGCTATTCTCAGTGCGAGTTGCGAGGCATCTCTGGGGATTCCTCCCCAGTCAGCGCTGGGTCCTCAATTCTCTTCTGGTGTTGAGGTCGGAGCCTGCGATTTCCTCGCTCATGCTTTCATAGGTCTTGACGTTACTCTGGAGCCCCCACAGGGGAGTCAGGCCTCTTTTCGCCTGGAGACTTGCTTGGCCTCTTTCTTCCCCAACTGCAGCAGCAGTGTCCGGCTCCCCGTAAAGCGGACACAGGGATCTGTGGCTTGCCATTGAGGTACTCAGGGCTGTCTCACGTGCCTGTGTGTTGTGAGTCAAGCCACGGGGTGACAGTCGAGAGAGTGCAGGGCAGTCATGTACATCTAGAGTGGACGAGGCATTTGGGGATCTTGGGGATTTGTGATCGGACACCTGAGGCTCCTCCCAACTCTCCTGATGCAATGCCACATCTTGGGATGAGAGGGGAGCTCCTGAAAACCTTTCCCGATGGAGCATGGAAAGGGCCCCTCATCTGGAGCTCAGCAGGGTTTAAACGGGGCTCCTCTAGATTCGCGGCGGGACCCTCTGGGTTCCTCTCGAGTGGGGACGGTTTGGGCGGGGAACTTCCTAGGTCACAACAAGGGTATGAAGGAGACTTTGGAGGTCCAAGAGGGAACAGGTGATTTCCCCCGAGAGGCTGCAGTACACAAGGGACTTATCCTCCCTGCAGGGGAGAAATTTCTGGTTTTTCTCGAGTTGTGGCGGGGTCCTCTCGAGTTACGACTGGGACCCCAGGGAACCACCCCCGTGCCTCAGGAGAGGCCAGTCTCCATGGGTGTTGCAAGGCAACTGTGGGCATTCCTCCCAAGACCTCGCCAGGTCCTCAGTCCTCATCTGGTGCTGAGGCAGGAGCCTGTGCTTGCGTCGCCCTTGCTGACATAGGTCTTGGGGTTCCCCTGGAGCCCCAATAGGGGAGTCAGGCCTTGTCTCGCCTTAGGACATGCACAGCCGCTTTCCTCTCCAACTGCAGCAGAAGTGTCCGGATCCCTCTCGAGGGGAAACAGGGATCTGTGTCTTGCCATTGAAGTACTCCAGGGCTATCACACGTGCCAGTGTGCTGGAGTCCAGCTTCAGGGTGACGAGGCAGTGCAGGACAGTCAGATTGATCTGGAGTGGCCTAGGCATTTGGAGGTCTTGCGGAAATGTGACCCAATGCCTGAGGCTTCTCTAGACTCCCCTGGTGTGAGTGCCTCCTCTTGGGATGCGAAGGGAGAGTCGGGAACACTTTTCTGATGGAGCAAGGAAAGGGCCCCTCATCTGGAGCTGCGCATGGGAAAATGGAGCTCCTCATGAGTCGCGTTGGAACCCTCGGCGGTCCACTCGAGTGGCGACATGTGGGTCGGGGAACTTCTTGGGTCACAGCAAGGGTGTGAAAGAGAATTTCGAGGTCGAAGAGGAAACGGGTAATTTCCCCTGGGATGCCACAGTGGACAAGGACTTCACTCCACCGACAAGGGTGAAGATTCTGGTTTTTCTCGAGTTGTGGCGGGTCCTCTCGAGTTACAAAGGGAACCCCAGGGCCCCGCCCCTGTATCCTCAGGAGAGGCCATTCTCAGTGCTTGTTGTGAGGCAACTCTGGGGATTCATCCCCAGTCATCCCCGGGTCCTCAGTCCTCATCTGGGGCTGTGGTCACGACCTAAAATTTCCTCGCTCATGCTTTCATAGGTCTTGAGGTTACTCTGAAGCCACCGCAGGGGAGTCAGGCCTCTTCTCGCCTGAAGACTTGCACGGCCTCTTTCTTCCCCAAATGCAGTGGAAGTGTCCGGCTCCCCGTAAAGTGGACTTAGGGATCTGTGGCTTGCCGTTGAGGTACTCAGGGCTGTCTCACGTGCCAGTGTGTTGGGAATCAAGCCACGGGGTGACAGTCGAGAGAGTGCAGGGCAGTCATGTACATGTGGAGTGGACGAGGCATTTGGGGATCTTGGGGATTGGTGGTCGGACACCTGAGCCTGCTCCCGACTCTCTTGATGTGACGCCACCTCTTGGGATGTGAGGGGAGCGGCTGAAAACCTTTCCCGATGGAGCATGGAAAGGGCCCCTCATCTGGAGCTCAGCAGGGTTTAAACGGGGCTCCTCTAGATTCGCGGCGGGACCCTCTGGGTTCCTCTCGAGTGGGGACGGTTTGGGCGGGGAACTTCCTAGGTCACAACAAGGGTATGAAGGAGACTTTGGAGGTCCAAGAGGGAACAGGTGATTTCCCCCGAGAGGCTGCAGTACACAAGGGACTTATCCTCCCTGCAGGGGAGAAATTTCTGGTTTTTCTCGAGTTGTGGCGGGGTCCTCTCGAGTTACGACTGGGACCCCAGGGAACCACCCCCGTGCCTCAGGAGAGGCCAGTCTCCATGGGTGTTGCAAGGCAACTGTGGGCATTCCTCCCAAGACCTCGCCAGGTCCTCAGTCCTCATCTGGTGCTGAGGCAGGAGCCTGTGCTTGCGTCGCCCTTGCTGACATAGGTCTTGGGGTTCCCCTGGAGCCCCAATAGGGGAGTCAGGCCTTGTCTCGCCTTAGGACATGCACAGCCGCTTTCCTCTCCAACTGCAGCAGAAGTGTCCGGATCCCTCTCGAGGGGAAACAGGGATCTGTGTCTTGCCATTGAAGTACTCCAGGGCTATCACACGTGCCAGTGTGCTGGAGTCCAGCTTCAGGGTGACGAGGCAGTGCAGGACAGTCAGATTGATCTGGAGTGGCCTAGGCATTTGGAGGTCTTGCGGAAATGTGACCCAATGCCTGAGGCTTCTCTAGACTCCCCTGGTGTGAGTGCCTCCTCTTGGGATGCGAAGGGAGAGTCGGGAACACTTTTCTGATGGAGCAAGGAAAGGGCCCCTCATCTGGAGCTGCGCATGGGAAAATGGAGCTCCTCATGAGTCGCGTTGGAACCCTCGGCGGTCCACTCGAGTGGCGACATGTGGGTCGGGGAACTTCTTGGGTCACAGCAAGGGTGTGAAAGAGAATTTCGAGGTCGAAGAGGAAACGGGTAATTTCCCCTGGGATGCCACAGTGGACAAGGACTTCACTCCACCGACAAGGGTGAAGATTCTGGTTTTTCTCGAGTTGTGGCGGGTCCTCTCGAGTTACAAAGGGAACCCCAGGGCCCCGCCCCTGTATCCTCAGGAGAGGCCATTCTCAGTGCTTGTTGTGAGGCAACTCTGGGGATTCATCCCCAGTCATCCCCGGGTCCTCAGTCCTCATCTGGGGCTGTGGTCACGACCTAAAATTTCCTCGCTCATGCTTTCATAGGTCTTGAGGTTACTCTGAAGCCACCGCAGGGGAGTCAGGCCTCTTCTCGCCTGAAGACTTGCACGGCCTCTTTCTTCCCCAAATGCAGTGGAAGTGTCCGGCTCCCCGTAAAGTGGACTTAGGGATCTGTGGCTTGCCGTTGAGGTACTCAGGGCTGTCTCACGTGCCAGTGTGTTGGGAATCAAGCCACGGGGTGACAGTCGAGAGAGTGCAGGGCAGTCATGTACATGTGGAGTGGACGAGGCATTTGGGGATCTTGGGGATTGGTGGTCGGACACCTGAGCCTGCTCCCGACTCTCTTGATGTGACGCCACCTCTTGGGATGTGAGGGGAGCGGCTGAAAACCTTTCCCGATGGAGCATGGAAAGGGCCCCTCATCTGGAGCTCAGCAGGGGAAAACGGGGCTCCTCTAGAG
>SJYW01020454.1:0-14235 GCA_006410735.1 Raphicerus campestris | reverse complement strand
CACAGAGTCGGACACGACTGAAGTGCATTAGCAGCAGCAGCAGCAGCCCAGGTGGAGAGCAGTAAGGTGAAGGAACACGGGAGAGCTGCTCTACTGAGTGGCTCACGGTCTCAGGTTTTACAGTGATGGGATTGGTTTCTGGGTTGTTTTTGGCCAATCACTCTAACTCAAGGTCCTTACTGGTGGGGCATAGACACTGCTCAGCCAAAACAGTTGCCAGAGAGGTTTCTGGGAGATGGTAGGACACATGGCATCTCCTTTTGACCTTTCCGAAATTCTTAGGCTTGTGAGTGGCTCGTTAGTTTCGTGTTCCTTACTAGGATCTCCTTTCGTAAAATAACTCATGCAAATGGTTACCATGGTGCCTGGCCAGGGTGGGCGGTTTCAGTCAGTGTGTTTTTCCTCACATGAAGATCAGCCTCAAAGGATGGATTAGAATGAGACAGTTGGAGGAGAGACATATTAGGCAAACAGTTAAGAAAATAGTGTATGGTGCACATACATAATTGAATAAGACTTCAGTTGAGTTGGTGGCCATAAAAATGGAAACAGACATCAGAGAAATTGTTCAGAAAAATTCAGTGTGGGGTCTTTTTGATTATGGGGGTGTGGAAAAAGGAGGGTTGGAATTGTTCAGCATGGCCAAACCGAAAAACAGTGGTATTAGGAGATCATGAGACTTTGTCTTAATTCATCTTTATCTCATCACTATAGAGAAAGGTATAACAGACCAGTGCTTAATACAGACTTACAGATCCATGGAGCCCAAAGGGAAGTAGTATGAAAAAATGATGAGCCATTTCTTTTCAGACAGGAAATAGGAAATGCAAAATTGTCTCACTGAAGTATCAGTTAAAACTTAAGGTTTGCTTTGCAACTTTAAACCAAGTCTCCAGGAACAAGCAACAATCCACCAGCTTCTTCATGCACATACACTACTTTGCCCTATGACATNAATTGTCTCACTGAAGTATCAGTTAAAACTTAAGGTTTGCTTTGCAACTTTAAACCAAGTCTCCAGGAACAAGCAACAATCCACCAGCTTCTTCATGCACATACACTACTTTGCCCTATGACATTTAATTTAGAATTAGGTTTGTAAGTCTATCACTTTAAAGCTGACTATTTTCTGTAATGCAATTGCCTAGAAGATTTGTTTTGCAGCAGAATTATTATTTGAAATCAAAAATTTCCTTAAAGTGTGATATTAAAATCAGATAAAAACATTTGCTCTGCTTGATCTTGGGAGGAGGATGGACAGTGAGTAGGTCTGGAGATGTTTCTCTGCTCTCCCTGCCCCCAATTTCCCTGCATCTTGAAGAACTTGCTGTTTTCTCTCTAGGCACTTACTACTCGAAGTGCGGTCCTAGACCAGCAGCATCAGTCTCACCTGGCATCCTGTTCAAAATTCCAATTCTCAGGCATCAGAACTTGAGTTTTCCTTAAGTAAAGTGATGTTCTTAAAAATACAGGAAGCACTGCTTTAGAGTACGGGGCTTCCCAGGTAGTGCTAGTTGTAAAGAAGCCTCTGCCAATGCTGAAGACATGAGATGTGGGTTCAATCCCAGTGTTGGTCAGGTCTCCTGGAGGAGGGTATGGCAAGCCACTCAGTATTCTCGCCTGGAGAATCCCATGGACAGAGGAGCCTGGTGGGCTACAGTCCATTGGGTCACAGAGTTGGACATGACTGAAGCTACAGATTTCCTGGGAAGCATGTTCAAACACAGATTCCCAGGCACAGCAACATGTCTGTGGTACAGCATGAAATTTTGCATGTTTAACAAGCTCCCAGATGAGGCTGCTACTATTGGTCCCTGGACTGTGATACACTGAACAGCAAGAGGCTAGGGCAGTGGAATCATCTGGAAGGGTTGTTAATCATGGCTTGCTGGGCTCAGCTCAGTTTCTGATTCAGCAAGTGGGGCCTGAGAACTTGCATTTCTAACAAGTTCCCAGGTGATACTGCTGCTACTGGTCTAGGAAACACACTTTGCAGAACCCTAGTCAAGAGCACTTGGCTCATCATTGGGCTATTCAAGAAAATTAGAGATACCAAGGGAACATTTCATGCAAAGATGGGCTCGATAAAGGACAGAAATGGTATGGACCTAACAGAAGCAGAAGATATTAAGAAGAAGTGGCAAGAATACACGGAAGAACTGTACAAAAAAGATCTTCATGACCCAGATAATCATGATGGTGTGATCACTCATCTAGAGCCAGACATCTTGGAATGTGAAGTCAAGTGGGCCTTAGAAAGCATCACTATGAACAAAGCTAGTGGAGGTGATGGAATTCCAGTGGAGCTGTTTCAAATCCTGAAAGATGATGCTGTGAATGTGCTGCACTCAATATGCCAGCAAATTTGGAGAACTCAGCAGTGGCCACAGGACTGGAAAAGGTCAGTTTTTATTCCAATTCCAAAGAAAGGCAATGCCAAAGAATGCTCAAACTACCGCACAATTGCACTCATCTCACATGCTAGTAAAGTAATGCTCAAAATNAAAAAGAAATTTCCTCCCTCAAGGATCTTAGAGTCTAGTTCAAAATACAAAAAAACAAGCAAACATCTCACATGGGCCATGTGCACAGAGCTAAGAGTAGACGAGCCATGACCTCAGGCTCCATGACAGTATCTAAAGTGGCCCGGGGAGGTTTCCCCTACTTGCCTTAAAGCTGGAGCAATACTGGGAAAGGGTCTGATTGCTTAAAGTGATATGTGCTCTAATAGCCATGGATTTTCCATTCAGTTATGCTTTAGTAATGAAAGTATTCTCAGTCTTTTATGAAGCAGAATGAGGCAGGGTGGGATGGGGAGGGGGAATATGGCTGAAAGTCAGGGGCTAGGAAGAGAGTGATGGGGACTGGGACAAGCCTGCAAAAACCCTCTCTCAGAGTGGGGAAGAAGAGTGAAGAAACACCTGGTTGTCTCTGGATGTTTGCTTCTTAAAATAAAAAAGCCAAGCATCTGATGTTGGCTGCTCTCCCTGGTCACAGGAGGAAATCCTCAGGATCTGGCCCTTGCAGGAATGGAGTTCTTAAACCCTAGGATTGAGGGGCATGCCTTCTCTAAGGAACCACAGGTGTCTTAGGGAGATTTTTTCAGATACAAGGGACTGGAACCCCAAACGGTCTGGCTTTAAACTAATAAAAGGGGATTTACTGGTTTGGATCATAGAAATGTATAGAGAGAGTTCAGGAAGAAAAGGATCTGGCAATTCCAAGTGTTATCAGAATTAGTAATTTTTCATTTTTTACTTTTGCATCAGCATTTTTTTCTGTTGGTTTGACTGAAGCAAGTTAGGTTTGACTGAAGCAAAGGTTTCATCTGTGCTCAGTCATCTACCCTTTATTCATCACCTTTATTTTATCCCAATCCTGCTGCTGCTGCTGCTAAGTCACTTCAGTCGTGTCTGATCCTGCTTGTTCTCAAAGGTCATTCTAAGGCATTGTCCCTCCGATTTGTCTTCATCTGATTTCCTGTTGTTGATATTGCTCTCTTGCTGCTCCTTGTGAACTTGGATCCTCATATTTCTGACTCAGCACCCTTTCTGAAAGAGTATGGTGTCCCTGACCTGTCCAAACGAGTGCTGCTACCACAACGGGATACATCTCCCAAATTACGGAAAAGTGACTCTGAGCCTCAAAACATTTGACACATGTCAGTGTAGATGCTCAGGAGTCTGTTTACTCTGAAACATTGATATAAAATGTAAGCAAGTATTCAGTAACTGGTAAATATTGATAACTGTGATTTAACAACCATAGTTACAACCCCCCTCTCTGTCCTGTTTCTCATTCTTCCATTTTTTATCATTAATAGCTTTCCACTCCTATTCTCATTTGTCTACATTAATCCCACTAGTCTGTGAGGGACAAGCCGTGTTTTTAAGAAAGCAATGGTGGCCTTTCTGATGTAACACAGTAGTTATGAACTTAGGTTTTAAAGCCAGGCTGCCTTGGTTCAAATTCCAACCCTGTCCCTCAGCTAGTTTTGTTTCCAGTTCTTCACCTTTTTCTGTCTTTAGTTGGAATATAATAGCTTTACAAGGTTGCATTAGAGTCTGCTGTACAATAAAGTGAATCAGCTATATGTATACATATATCCCCTCTGCTCATGAGCCTCCCTCCCACGCCTCTCATCCCACCTCTCTCAGTTCAGTTCAGCCAGTCGGGTCCGACTCTGAGACCTCATGGACTGCAGTACCGCCAAGCCTCCCTGTCCATCACCAGCTCCTGGAGTTTACTCAAACTCATGTCCATTGAGTCAGTGATGCCATCCAGCTGTCTCCTCCTCTGTCGTCCCTTTCTCCTCCTGCCTCATCACAAAGCACTGAGCTGAACTCCCTGAGGTGTAGAGCTTCCCACTGGCTATCTATTTTACACATGGTAGTGTATATTTATCAGAGAAGGTGATGGCACCCCACTCCAGTAATCTTGCCTGGAAAATCTCATGGACAGAGGAGCCTCGTAGGCTGCAGTCCATGGGGTCACTAAGAGTCGGACACGACTGAGTGCCTTCACTTTCACTTTTATGCATTGGAGAAGGAAATGGAAACCCACTCCAGTGTTCTTGCCTGGAGAATCCCAGGGATGGGGGAGCCTGGTGGGCTGCCGTCTACGGGGTCACTCAGAGTCGGACACAACTGAAGTGACTTAGCAGCAGCAGCAGTGTATATATGTCAGTGCTACTCTCCCAGTTCATCCCACCCTCCCCTCCCCATCTCTGTGTCCAGACGTCCATTCTCTATGTCTGTGTCTCTATTCCTGTCCTGCAACTAGTTTCATCAGTACAATTTTCCTAGATTCTACATATACATGTTAATATATGATATTTGTTTTTCTCTTTCTTCACTCTGTATGACAGACTATTGGTTCATCCACATCACTATAAATGACCCACTTTTATTCCTTTTTATGGCAGAGTAATATTCCAAAGTAATTATGTACCACATCTTCTTTATCCACTGATCTATTGATGGACATTGAGATTGCTTCCGTGTCCTGGCCATTGTACATAGTGCTGCAATGAATATTGGGGTATCTGTAACTTTTTGAATTATAGTTTTCTCAGCGTATCTTCACCATTTTCTACATCCACTATGCCATAGTTCCACATTAGGCAGAGTGTCCTTTTCATTTCTGGACTGTAGGCTCACCCATGTGTCATGTGTTGGCTAATTCTGTGCAGGTAAAGGTGTCCCTGTATTAGTTCTGAGCCTAAGACTTCAGTGGCCTCATATGTTTCCACTTTGCTGTTTCGTCTCCACCCTCCCTATGAGAAGACTATGCCTCAGCCAGTGCATTGGTCTAAAAAGGATGAAAAACGCAATAGAATTGCCCCAGCTGAATCCAGCTTAGTGTAAATTCGACCCCCAGTAAACCCAGAGATACAGTCTAACTAGGTGCTTATTGTTATCTGATGTGGAGAATTTGTAGCTGTTTGTTATACAGCATTATTGCATAACAGTTAACTGAATCTTCTCTCAATATCTGAACTTTCTTTTATATAATTTGAAATGAAGGGCTCATAATTGTAGGGTTTTATAGAGTTGTTGGGGAGAGTAAATGAGAAAAAGCACATGAAGTGCTAAATAAGCTGCCTGATACACAAGAACCATTGGTATTTATCTGTTATTATCATGATTAAGTGCCAGGAGTTGATGTTCATTATCCTTATCTATGTGTGTTTCACTATTCCATCTGCTAAGTGGAGAGAGGTGAGGTTTAAATAGTGAAATGCAGAAATGAAAGTGAGTTCCCAGTGACCTGCTGAAGTGGTTCAGGCAGGAGAGAAGCTGGAGGGTGAAACTTCTTTGGAAACTCAAACCAGAAACTACCCTTGTAACCACACAGCACCTGCCAATCAGGAAAGGAAAAGAGAAGGCTTCCTTGCAGAAACTGATGATAAAAACAAGAAGTCAAGGACACAAGCCTTGGGTTAGAAGCCTGGATCCCAGGAATAAATTCTGTGTGTCCATATTTCACTGCAATTTCAATGGAGTTCTGACAATTCATCTCACCTCTGTGCCATGAAATTTGCCCTTTGTTTCATACACAACAGTCCCCTGGAAGGGTTGTAAGACTACAGACATGACCGTTGTCAGAAGAGGTGGTATCTCATCCTCCAGCCAAGTGGAAAGCTGCTTTCCCAAACCACTTTTATTAGGGTTTCTCTCCAGGCGCAGAGATACAGGGCTTGTCTAAATAGGTGCCATGGCAGAACCCTTGATTCAGCTTTGTTTTCCTGGAGCTAGGCTGAAAACAAGGCGTTATCAGAGCTTTTCAGATGTGTACCTTCAGAAGCCCAGGATTTTCAAAAGATGAGCATTTAAACCTACTTTCAATATGAGTCCAGGGAGTGAAAGAGAAGGGAATACCTGGCCATTCCTTGTAGGTGACAATCTAGAGGTCAGCTCATTTGCAAATATTTCTAGGGCCTCCATCTCTCCCCCAAATAAGCAGGAAACCCACTATTTAAACCTAGGTTTGCAAAGTCAAACTACAAAGGGCATTTTAAATTGAGTGTCTCTAAGATCACTCTGGCTTTGTCCAAGTGGTGATGAAATTTTTTAAATAGAAGAAGAATGTGTCTGTATTTTTCTGGGGAAAGGATACAGACATTTCACATTTTTCAAAGGGTCTTCCAAAAGATAAGAACTACTGATTCAGAGGGATGCTAGTTGAATTTGAACAATCCAGTTAATTAACTGAAATCAATTAATTCAGTTAATGAGAATATTTTTTTATTTGTCTTTATGCTGACAACTTTTCTATTTCAAAGCAAAGCTGTTGGTAGACAAATCCATTACCCCATTCTTGTTCATAACAATGAGGTTGATATCTTCCCAAGTGTATTTTGTTCTTCTAGGCCAAGCCTGACCATGAGCCAGGTCTAATCAATAAAGCTATGTTTCAGAAGATCCACTGAACCTCTAAGACACAATCATGTGTGCTGGCTTTCATATGCCTTGAGTTTCAGTGGAAACACAGAGAGGTTTTTCTATGTCCTCAGTACTTTCTGAAAAATATCTCATTAGTTATCCCATCACACCTGTAAGATGGAAATAAGAAATTGCCACAGAACTCTCCCAAGCTCTGCCTGAACAGGTGACTTCGGTCCCAAGTCCTCAGCACTGTCCTTAACGGTGTAAATAAGGTTACAGCTTCTTCCGAAGATCCCGGAGGCAGGATTGTACTGGTGCCAGGCACTCATTTACAGGAAGCAGCGTCTGCTACCAGCCTTGGGAGCAGAAGGCAGGAGTAATGATCACTGTCTCNGTCCTTAACGGTGTAAATAAGGTTACAGCTTCTTCCGAAGATCCCGGAGGCAGGATTGTACTGGTGCCAGGCACTCATTTACAGGAAGAAGCGTCTGCTACCAGCCTTGGGAGCAGAAGGCAGGAGTAATGATCACTGTCTCAGCACCAGTGGCCTCCCCAACCTAGTTACTTGTTTTAATTAAGAGGACAGTGCCACACCTTTACGTATCCTTCAGGAAATTGGAGCGTTACAAGTGGAAGGGGCGAGAGAAGATGGGTCTGTGTACCGAGATCTTGGGTTCTAAAGATAAGGCTTTGTTCCCTTCCTGGTGGCATTGGGGAAGCCGGGACAGCAGGCCCCAAGGATAGAGGGTTTTCCAGGAGATGGCAGTGCTCTCTAAGGTTGGATCCTGGCTGTGCCGGCCTTCCCCATCCACTGAAGAATATTGTAATTGAGACATAACATGATAATGCATTCTGGACCACACAGCCGCTTGAGTGTCACCTCAAAATGCTTCTTACCAGCCTCAAAGTCACTGTAAACAGGGAAGAGAGATGGAAGGGAGATGGAGGGTGGGGATACATGGGAGGGGGCCCGTGGAGACGCCAGACAGCGCACTCGGCTTTGCTGTCAGTGGAGTTTCAATACCTCCAGGCCAGGAGCTACCCTGATACATATTTACAACTGTTCCTTAGTTCACCTCTGAAGACCAATAAAAGGAAATTGAAGGACATGTATTGTCTGCATTTTAATTTCCAGGTTTACAAGAAATGTTTCATTGTTCTAATTCAGGGGCAAAATAAAACATCTTCCCTTTGGAAATGAAAGAAAGATCTCCTTGTTCAGGGTGAAGACCATAGCAAAGCACTCTCTCTCCTAAGAGGCAGGGCTATTCCCGAAGCCGGCCCCAGATCCCAGACAGCCAGGGGAATGGTGGTGTGGGGATGATGGAGGGGGGTGACAAGCCAGTAGCAAATACTGGCCAGTGACAGAATTGCCCTGTGTGATGCACACGTAAGAAATGAATTCACATGACTGCATAACTGATGAAGCAGATCCTGTACTTCCCAGGACCTGACAATGACGTCTCAGGACAGACCTAGGGACAGAGGGATGAGAGACGGGGTAAGCAAATACATTTCCCTTGCAAGAGACTGTTGGTTAGAGTGCTGATTTATATAGGCACGTTTATAGGAATAAATGAGCCTGATAAGATCAAGGTCAGAAGGACAGTAATGACTGTTCAGTAATGTCATGTAATTTACTAGATGTGCTCACAGTCCAGGAGTTGAACCTCTACTGCTGGGGCACTTATTTGTAGTTTTTGTGTATCACTCCTTGGATTTTGCCAGAGACCTGCATGTGGAGGAGAGAGAGCAGTGAGGTCAGCAGGGTGGATTGTTTGGGAAATCTGTGCAAAGGAAACTGATCCTTAAGGAGAAAGAGGCCAGTCTTTAATCAGCTTTGAACATCTCCAGAGTCTGTGTGTGGCTTCCTTTTAATTTTTCGTCCAAAACTAGCTGCTTTCTGCGGAGAAGGCAATGGCACCCCACTCCAGTACTTCGCCTGGAAAATCCCATGGATGGAGGAGCTGGAAGGCTGCAGTCCATGGGGTCACAAAGAGTCGGACACGACTGAGCAACTTCACTTTCACTTTTCACTTTCATGCATTGGAGAAGGAAACGGCAATCCACTCCAGTGTTCTTGCCTGGAGAATCCCGGGGACGGGGGAGCCTGGTGGGCTGCCGTCCATGGGGTGGCACAGAGTCGGACACGACGGAAGTGACTGAGCAGCAGCAGCAGCAGCAGTTGCTTTCTGTTCTCCTTAACCCTATGCCCTTGGACTCTGTTCTATATTATCTGCAAATCCTTCCTTCCATGAAATTCTGTCTTATTCCACCCTCTTATCTAAGTTCAAGAGTCATCCTCACTTAGGACCTGGGAAGAGTAGGCAGGAAACACACAGTAGTAATTCTGCTCTNAATGGCAACCCACTCCAGTGTTCTTGCCTGGAGAATCCCAGGGACGGGGGAGCCTGGTGGGCTGCCGTCCATGGGGTGGCACAGAGTTGGACACGACGGAAGTGACTGAGCAGCCGCAGCAGCAGCAGTTGCTTTCTGTTCTCCTTAACCCTATGCCCTTGGACTCTGCTCTATATTATCTACAAATCCTTCCTTCCATGAAATTCTGTCTTATTCCACCCTCTTATCTAAGTTCAAGAGGCATCCTCACTTAGGACCTGGGAAGAGTAGGCAGGAAACACACAGTAGTAATTCTGCTCGTCACTGTTAGTGCTTGAAGTACGCCTGCATTTGCCACAGCCAAGTGATGCTTTAAAAGGTAGAAGACGAAGCAAGCAAACAAAACTTCACGTATAAAATTTTGTATTGAGGATTGGGGTGATATTTTTCCAAGAGGTCAGTCTTTCCTGGTGGAAACGAGGTTGCTTTCTGGGTAAAGAGGAATAAGTAACTATTTTGCAGAGAGTGAGAAATACTTCTCAGAGCATACCCGGGATGCTCATTGTGGGTGGTGGCTGTTCAAAGAGCATTGTTGTGGTTGCTCAGTCACTAAGTCATGTCCAGCTCTTTGTGACCCCATGGACTGTAGCCTGCTAGGCTCCTCGGTCCATGGGATTTTCCAGTCAAGAATATTGGAGTGGGTTGCCGTTCCCTTCTCCAGGGGATCTTCCTCATCCAGGGATATAACCCACATCTCCTGCATTGCAGGCAGATTCTTTAGCACTGTGCCTCCTGTGAAGCCCTCAAGGAGGATTACCAATAATCAAGTGAGTGAGCATGGAGATGGAGGCTGGGAAGACAGACATGCAGGGTGGAGATTCAGCAGAGGGATGGAATGAAGTGGAGTATCCTCTAGGCAGCGCGAGACAGAGTTTTCAGACTACAGCCAAAGAATGCTTTACAGGAGGAAGGCGGTGGAGACCGTGGAGGCAATGAAAATGATCAGCAAAACCTACAAACATTTACAGTGGGAGGAAGCAAAGTCCTATAAATGAAATAAATGAACATTGGGCAGATCACAGAGGAACTGCATGTTAACACCCTGCAACCTATGTAACAACAGGTGTTCTAGACAGAACACACAAATAGAGTCCTAAGACATGGACCAGCCCTGACAAGACACCAGTTACCAACCCAGGTGAGAAGAATGTATGGTCCATGCTAAGCACATTCTTGCTACATTTATCTCTGCTGGCTAATTCTGTTTACTCTCATAATGTTTATGCACTCTCAGACTTAAATTATTTTCCAAAAAAGACTTTATGTTTGAGTCTCCATCAAAGGAATCAAGCATTTGTCTGATGCTCAAATATCTGAAACCATGTAGTTCCTATTGACCATCTGGCAGGAATGTTATATCATTAGCCATATTTAAACTTGTAAATATCAGCCAGGAAGACTGAGGAGGTGGTGCCAGGATTATACAAATCATTCACCAAAAATGGTGTCTCTATTTTACAGAAATGGGCCTGTACGAACTTCATTCAAATTCAGCGAGCACACGGAACAATGTTCTTTCTCCTCCATTACAGAGAGAAATTTAGAGTGAAATTCACAAGCCAAACTGAGATTACACAATTTCAGATGTGCAAGTGTGCATATTTGGATGTTAGAAAGGGTTAAATTTCAGAGGCCAGCACCGGAAGATTGGTGGGAAAGCTATTGAGAAATCTTTTACATGAGCCTATTACTGACCTAGGTTTCTTTGTGGTTCCTGTTGATTGTAACATTTGCATTGAGTCAGCTGCCAGATCCGCAATAACCATTTTCTTCTGTTGTTTTTCAAGCTTAAATGCATGGGACTAGGAACAACATCTAAAATTATCCCAAACTCTTAATATTTTAGCAGTGGAACTGGGTAAAAAATAAACAGAAACCAATCTTAATGAAACTTTATCCATCTAGGGTTATTTAGTTGTAGGTAACAGAAACTAGTGAGCTAAATAAAGCAAAAGGGGATGTACTAGAAAGGTATTGGTGATTGAAGGGAGGATGGAAGCATGAGGCTGAGAATAAACAAAACAGCAGGAACAGAAGTGGCGCTGGATAAACTCGGACCATTATTTTTGCCTTTGTAGTTACTGGTCTAAGGGTCAAAATTCAGGAGACAGAGTCTGATTAAGTTTGAGTTACATGCTTGATGGGCTTTCCAGGTGGCTCAGTGGTAAAGAATCTGCCTGTCAATGCAGGAGACTCAGGAGACGCGGGTTCAATTCCTGAGTAGGAAAGATCCACTGGAGGAGGAAATGGCAAGCCACTCCAGTATTCTTACCTTGAGAATCCCATGGACAGAGGAGCCTGGAGGGCTACAGCCCATTGGGTCGCAAAGAATCGGACACAACTGAGACTGCATATGCATGCGTGCAAGTGCTTGGCTGTACCAAGCGGTGAGAGCTTCTGCTAGAAGAAGCCAGTAGCCTCTATGGCTGATGGGCAGGACATTTTGAAGTTGCCCACAGCGTGGAGGACATAGTTTTCCAAATAGAAATTGAGGTGCTGAGGAGGAATGGATGCTAAAAAGCAAAATCCCATCAAATACACACATACATAATAAAACCGATAAGAATAATTTTTTAAAAAAGAAAAAGAAAAATAGGAGTACCAAGAACCCCATCCCTAACCTCTTACGGAGGCTGTAGAAGCAGTCATTCCGTCCATGGCATAGGATGAAAACCACCAACCTGGTTCACAATCTGGCAATCTCAGATGATTAGATTTAAGTTATTATTCCCCAAATTTTGAGGGAATGAAGCCTACACTATCTTTTCACAATTTCCTTGAGGAGTTCTTCATTATCACAATTACCTCCTGTCAACTTAATATGAACCTTAAATATTTACTGTTATCACAATCCTATTGGTGCCATCATGAATCTGTCTTTCTAACTCTGGTCATGTGATATGATTGTGCTTCCTGGTATCATGGACTCGATGGACGTGAGTCTCAGTGAACTCCAGGAATTGGTGATGGATAGGGAGGCCTGGTGTGCTGCAACTCATGGAGTCGCAAAAAATCAGACACACCTGAGAGACTGAACTGAACTGTGACCATGTGTTGGCCAAAGAAATGTGAGTGGAAAGTACACGTGTCACTTCTAGGCAGAAGTTCCAATAGCCAGAGCACAATTTGCCATGTTTTCTGCCTGCTGCTGTGTGATCATGGCAGCATGGGGTAGATGAAGCCGCCATGGGCCTCGTCCTTAATTGGTCCAGGGATTCTGTGATACATGTGGGCCAATTACAGTTTCTTCTGGAGCAAAACAATGGGATGGTGGAGTCCTGTCCAGTCCTAGGTGCAAGAGAAAACTATTTAGAGCTCTGGCCTGTGATGATTTCCTCCATCGTGGCCTGGGGAGTAGAGAAGGGAACAATGAAGTTGATGTAGAGAGGAGAGAGAGGAGGAGAGGAGCATTCGAGGCCGATGATGTGAATGGACTTCTACCAAGGCTTGCCTGCAGCCCTGAGCTCATCTGTGCCACCTCCATTTCTATAAGGCATCCTTCTTTTTACATTTGACTCACTTGAATGGGGGTAGGGTGGGAGGGAGTTGTTACCTGGAAATAGCAAAGTCTTACATTATTTCAGGCGCCTTCCAATTTTTGTAACCTATTAGATCATCAAACTCACCTGAAACCACAGCCTCTGACTTACATTTGTGTGTTCATCTGTGTTTTGCCTTTTCCTCCTCTACACCAAGTCAGGTTCTGTAGAACCAGAGCCTGAGACAGAGATCTGGGTAGTGTGATCTGAGAGGCTGCTCATCAGGAAGAAGCTGTCAGGGAGTGAGGGGATCAGTGTGGGGTGGACGTCAGCTAAAACCTAGACTTGGCCTGAGGTACAAGGGGCTCAGAAGACAAATTGCTCGCCAGATTTGTCTCAGCCTGAGGAATGGGAGTAAGAATTTTGTATCCCATTAGTCACCAATTGCATGGGTGTCTGGGAGGGAGCAGAAGTCAACTTTTTCAACAAAGCAGCTCTCATCGGCCAGCAAGCAGTTCCCCAAAGAGCAGGATGAGAACTAGCTCTTAGCAGCCACCACTCAAAGCAGCTGGGGAAGGGCCCCAGAAGGGCCCCTGAACAGGGATATGAGTGGGGCACCAACTGTGTCTATGACAGCCTTCTAATTCTTCTGATTATTAAGTCCATCTTTCTTATTTTAGAAAGTTCTTTCAAGGATAGTTCCTATCAGATCTCACAGAATAAAAGAAAACTGCTTTCATTTTTTCTGTAAACTATACCAAAATTGGCATCAAAAGTAGTAACTATCAGGTGAAAGGGGACCATTTAGCACAGAGGGTAGTCAGTGGTTCTGGTCATGACTCTGAGCATTGTAGGTGGTACTTGGAATTTTGCTCCTGTACCCCTTTGCTCCTCTTTCATGATGATAGCATTCCAGATTTCCACTGGGGGAAAGTCCCACTTTTGGTAGAAGTTCTGATTGCTGTTGCTATTCAGTCACTTAGTCATGTCTGACTCTTTATGACCCTATGGACTGCAGCACACCAGGTTTCCCTCACCTTCACCATCTCCTGGACTTTGCTTAGACTCATGTCCATTGAGTTCGGTACCATCCAGTCATCTCATCCTCTGTCGTCCCCTTCTCCTGGCTTCAATTTTCCCAGCATCAGGGTCTTTTCCAAGGAGTTGGCTCCTTGCATCAGTTCAGTTCAGTCACTCAGTCGTGTCCAACTCTTTGTGACCCCATGAACCACAGCACACCAGGCCTTCCTGTCCATCATCAACTCCTGGAGTCTACCCAAACCAAGGTCCATTGAGTTGGTGATGCCATCCAACAATTTCATCCTCTGTTGTTCCCTTCTCTTCCTGCCCTCAATCTTTCCCATCATCAAGGTCTTTTCAAATGAGTCAGCTTTTCACATCAGGTGACCAAAGTACTGGAGTTTCAGCTTTAGCATCATTCCTTCCAAAGAAATCCCAGGGCTGATCTCCTT
>SJYW01020452.1:115010-126782 GCA_006410735.1 Raphicerus campestris | reverse complement strand
GGCCTACTAGAATGTTGTGGAGTAAGAATAAGAGAGGCACCTAATTTTTTAAAATGAAATTTATATTACATTTCCTTATTTATTGTTTAATTGAAAGGAGTAATTTTAATTTTCTTTGCATGAAGATTTAATTAGGTAATATCACACCTTTGGGGTACAACTATGTATTTAAACTTTGCACCTGATTTTAAGAGTCCAAACCATTGTCAGAATTTTGCAAGTTGGGATGAAATGCTTGCAAAAAAGACATACTGATTTTGTCAAGGCCAGCTAGAAACAAAGATGGGGTAGAACTCAGGCGATACTTGGCTGAGGAAATTTGGTTATTGACAAAGAATCAGTGAAGTAAATTCATTTATTGGTTCAAATAACAGATACAAAGATAAACAGATTTTCTGACCTTAAACCTATTCAAAATATAATGGTAATAATCAACAAAACACTGACACTCCAATTCTTTTTTTTAATACTTTATCCTACTTTACAACACTGTATTGATTTTGCCATACATTGACATGAATCAGCCACAGGTGTACACGATCTCCCAATGCTGAAGCCCCCTCACACCTCGCACCCCACACCATCTCCCCGGATCATCCCATACACCAGCCCCAAGCATCCTGTATCCTGCATTGAACATAGACTGACACTTCGTTTCTTATATGATAGTATACATGTTTCAATGCCATTCTCCCAAATCATCCCACCCTCTCCCTCTCCCTCAGAGGCCAAAAGTCCGTTCTATACCTCCGTGTCTCTTTTGTTGTCTCACAGACAGGGTCATCGTTACTATCTTTCTAAATTCCATATATATGTGTCAGTATACTGTATTGGTGTTTTTCTTTCTGGCTTACTTCACTCTGTATAATCGGCTCCAGTTTCATCCATCTCATTAGAACTGAGTCAAATTTATTTTTTTAAGGGCTGAGTAATACTCCATTGTGTATATGTACCACAGCTTTCTTATCCATTCATCTGCTGATGGACTTCTAGGTTGTTTCCATGTCCTAGCAATTATAAACAATGCTGCAATGAACATTGGGGTACATGTGTCTCTTCCAATTCGGGTTTCCTCGGTGTGTATGCCCAGCAGTGGGATTGCTGGGTCACAGTACATTTCTATAATGGCCATCATCTGCCTGAAATTCTTATTCCCTTTTCTTCCCAATCACAGACTTATGTGAGAAATGATGATAAAGAGCTGAGAAGAGGAAATAGAATATACACATACTATATTTCATTCTACTTAAATATGATTAAGCATCTGAATCTGCCTTTCTCTCTCTTACTTTCTTTGCAATCTGAGAAAACAATAATTCTTCATCATAGATGGACACTAATTAATATGCCTAAACTTTGAGTGATGTGGCTCAGAGAGTTTTCTAATCAAGTTCACCTAGTACATTTATTTTTGTGTTAAAATAAATTTTCTTGAAACCTCTGTGTGTTTATCTTCTGTTGCTGCTGTAGTAAATTACTATAATCTGAGTTGTTTAAAAACATATATTTATTTATCTTTATGAAGATCAGATATCTGAAATATGTCCTTCCAGGATCAAGTCAAATTTTAGGAGGGCTCTGAGGATCTAACCATGCATGACCCTGTAAGATTTTCCCAGAATAGACCTCTCCCTATGTCTTCCACCTACCTTTTGTCTGCAGAAAAACTTTAGTCAAATAATAAATTTAATTAGAGAACTGAGAAAACGCAGAAAAAAAATAGTAAAAAAAAAAAAAATAGACCACAGTCATTAAACGAAGTCAAGGATTTTCAGTTATTCCTGAAGGACTATAGATAATATTCTAAGTCAGGTAGGTTAAGTTCTTTTGCAGATACGGAAAGCATACTAGGTGGAAGAAGTTAATTGTCTGTTACCCACAAGTACTTAGATCCCAGAACCACTGGAACCAGGAGGTTGATGATGCTGACTCCTGATCATCTCACCGCCTACCAATGAAAAGAATATTCATGAACTGATCACACCCTGTTCCTTCAACACTATAAGACTCCTCATTAACTTCTCCAAGATGGAATACACAGTTTTGATAGCATAGCCCTTTGTGGCCCCCTTTGCCTGGCAAACAAAACTATAGTTTTCTACTTCTCCCAAAACTCAGTCCCCAGGTTTCGGCTTAGCACTGGTGAACAGAGGCTGAATTTCAGTTACAAGAGGAGACTGTTTCCATGTTTTCCAACAACTAGTGGCCATTTATTAGGGCTTCCTAGCTGGCTCAGTGGTAAAGAATCCTCCTGCCAGTGCAAGATATGGAGCTTTAGTCCCTGATGAGGAAGATCCTCTAGAGAAAGGAATGGCAACCCACGTTAAAATTTTTGCTTGGAAAATCCCATGGACATAAGATCCTGAAAGACTAAAGGCCATGGTGGTGATAAAGAGTCAGACATGACTGACTGACTGAGCACAGTAGTCATCTATTTCTTGGCCTCTGGAATTTTCCTGCAACTTCAAAAGTATCTCTGAAATTTATGTCTGTCATCATGTCATTTTCTCTGTCCCTGCCTCCCTCTCAGTTCAGTTCAGTCATTCAGTGATGTTCAACTCTTTATTATCCCACGAACTGCAACACGCCAGGCCTCCTTGTCCATCACCAACTCCTAGAGTTCACTCAAACTCATGACCATCCAGTCGTTGATGCCATCCAGCCATCTCATCCTTTGTTGTCCCCGTATCTTCCTGCTCCCAATTCCTCCCAGCATCAGAGTCTTTTCCAATGAGTCAACTCTTCACATGAGGTGGCTCAGCTTCAACATCAGTCCTTCCAAAGAACATCCAGGACTGATCTCCTTTAGAATGGACTGGTTGGATCTCCTTGCAGTCCAAGGGACTCTCAAGAGTCTTCTCCAACATCACAGTTCAAAAGCATCAATTCTTTGGCTCTCAGCTTTCTTCACAGTCCAACTCTCACATCCATACATGACCACTGGTAAAACCATAGCTTTGACTAGAGAAACTTTGGTGGCAAAATAATATCTCTGCTTTTGAATATGGTACCTAGGAAGGTCACAAATTTCCTTTCAAGGAGTAAGCGTCTTTTAATTTCATGGCTGCAATCACCATCTGCAGTGATTTTGGAGCCCCTCAAAATAAGCTCTAGCACTGNCCCTTTGTGGCCCCCTTTGCCTGGCAAACAAAACTATAGTTTTCTACTTCTCCCAAAACTCAGTCCCCAGGTTTCGGCTTAGCACTGGTGAACAGAGGCTGAATTTCAGTTACAAGAGGAGACTGTTTCCATGTTTTCCAACAACTAGTGGCCATTTATTAGGGCTTCCTAGCTGGCTCAGTGGTAAAGAATCCTCCTGCCAGTGCAAGATATGGAGCTTTAGTCCCTGATGAGGAAGATCCTCTAGAGAAAGGAATGGCAACCCACGTTAAAATTTTTGCTTGGAAAATCCCATGGACATAAGATCCTGAAAGACTAAAGGCCATGGTGGTGATAAAGAGTCAGACATGACTGACTGACTGAGCACAGTAGTCATCTATTTCTTGGCCTCTGGAATTTTCCTGCAACTTCAAAAGTATCTCTGAAATTTATGTCTGTCATCATGTCATTTTCTCTGTCCCTGCCTCCCTCTCAGTTCAGTTCAGTCATTCAGTGATGTTCAACTCTTTATTATCCCACGAACTGCAACACGCCAGGCCTCCTTGTCCATCACCAACTCCTAGAGTTCACTCAAACTCATGACCATCCAGTCGTTGATGCCATCCAGCCATCTCATCCTTTGTTGTCCCCGTCTCTTCCTGCTCCCAATTCCTCCCAGCATCAGAGTCTTTTCCAATGAGTCAACTCTTCACATGAGGTGGCTCAGCTTCAACATCAGTCCTTCCAAAGAACATCCAGGACTGATCTCCTTTAGAATGGACTGGTTGGATCTCCTTGCAGTCCAAGGGACTNTTCTGACTGTATAGATCTCCATCTTTGGCTGCAAAGAATATAATCAATCTGATTTCGGTGTTGACCATCTGGTGATGTCCATGTGTAGAGTCTTCTCTTGTGTTGTTGGAAGCAGGTGTTTCTTATGACCAGACTATTCTCTTGGCAACACTCTATTAGCCTCTTCCCTGCTTCATTCTGTACCCCAAGGGCAAATTTACTTGTTACTCCAGATGTTTCTTGATATCCTACTTTTGCATTCCAGTCCTCTATAATGAAAACGACATCTTTTGGGGGTGTTAATTCTAAAAATCTTGTAGGTTTTCATAGAACCATTAAACTTCAGCTTCTTCAGCATTACTGGTTGAGGCATAGGCTTGGATTACCATGGTATTGAATGATTTGCCTTTGAAACTAACAGAGATCATTCTGTCATTTTTGAGACTGCATCTAAGTCNTTTTCATAGAACCATTAAACTTCAGCTTCTTCAGCATTACTGGTTGAGGCATAGGCTTGGATTACCATGGTATTGAATGATTTGCCTTTGAAACTAACAGAGATCATTCTGTCATTTTTGAGACTGCATCTAAGTCCTGCATTTCAGACTCTTTTTTTGACCATGATGGCTACTCCATTTCTTCCAAGGGATTCCTGCCCACAATAGTAGATATAATAGCCATCTAAGTTAAATTCACCCATTCCAGTCCATTTTAGTTCTCTGATTCTTACAATGTCAACGTACATTTTTGCCATCTCTTTTCTGACCAGTTCCAGATTGCCTTGATTCATGGACCTGACATTACAGGTTCTTATGCAATATTGCTCTTTACAGCATTGGACCTTGATTATATCTCCAGTCACATCCACAACTGTTTATTGTTTTTGCTTTGGCCCCATCCCTTCATTCTTTCTGGAGTTATTTCTCCACTGAACTCTAGTAGCATATTAGGCACCTATCGACCTGGAGAGTTTCTCTTTCATTACCTTATAATTTTGCCTTTTCATACTTTTCATGGGTTTCTCAAGGCAAGAATACTGAAGTGGTTTGTCATTCCCTTCTCCAGTGGATCACATTCTGTCAGACCTCTTCACCATGACCCTCCCGTCCTGGGTGGCCCCATATAGCATGGCTTAGTGTTCAGTGCAAACTAATTAAGACTTGTACATGTAATAGTTTTATTAGAAAATTGCAAAAGAGAATAAAAAGAAAGTAAAATGATCTGAAACCCGAGTATATGGGTTTATGTCCTGGCCTTTTGAGAACTGAGGTATATGAACTTTTAATAAA
Organism: Raphicerus campestris; assembly: GCA_006410735.1. Taxonomy (NCBI): domain Eukaryota; kingdom Metazoa; phylum Chordata; class Mammalia; order Artiodactyla; family Bovidae; genus Raphicerus; species Raphicerus campestris. The sequence continues at coordinate 121,602 of SJYW01020452.1, read as the reverse complement.
CCTCATAAGTGTTGTCTTTTTATCTGAAGTATAAATGAAATATAAAAGGACTTTATCAAGTATACTGATAATTCAAAAGCAATGAATTCGACAAAGCTTTTGAACTAATTTGAATAATGATAACTTATACATATTCAAAGTGGTCTCTTTCACTCTGTCTTTCACACACACACACACACACACACACACAGAGTGCACTGGAAGGGGAGGGAGAGAGATGTGGTAGCCCTATTATTAATATCTTAATTACAGAAAGAGAAGGCAACATCTCTATATTTTTAATACAGTTTCTAAATCCTGGTATAAATGCTTAAAATGAATACACATAGAATAATTAGGAGTTCCATATGTTGCAATGATAGTTATAATCCATGATTTGGGTTTGCAGTATCTTTGAAAGGGCGAAGTTTTATGATACTTGTACAGCACAGGAAGCAGAATATCTAAAATAAGTCATTATCTTCCCTAAGAAATATAGCTGTTAAGAGTCAATAGAGAATTGTTTTTAAATTTTCTCATACCATCAATCAAAATTATTTCCCTTAAAAAAAAATAAAAGCCTTAACAAATATTGATCAAAAGTTGTGTCACAGGATATGTCAAATCAGTTGGTTAGGGCTATAAAATTGTATGAATATATATTTTCTGTCAATCAAGGAAAAGTCACAAAACTTTGGTATTGCAAAATTTGTTCTCACTAATGTAACATATAAATTGCTTTTCTTTTTATGGATAGTTTTCTTGATTCTCTTGCTTCTTTTTATTGTCATTGTGTAACTGCTTCTTCATTGTCTTAATTTCACTGTTTGCTTACCAAAATTATGCTTTCACAATCTTATTGAGTTTCAGTCAGTTCAAGTTTAGTTTTGTAATATGTGACAGTTAATTAGTTCGCTGTCAACAATAAGATAGATGTTCCCTTTCAAATGAATGTTTGTTTATCTCCACCCCTGGCACCTTACTCAATTCCAAAAGAAAGAACACAGATGCTGGATTGCTTGCCATTTTTAATTTGTATATATAAACTGGTCAGTTAACTACAGTAGGGTCTAACATTTCTATTTTCCATGTTTACTTTATCAGCAATTTATAAACACCTATAGTTAACTGCAATAAATGTGGTGTTAATTTTCTTGCAGATATGTGATATTAATTATAAGATTAGAGCTAGCAGAATACAGTTGACAGATATATCATATGTGAAACAATGTTCAGCAAATGTGTTTTTCCTCACTTACAGATAGAGGAAACTTTCGATAAGTGTATTAGGTTATGCCATGGTAATCCCCCACAAGGATATGTATTGATACACAAATACATATTTCAGAGGTCTAGAACAACAGAAGATCATTTTTTTCTCTCTCATCATATATCAAATGTATCTCTGTTTTTCATCTTTCATTTCATGAATAATGGTTTGATTATAATCAGTTTAGGGCAGTCAACCATCCCAGTTTGCTGAGGACTGAGTGCCTTCATTAGACACAGGGGTTTCAATGCCAAAAATTTAAGTCCCAGACAAACAGGTAAGTCGATCACTGTAAATCCACTTTAGCAATGCAAGTGAAATGATTTTATTTCAGAGGAGCCATATTTCTATTTCTGGAATCACAAAGAGTCAGACATAAATGAATGACTGAACTGACTGATATTTATATTTAATGATGGAGTTTGAAACTTATAAATGTTGATATATACTTGTTACTTAATCCATGAATTCATTTGTAAAGTATTAATTCAACAATTAATTTGGAGATAATTGAAACATCAATTTACCTAAAGGATAATTTCTATGTAAAATTGTGAGTCCCCTTTGGTCCAAATAAAATTAATGTAGAAAATTTAGTATTACTTCAGTACCTGGGGTCAACCTAGAACTCTAGATAACTTAATGACAGAGAGTACTATTAATTCTATTGAAAATTAACTTTGATATTAAAAAAGAGGTCACTTTAGAGCCACTGAATTCACAAAGACACTTATCTTGTCATACAAATGGTTCTGAATTGTTAAATTATCTTTCTCTTAGGCTTATGAAAATTAATAAAGTCATATTCTAATGGACAATAAGTATTACGTTATTCACCATGTCCACATGAATTCAGAATGATTAATTTCTTCCATTAATGGCATTTTCAAAATTTCTACTCAAAAAGAAAAGAATCAATTTATTTAAAGCCATTTTATTTGGAAAAAGTACCACTATGCAAAAAAAAAAAAGTTTATAAATCCATGGTCAAATAATTAAATAATTTTCCACAAAAAAAATCATCTGATCTTTACAGTGTTGTTACTTGTATAGCATTCTCCACAATATGACAATTATCCCTAAGGAGTTCACCTAGAAATATGGTTCTTCCAACAAACTAAAGTGAATCTACCAAAATGCAAATCCACCTCTTCTAATAAGAGCTACACTATATTCTCATGGTTTCTATTTTGACTTGGCTGATAGAAAGCTCAGAGGTATTCAGAGATGATTTCAGTTTACTTGCCTGAAAGCCTCTACTGTTCAATCCCCCTATTTTATTTTGCATTCATGCATGCTCAATCATGTCTGATTCTTGAGACACTATGAACTGTAGCCCAACAGACTCTTCTGTCCATTGAATTTTCCAGGAAAATATACTGGAGTGGGTTGCCATTTCCTTCCTCAGGGGATCTTTCTGACCTAGAGATTGAACAAAGCACACTTTATGTCTCCCGTATTGGCAGGCAGATTCTTTACCACTAGTGCCACCTGAGAATCTTGTATTTTACTTTATTACTCACCTGCTTTCTTTTATTTTCTTGTTGCTGTTGCGTGTATGTTAGTATGAAGTCTGACATGAACATACAAGCCATGACAAAAATCCACTGATATTGAAGGTTGGATAATACCATTTTTGGAGTTTAAATTCCATATCTTATTATAAAAATGATGGATTGAAGCTTTTGGTGATCTAAGTCATAGACATGTATTATACAACTGTGCTCTTTTGGTAGCCAAAGTAATAAAATGATATATATTTTTCAGATTATTTTTAATATTTAGTGTTGATTTTGGTTAGGTATATGGTTATTTATAAAGACTAATACTGTAAGATTCATAGTTTGTCTAGCAATTAAGAATCATATACTGTGAATCTAGGTAGAAGACTGTCATAACCTGAAACAATGAGAAAGCTTGCTTAGTATAATAATTGCATTAAAGAAAATGTCAGATGGTAGTGGTTCCTTGTGTCTCATGATTCATCTGTGCTTCCCTCTCTCAAACTCAGGGAATTAAGAGTAAAAATGACTTATGGCGTGTCCGAAAGAGAATATATGGCCATAGTCTGTCTCCAGGGCTGAAATTTCTCTTTTTGGATGTCTTACATTATCCTAAGGTTTCAGTGAAGTAACATGTGTTAAAACTTAATGATATCTTGTGTGTGTGTGTGTGTGTATGTGTGTGTGTTGTCCGACTCTCTGCCACCCGATGAACTGTAGCCCACCAGGCTCTTCTGTCCATGGAATTTTCCAGGCAAGAATACTGGAGTGGGTTGTTCTTCCTCCTTCCAAGGGATATTTCTGAACCAGAAGTTGAATCTGCATCTCCTGCATGAGTAGGCAAAGTCTCTACCGCTGATCCACCTGAGAATATAAGGATGCTTTGAGTGAGAGTGAAATTCTTTTTATTTAATTAATTTTATTGTGGATATAACCATATATGAATTACATCTTTGAAAATACTAGAGATCGCCATGTATAAATCATATTAGAAGATATGACCTGATCATATTAAAATACTTTCAAATAATATGCATTTAAAAAACCAAGTTTGAACAGTGACCATGAAAAAAGATGGTATAGAAAGAGAAGTGAAAGGAAAAGGAAAGAAAAGAGTGATATAAAAGGCATTTCCTATAGACATTTATTAAAATCTTCAGTTTAGTTCAGTTCAGTCTCTCAGTTGTGTCCGACTCTTCGCGATCCCATGAATCGCAGCACGCCAGGCCTCCCTGTTCATCATCATCCCCAGGAATACACTCAGACTCATGTCCATCGAGTCCGTGATGCCATCCAGCCATCTCATCCTCGGTCGTCCCCTTCTCTTCCTGCACCCAGTCCTTCCCAGCATCAGAGTCTTTTCCAATGAATCAACTGTTAGTTGTAAAAATTAGCTGTGTGTTTTCCTATGCAAAATTTTCTACATTAAAACATGTTTTAATAAAGTTTTTAACCAATTTATTACCTCTCTTTTGTAGTATATATACACCTCAAGGTACACAAGAAATTCATGTTGGTTTGTGAAGAACACTTGCTTACTTCATTTGTATGCCTGCCACTATGGAGCCATCAGCCATGATATTTATCAAGATGAAGTTACTAGCCCTCCTCAATTTAAATACATATGGAAAGTAATATTTACAGGTAATCCAGTTAAAGTGCATTTTCTTTTTAAGTCAGTTAAAAATTTACAAAGTAGGTATGTATTTTCTATACACAAAACAGTTTATAACTCAGAACACCAAATAAAGTAAAAATGTGTTTACTACTCTATTCTCTCATGTGCTCCATTAAAAGACATGCGTATGCTTAACATCTAAAATATCCCAGGAATTCTGCTTGGTGAAAGATATATAATTGTGAAGAAAATTAGAATTATCCCCTACTTACACAGATCTATTTTTAGAGAGACTTATTGGGCAAATACTCACAATGATGTGTGTGTGTGTGTGTGTGTGTGTGTGTGTGTGTGTGTGTATAACTGAAGTAAAATGTTCCTACAGAAAGAACTGGATGATCCTGAGCAGGTCAAAGCATGTCAAGGTCCCAGAACTCCAGCTATAGAAGTGGAGTTGGTCATCCCCATTGCTAGTGCTGGGTAGGGTTTTGTCCCTAACCAGGGGTGTCAGATGAATCTGAATGGAAGAAGTGGCTCACCTCAGCTGGGAACAAAAAAAAAAATCCACCTATGCTTTCAGACTCGGAACCCAGAAAAATATTCATTAATTTCTTCCCCCAACCACTTATAGTAACAGTTGAAGTATTCTAATGGTAGACTAGGTGGAGTTACATCACCTGCAGAGAGGCTGAAGATTCCAAAGACATATCTGTATTAGTTAAACTCACAAGCTTAAATCAGGCAAGCTAATTTCTACAGAATCATCAGAGATTTCACAGTTTTCTTGCTTGAATTTAAAATAGCACTTTTTTTCCCCCTTTTCTTTAGTTAGGGGAAATGCAGATGGATCAGGCAGGTCCTGAGAACTCAGGGAGAATAGTTACATTACAAAAACAAAGAAGAAGATATAAGCCCTGAGTATTCAGAGGAATGAGGTGTTAAAAGGTGAATTGGTGGGAACCAATAGCCCACAAGTAAGAAAATTGTTTATTAGAGGTTGTAGTCCTTCTCAAGCTTCTTTTTGAAAGGATATAGCTTCCAATTGGAAACTGAGTGGGATCTCAGAGGGCATGCTCATCCAGGAGTTGGTCCCACACCTGGAGGTTAAACTTTTCTTCCCATAGTTTTTGGTACCTTACTATTGGAGAGGCTACAGTGACTTCTACAGTGGCAACTAGGAGTTGTAAAGCTCTAGAGGCTGAAAGGTTTCCCACCACAAGGGTGGTTCCTAGGTTAGTAAGTATATCTCTTCCTAATAAGGGAGTAGAGCTCTCAGGGACCACCAGGAACTGATGAAAAAATATCTGTCCATCCAAGCAACAAACAAGGGCTTGAGTGAATCTTTTTGTAACTGCTTTCCCTATAGCAAGTAAAATGATACAGGTATGGGGGGAGAAGATTCCATAGTAAGAGATCAGGATAGAGTAGATAACCCTCAGTTTAGTTCAGTTCAGTCGTGTCAGGCTCTTTGCAACCCTGTGAATCACAGCACGCCAGGCCTCCCTGTCCCTCACCAACTCCCAGAGTTGACTCGGACTCATGTCCATCAAGTCAGTGATGCCATCCAGCAATCTCGTTCTCTGTTGCCCCTTTCTCCTCCTGCCCCCAATCTCTCCCATCATCAGAGTCTTTTCCAATGAGTCAAATCTTTGCATGAAGTGGCCAAAGTACTGGATTTTCAGCTTTAGCATCATTCCTTCCAAAGAACACCAAGGGCTGATCTCCTTCAGAATGAACTGGTTGGATCTCCTTGCAGTCCAAGGGACTCTCAAGGGTCTTCTCCAACACCATAGTTAAAAAGCATCAATTCTTTGGCACTCAGTCTTCTTCACAGTCCAACTCTCACATCCATACGTGACCATAGGAAAAACCATAGGCTTGAATAGATGAACCTTTGTTGGCAAAGTAATGTTTCTGCTTTTCAATATGCTATCTAGGTTGGTCATAACTTTTCTTCCAAGGAGTAAGCGCCTTTTAATTTCATGGGTGCAGTCACCATCTGCAGTGATTTTGGAATCCCAAAAAATAAACTCTGACACTATTTCCACTATTTCCTCATCTATTTTTCATGAAGTGATGGGACCAGATGCTGTGATCTTCGTCTTCTGAATGTTGAGCTTTAAGCCAACATTTTCATTCTCCACTTTCACTTTCATCAAGAGGCTTTTTAGTTCCTCTTCACTTTCTGCCATAAGGGTGGTGTCATCTGCATATCTGAGGTTA
>SJYW01020452.1:96253-107480 GCA_006410735.1 Raphicerus campestris | reverse complement strand
TATGCAATATTGCTCTTTACAGCATTGGACCTTGATTATATCTCCAGTCACATCCACAACTGTTTATTGTTTTTGCTTTGGCCCCATCCCTTCATTCTTTCTGGAGTTATTTCTCCACTGAACTCTAGTAGCATATTAGGCACCTACCGACCTGGAGAGTTTCTCTTTCATTACCTTATAATTTTGCCTTTTCATACTTTTCATGGGTTTCTCAAGGCAAGAATACTGAAGTGGTTTGTCATTCCCTTCTCCAGTGGATCACATTCTGTCAGACCTCTTCACCATGACCCTCCCGTCCTGGGTGGCCCCATATAGCATGGCTTAGTGTTTAGTGCAAACTAATTAAGACTTGTACATGTAATAGTTTTATTAGAAAATTGCAAAAGAGAATAAAAAGAAAGTAAAATGATCTGAAACCCGAGTATATGGGTTTATGTCCTGGCCTTTTGAGAACTGAGGTATATGAACTTTAAATAAACCTCATAAGTGTTGTCTTTTTATCTGAAGTATAAATGAAATATAAAAGGACTTTATCAAGTATACTGATAATTCAAAAGCAATGAATTTGACAAAGCTTTTGAACTAATTTGAATAATGATAACTTATACATATTCAAAGTGATCTCTTTCACTCTGTCTTTCACACACACACACACACACACACACAGAGTGCACTGGAAGGGGAGGGAGAGAGATGTGGTAGCCCTATTATTAATATCTTAATTACAGAAAGAGAAGGCAACATCTCTATATTTTTAATACAGTTTCTAAATCCTGGTATAAATGCTTAAAATGAATACACATAGAATAATTAGGAGTTCCATATGTTGCAATGATAGTTATAATCCATGATTTGGGTTTGCAGTATCTTTGAAAGGGCGAAGTTTTATGATACTTGTACAGCACAGGAAGCAGAATATCTAAAATAAGTCATTATCTTCCCTAAGAAATATAGCTTTTAAGAGTCAATAGAGAATTGTTTTTAAATTTTCTCATACCATCAATCAAAATTATTTCCCTTAAAAAAAAATAAAAGCCTTAACAAATATTGATCAAAAGTTGTGTCACAGGATATGTCAAATCAGTTGGTTAGGGCTATAAAATTGTATGAATATATATTTTCTGTCAATCAAGGAAAAGTCACAAAACTTTGGTATTGCAAAATTTGTTCTCACTAATGTAACATATAAATTGCTTTTCTTTTTATGGATAGTTTTCTTGATTCTCTTGCTTCTTTTTATTGTCATTGTGTAACTACTTCTTCATTGTCTTAATTTCACTGTTTGCTTACCAAAATTATGCTTTCACAATCTTATTGAGTTTCAGTCAGTTCAAGTTTAGTTTTGTAATATGTGACAGTTAATTAGTTCGCTGTCAACAATAAGATAGATGTTCCCTTTCAAATGAATGTTTGTTTATCTCCACCCCTGGCACCTTACTCAATTCCAAAAGAAAGAACACAGATGCTGGATTGCTTGCCATTTTTAATTTGTATATATAAACTGGTCAGTTAACTACAGTAGGGTCTAACATTTCTATTTTCCATGTTTACTTTATCAGCAATTTATAAACACCTATAGTTAACTGCAATAAATGCGGTGTTAATTTTCTTGCAGATATGTGATATTAATTATAAGATTAGAGCTAGCAGAATACAGTTGACAGATATATCATATGTGAAACAATGTTCAGCAAATGTGTTTTTCCTCACTTACAGATAGAGGAAACTTTCGATAAGTGTATTAGGTTATGCCATGGTAATCCCCCACAAGGATATGTATTGATACACAAATACATATTTCAGAGGTCTAGAACAACAGAAGATCATTTTTTTCTCTCTCATCATATATCAAATGTATCTCTGTTTTTCATCTTTCATTTCATGAATAATGGTTTGATTATAATCAGTTTAGGGCAGTCAACCATCCCAGTTTGCTGAGGACTGAGTGCCTTCATTAGACACAGGGGTTTCAATGCCAAAAATTTAAGTCCCAGACAAACAGGTAAGTCGATCACTGTAAATCCACTTTAGCAATGCAAGTGAAATGATTTTATTTCAGAGGAGCCATATTTCTATTTCTGGAATCACAAAGAGTCAGACATAAATGAATGACTGAACTGACTGATATTTATATTTAATGATGGAGTTTGAAACTTATAAATGTTGACATATACTTGTTACTTAATCCATGAATTCATTTGTAAAGTATTAATTCAACAATTAATTTGGAGATAATTGAAACATCAATTTACCTAAAGGATAATTTCTATGTAAAATTGTGAGTCCCCTTTGGTCCAAATAAAATTAATGTAGAAAAATTAGTATTACTTCAGTACCTGGGGTCAACCTAGAACTCTAGATAACTTAATGACAGAGAGTACTATTAATTCTATTGAAAATTAACTTTGATATTAAAAAAGAGGTCACTTTAGAGCCACTGAATTCACAAAGACACTTATCTTGTCATACAAATGGTTCTGAATTGTTAAATTATCTTTCTCTTAGGCTTATGAAAATTAATAAAGTCATATTCTAATGGACAATAAGTATTACGTTATTCACCATGTCCACATGAATTCAGAATGATTAATTTCTTCCATTAATGGCATTTTCAAAATTTCTACTCAAAAAGAAAAGAATCAATTTATTTAAAGCCATTTTATTTGGAAAAAGTACCACTATGCAAAAAAAAAGAAAATGTTTATAAATCCATGGTCAAATAATTAAATAATTTTCCACAAAAAAAATCATCTGATCTTTACAGTGTTGTTACTTGTATAGCATTCTCCACAATATGACAATTATCCCTAAGGAGTTCACCTAGAAATATGGTTCTTCCAACAAACTAAAGTGAATCTACCAAAATGCAAATCCACCTCTTCTAATAAGAGCTACACTATATTCTCATGGTTTCTATTTTGACTTGGCTGATAGAAAGCTCAGAGGTATTCAGAGATGATTTCAGTTTACTTGCCTGAAAGCCTCTACTGTTCAATCCCCCTATTTTATTTTGCATTCATGCATGCTCAATCATGTCTGATTCTTGAGACACTATGAACTGTAGCCCAACAGACTCTTCTGTCCATTGAATTTTCCAGGAAAATATACTGGAGTGGGTTGCCATTTCCTTCTCCAGGGGATCTTTCTGACCTAGAGATTGAACAAAGCACACTTTATGTCTCCCGTATTGGCAGGCAGATTCTTTACCACTAGTGCCACCTGAGAATCTTGTATTTTACTTTATTACTCACCTGCTTTCTTTTATTTTCTTGTTGCTGTTGCGTGTATGTTAGTATGAAGTCTGACATGAACATACAAGCCATGACAAAAATCCACTGATATTGAAGGTTGGATAATACCATTTTTGGAGTTTAAATTCCATATCTTATTATAAAAATGATGGATTGAAGCTTTTGGTGATCTAAGTCATAGACATGTATTATACAACTGTGCTCTTTTGGTAGCCAAAGTAATAAAATGATATATATTTTTCAGATTATTTTTAATATTTAGTGTTGATTTTGGTTAGGTATATGGTTATTTATTAACATATAAAGACTAATACTGTAAGATTCATAGTTTGTCTAGCAATTAAGAATCATATACTGTGAATCTAGGTAGAAGACTGTCATAACCTGAAACAATGAGAAAGCTTGCTTAGTATAATAATTGCATTAAAGAAAATGTCAGATGGTAGTGGTTCCTTGTGTCTCATGATTCATCTGTGCTTCCCTCTCTCAAACTCAGGGAATTAAGAGTAAAAATGACTTATGGCGTGTCCGAAAGAGAATATATGGCCATAGTCTGTCTCCAGGGCTGAAATTTCTCTTTTTGGATGTCTTACATTATCCTAAGGTTTCAGTGAAGTAACATGTGTTAAAACTTAATGATATCTTGTGTGTGTGTGTGTGTGTATGTGTGTGTGTTGTCCGACTCTCTGCCACCCGATGAACTGTAGCCCACCAGGCTCTTCTGTCCATGGAATTTTCCAGGCAAGAATACTGGAGTGGGTTGTTCTTCCTCCTTCCAAGGGATATTTCTGAACCAGAAGTTGAATCTGCATCTCCTGCATGAGTAGGCAAAGTCTCTACTGCTGATCCACCTGAGAATATAAGGATGCTTTGAGTGAGAATGAAATTCTTTTTATTTAATTAATTTTATTGTGGATATAACCATATATGAATTATATCTTTGAAAATACTAGAGATCGCCATGTATAAATCATATTAGAAGATATGACCTGATCATATTAAAATACTTTCAAATAATATGCATTTAAAAAACCAAGTTTGAACAGTGACCATGAAAAAAGATGGTATAGAAAGAGAAGTGAAAGGAAAAGGAAAGAAAAGAGTGATATAAAAGGCATTTCCTATAGACATTTATTAAAATCTTCAGTTTAGTTCAGTTCAGTCTCTCAGTTGTGTCCGACTCTTCGCGATCCCATGAATCGCAGCACGCCAGGCCTCCCTGTTCATCATCATCCCCAGGAATACACTCAGACTCATGTCCATTGAGTCCGTGATGCCATCCAGCCATCTCATCCTCGGTCGTCCCCTTCTCTTCCTGCGCCCAGTCCTTCCCAGCATCAGAGTCTTTTCCAATGAGTCAACTGTTAGTTGTAAAAATTAGCTGTGTGTTTTCCTATGCAAAATTTTCTACATTAAAACATGTTTTAGTAAAGTTTTTAACCAATTTATTACCTCTCTTTTGTAGTATATATATACCTCAAGGTACACAAGAAATTCACATTGGTTTGTGAAGAACACTTGCTTACTTCATTTGTATGCCTGCCACTATGGAGCCATCAGCCATGATATTTATCAAGATGAAGTTACTAGCCCTCCTCAATTTAAATACATATGGAAAGTAATATTTACAGGTAATCCAGTTAAAGTGCATTTTCTTTTTATTTTAAGTCAGTTAAAAATTTACAAAGTAGGTATGTATTTTCTATACACAAAACAGTTTATAACTCAGAACACCAAATAAAGTAAAAATGTGTTTACTACTCTATTCTCTCATGTGCTCCATTAAAAGACATGCGTATGCTTAACATCTAAAATATCCCAGGAATTCTGCTTGGTGAAAGATATATAATTGTGAAGAAAATTAGAATTATCCCCTACTTACACAGATCTATTTTTAGAGAGAGTTATTGGGCAAATACTCACAATGATATATGTGTGTGTGTGTGTGTGTGTGTGTGTGTGTGTATAACTGAAGTAAAATGTTCCTACAGAAAGAACTGGATGATCCTGAGCAGGTCAAAGCATGTCAAGGTCCCAGAACTCCAGCTATAGAAGTGGAGTTGGTCATCCCCAAGGTTTCCATTGCTAGTGCTGGGTAGGGTTTTGTCCCTAACCAGGGGTGTCAGATGAATCTGAATGGAAGAAGTGGCTCATCTCAGCTGGGAACAAAAAAAAAATCCACCTATGCTTTCAGACTCGGAACCCAGCAAAATATTCATTAATTTCTTCCCCCAACCACTTATAGTAACAGTTGAAGTATTCTAATGGTAGACTAGGTGGAGTTACATCACCTGCAGAGAGGCTGAAGATTCCAAAGACATATCTGTATTAGTTAAACTCACAAGCTTAAATCAGGCAAGCTAATTTCTACAGAATCATCAGAGATTTCACAGTTTTCTTGTTTGAATTTAAAATAGCACTTTTTTTTCCCCCTTTTCTTTAGTTAGGGGAAATGCAGATGGATCAGGCAGGTCCTGAGAACTCAGGGAGAATAGTTACATTACAAAAACAAAGAAGAAGATATAAGCCCTGAGTATTCAGAGGAATGAGGTGTTAAAAGGTGAATTGGTGGGAACCAATAGCCCACAAGTAAGAAAATTGTTTATTAGAGGTTGTAGTCCTTCTCAAGCTTCTTTTTGAAAGGATATAGCTTCCAATTGGAAACTGAGTGGGATCTCAGAGGGCATGCTCATCCAGGAGTTGGTCCCACACCTGGAGGTTAAACTTTTCTTCCCATAGTTTTTGGTACCTTACTATTGGAGAGGCTACAGTGACTTCTACAGTGGCGCCTAGGAGTTGTAAAGCTCTAGAGGCTGAAAGGTTTCCCACCACAAGGGTGGTTCCTAGGTTAGTAAGTATATCTCTTCCTAATAAGGGAGTAGAGCTCTCAGGGACCACCAGGAACTGATGAAAAAATATCTGTCCATCCAAGCAACAAACAAGGGCTTGAGTGAATCTTTTTGTAACTGCTTTCCCTATAGCAAGTAAAATGATACAGGTATGGGGGGAGAAGATTCCATAGTAAGAGATCAGGATAGAGTAGATAACCCTCAGTTTAGTTCAGTTCAGTCGTGTCAGGCTCTTTGCAACCCTGTGAATCACAGCACGCCAGGCCTCCCTGTCCCTCACCAACTCCCAGAGTTGACTCGGACTCATGTCCATCAAGTCAGTGATGCCATCCAGCAATCTCGTTCTCTGTTGCCCCTTTCTCCTCCTGCCCCCAATCTCTCCCATCATCAGAGTCTTTTCCAATGAGTCAAATCTTTGCATGAAGTGGCCAAAGTACTGGATTTTCAGCTTTAGCATCATTCCTTCCAAAGAACACCAAGGGCTGATCTCCTTCAGAATGAACTGGTTGGATCTCCTTGCAGTCCAAGGGACTCTCAAGGGTCTTCTCCAACACCATAGTTAAAAAGCATCAATTCTTTGGCACTCAGTCTTCTTCACAGTCCAACTCTCACATCCATACGTGACCATAGGAAAAACCATAGGCTTGAATAGATGAACCTTTGTTGGCAAAGTAATGTTTCTGCTTTTCAATATGCTATCTAGGTTGGTCATAACTTTTCTTCCAAGGAGTAAGCGCCTTTTAATTTCATGGGTGCAGTCACCATCTGCAGTGATTTTGGAATCCCAAAAAATAAACTCTGACACTATTTCCACTATTTCCTCATCTATTTTTCATGAAGTGATGGGACCAGATGCTGTGATCTTCGTCTTCTGAATGTTGAGCTTTAAGCCAACATTTTCATTCTCCACTTTCACTTTCATCAAGAGGCTTTTTAGTTCCTCTTCACTTTCTGCCATAAGGGTGGTGTCATCTGCATATCTGAGGTTACTGATACTTCTCCCGGCAATCCTTATGTCAGCTTGTGCTTCTTCCAGCCCAGGGTTTCTCATGATATACTCTGCATATATGTTAAATAAGCAGGGTGACAATATACAGCCTTGATGTACTCCATTTCCTATTTGCAACCAATCTGCTGTTCCATGTCCAGTTCTACCTGTTGCATCCTGACCTGCATATAGCTTTCTAAAGAGGCAGATCAGGTGGTCTGGTATTCCCATCTTTTTCAGAATTTTCAACAGTTTATTGTGATCCACAGAGTCAAAGGCTTTGGCATAGTCAATAAAGCATAAATAGATGTTTTTCTNGTGTGTGTGTGTGTGTATAACTGAAGTAAAATGTTCCCAGAGAAAGAACTGGATGATCCTGAGCAGGTCAAAGCATGTCAAGGTCCCAGAACTCCAGCTATAGAAGTGGAGTTGGTCATCCCCAAGGTTTCCATTGCTAGTGCTGGGTAGGGTTTTGTCCCTAACCAGGGGTGTCAGATGAATCTGAATGGAAGAAGTGGCTCATCTCAGCTGGGAACAAAAAAAAAATCCACCTATGCTTTCAGACTCGGAACCCAGCAAAATATTCATTAATTTCTTCCCCCAACCACTTATAGTAACAGTTGAAGTATTCTAATGGTAGACTAGGTGGAGTTACATCACCTGCAGAGAGGCTGAAGATTCCAAAGACATATCTGTATTAGTTAAACTCACAAGCTTAAATCAGGCAAGCTAATTTCTACAGAATCATCAGAGATTTCACAGTTTTCTTGTTTGAATTTAAAATAGCACTTTTTTTTCCCCCTTTTCTTTAGTTAGGGGAAATGCAGATGGATCAGGCAGGTCCTGAGAACTCAGGGAGAATAGTTACATTACAAAAACAAAGAAGAAGATATAAGCCCTGAGTATTCAGAGGAATGAGGTGTTAAAAGGTGAATTGGTGGGAACCAATAGCCCACAAGTAAGAAAATTGTTTATTAGAGGTTGTAGTCCTTCTCAAGCTTCTTTTTGAAAGGATATAGCTTCCAATTGGAAACTGAGTGGGATCTCAGAGGGCATGCTCATCCAGGAGTTGGTCCCACACCTGGAGGTTAAACTTTTCTTCCCATAGTTTTTGGTACCTTACTATTGGAGAGGCTACAGTGACTTCTACAGTGGCGCCTAGGAGTTGTAAAGCTCTAGAGGCTGAAAGGTTTCCCACCACAAGGGTGGTTCCTAGGTTAGTAAGTATATCTCTTCCTAATAAGGGAGTAGAGCTCTCAGGGACCACCAGGAACTGATGAAAAAATATCTGTCCATCCAAGCAACAAACAAGGGCTTGAGTGAATCTTTTTGTAACTGCTTTCCCTATAGCAAGTAAAATGATACAGGTATGGGGGGAGAAGATTCCATAGTAAGAGATCAGGATAGAGTAGATAACCCTCAGTTTAGTTCAGTTCAGTCGTGTCAGGCTCTTTGCAACCCTGTGAATCACAGCACGCCAGGCCTCCCTGTCCCTCACCAACTCCCAGAGTTGACTCGGACTCATGTCCATCAAGTCAGTGATGCCATCCAGCAATCTCGTTCTCTGTTGCCCCTTTCTCCTCCTGCCCCCAATCTCTCCCATCATCAGAGTCTTTTCCAATGAGTCAAATCTTTGCATGAAGTGGCCAAAGTACTGGATTTTCAGCTTTAGCATCATTCCTTCCAAAGAACACCAAGGGCTGATCTCCTTCAGAATGAACTGGTTGGATCTCCTTGCAGTCCAAGGGACTCTCAAGGGTCTTCTCCAACACCATAGTTAAAAAGCATCAATTCTTTGGCACTCAGTCTTCTTCACAGTCCAACTCTCACATCCATACGTGACCATAGGAAAAACCATAGGCTTGAATAGATGAACCTTTGTTGGCAAAGTAATGTTTCTGCTTTTCAATATGCTATCTAGGTTGGTCATAACTTTTCTTCCAAGGAGTAAGCGCCTTTTAATTTCATGGGTGCAGTCACCATCTGCAGTGATTTTGGAATCCCAAAAAATAAACTCTGACACTATTTCCACTATTTCCTCATCTATTTTTCATGAAGTGATGGGACCAGATGCTGTGATCTTCGTCTTCTGAATGTTGAGCTTTAAGCCAACATTTTCATTCTCCACTTTCACTTTCATCAAGAGGCTTTTTAGTTCCTCTTCACTTTCTGCCATAAGGGTGGTGTCATCTGCATATCTGAGGTTACTGATACTTCTCCCGGCAATCCTTATGTCAGCTTGTGCTTCTTCCAGCCCAGGGTTTCTCATGATATACTCTGCATATATGTTAAATAAGCAGGGTGACAATATACAGCCTTGATGTACTCCATTTCCTATTTGCAACCAATCTGCTGTTCCATGTCCAGTTCTACCTGTTGCATCCTGACCTGCATATAGCTTTCTAAAGAGGCAGATCAGGTGGTCTGGTATTCCCATCTTTTTCAGAATTTTCAACAGTTTATTGTGATCCACAGAGTCAAAGGCTTTGGCATAGTCAATAAAGCATAAATAGATGTTTTTCTGGAACTCTCTTGTTTGCAAGGAATAGAAAGCCCTTGTAAACTTGATAAACTAGGAAAAAAAGAAGATCAAGCAGAGAAACAGATTCGGTGAGATGGCGCATTTACTAATACTTGTGGTCATACTGTGAGGTGATGGGATGTCTTGTTTATGAATTGTATACAGAGAGAACATGCTAGAGCCTTCAAGAGTAATTCTGGCTTCTTGGCTTTAACTCTGGAAAGAAAATAAATGCAAAACATATTTGATTAACTTTGTTACTAATTATTTTATACAAAGACAGTTCCTATTCAAAATCTATTTTGATAAGCATAATTTTCTGTTTGATTACACTTTGAATGCTATTTGACTTAACAGGAAAATTGATTCATATTCTTGAAACTGCATGGCACTTCAATTAATTATTTTCAAAGGAAAATATTTCCTTCCTCTGTCAATTTTTATTTTGCTTTATAGTTTATCAACAATCATCATATTAATATATTTGATATGTCTGATATTAATCAATGACTAATTTTATTCAACCTCCAACAGCTGCACTTATATGAGTACCATTACATTAAAACAGTGCTAAAGTTAATTAACAGATCAACCTTTTAAACAGAAGGTATGGTAATTTATTTCAACATTCTTATAAGATGGTGTGCTGGAGAGTTAACAACACCTCATGACAAAAACAGTTAGTGAATTATTAAGCCAATCACACTCAAAATCAGAAGTGATGGAAAAGAGCAATGACTTGTTAATTATATCATCATACAACAAAAAGGAACTTCAGAGGCTCTGGTATCAGTTCAGTTCAGTTCATTTGCTCAGTCATGTTTGATGCTTTGTGATCCCATGGGCTGCAGCACACCAGGCTTCCCTGTCCACCACCAACTACCTGAGCCTACTCAAACTCATGTCTATCACATTGGAATGCCATCCAATCATCTCATAGTCTCTAGTATAAATACCTAACATTCACAAGTATAGTGTGAATCACAATCAAACTAAACAAGCAAGGATAACATATGAGACTGGAGAAGTTACCTGAAATATCTGGCCTCAGGACTATTCAGTTCAGTTCAGTTCAGTCTCTCAATTGTGTCCGACTCTTTGCGATACCATGAATTGCAGCACACCAGGCCTCCCTGTCCATCACCAAATCGCAGAGTTCACTCAAACTCACTTCATCCATCGCGTCGGTGATGACATCCAGCCATCTCATCTTCTGTTGTCCCCTTTTCCTCCTGCCCTCAATCCCTCCCAGCATCAAAGTCTTTTCCAATGAGTCAGCTCTTCACATGAGGTGGCCCAGGAATGATCTCCTTTAGAATGGACTGGTTGGTTCTCCTTGGAGTCCAAGGGACTCTCAATAGTTGGTTCAGGGATTTTTAAATTTCCAGTGGTCTTCAAATTTTGGTCACATTGCAGAAGCATCCAAAATACTTTTAAAATATTCTCCTAGACTTTCACTATGAAAACGTCAAGCTGGAATTTTGCAGCAGTGGACCTAGATCTTTTAGTGTCCATAAAATATATCTTCTATGCAGGATGAGAAACATACCCTACTATTACCAGTCAAGTAAGTTCATGAACTTCAAAATTTGCAATGTTTTTATATTTGATTTTCCTT
>SJYW01020452.1:84030-94644 GCA_006410735.1 Raphicerus campestris | reverse complement strand
AAAAAAAAAATCCACCTATGCTTTCAGACTCGGAACCCAGCAAAATATTCATTAATTTCTTCCCCCAACCACTTATAGTAACAGTTGAAGTATTCTAATGGTAGACTAGGTGGAGTTACATCACCTGCAGAGAGGCTGAAGATTCCAAAGACATATCTGTATTAGTTAAACTCACAAGCTTAAATCAGGCAAGCTAATTTCTACAGAATCATCAGAGATTTCACAGTTTTCTTGTTTGAATTTAAAATAGCACTTTTTTTTCCCCCTTTTCTTTAGTTAGGGGAAATGCAGATGGATCAGGCAGGTCCTGAGAACTCAGGGAGAATAGTTACATTACAAAAACAAAGAAGAAGATATAAGCCCTGAGTATTCAGAGGAATGAGGTGTTAAAAGGTGAATTGGTGGGAACCAATAGCCCACAAGTAAGAAAATTGTTTATTAGAGGTTGTAGTCCTTCTCAAGCTTCTTTTTGAAAGGATATAGCTTCCAATTGGAAACTGAGTGGGATCTCAGAGGGCATGCTCATCCAGGAGTTGGTCCCACACCTGGAGGTTAAACTTTTCTTCCCATAGTTTTTGGTACCTTACTATTGGAGAGGCTACAGTGACTTCTACAGTGGCGCCTAGGAGTTGTAAAGCTCTAGAGGCTGAAAGGTTTCCCACCACAAGGGTGGTTCCTAGGTTAGTAAGTATATCTCTTCCTAATAAGGGAGTAGAGCTCTCAGGGACCACCAGGAACTGATGAAAAAATATCTGTCCATCCAAGCAACAAACAAGGGCTTGAGTGAATCTTTTTGTAACTGCTTTCCCTATAGCAAGTAAAATGATACAGGTATGGGGGGAGAAGATTCCATAGTAAGAGATCAGGATAGAGTAGATAACCCTCAGTTTAGTTCAGTTCAGTCGTGTCAGGCTCTTTGCAACCCTGTGAATCACAGCACGCCAGGCCTCCCTGTCCCTCACCAACTCCCAGAGTTGACTCGGACTCATGTCCATCAAGTCAGTGATGCCATCCAGCAATCTCGTTCTCTGTTGCCCCTTTCTCCTCCTGCCCCCAATCTCTCCCATCATCAGAGTCTTTTCCAATGAGTCAAATCTTTGCATGAAGTGGCCAAAGTACTGGATTTTCAGCTTTAGCATCATTCCTTCCAAAGAACACCAAGGGCTGATCTCCTTCAGAATGAACTGGTTGGATCTCCTTGCAGTCCAAGGGACTCTCAAGGGTCTTCTCCAACACCATAGTTAAAAAGCATCAATTCTTTGGCACTCAGTCTTCTTCACAGTCCAACTCTCACATCCATACGTGACCATAGGAAAAACCATAGGCTTGAATAGATGAACCTTTGTTGGCAAAGTAATGTTTCTGCTTTTCAATATGCTATCTAGGTTGGTCATAACTTTTCTTCCAAGGAGTAAGCGCCTTTTAATTTCATGGGTGCAGTCACCATCTGCAGTGATTTTGGAATCCCAAAAAATAAACTCTGACACTATTTCCACTATTTCCTCATCTATTTTTCATGAAGTGATGGGACCAGATGCTGTGATCTTCGTCTTCTGAATGTTGAGCTTTAAGCCAACATTTTCATTCTCCACTTTCACTTTCATCAAGAGGCTTTTTAGTTCCTCTTCACTTTCTGCCATAAGGGTGGTGTCATCTGCATATCTGAGGTTACTGATACTTCTCCCGGCAATCCTTATGTCAGCTTGTGCTTCTTCCAGCCCAGGGTTTCTCATGATATACTCTGCATATATGTTAAATAAGCAGGGTGACAATATACAGCCTTGATGTACTCCATTTCCTATTTGCAACCAATCTGCTGTTCCATGTCCAGTTCTACCTGTTGCATCCTGACCTGCATATAGCTTTCTAAAGAGGCAGATCAGGTGGTCTGGTATTCCCATCTTTTTCAGAATTTTCAACAGTTTATTGTGATCCACAGAGTCAAAGGCTTTGGCATAGTCAATAAAGCATAAATAGATGTTTTTCTGGAACTCTCTTGTTTGCAAGGAATAGAAAGCCCTTGTAAACTTGATAAACTAGGAAAAAAAGAAGATCAAGCAGAGAAACAGATTCGGTGAGATGGCGCATTTACTAATACTTGTGGTCATACTGTGAGGTGATGGGATGTCTTGTTTATGAATTGTATACAGAGAGAACATGCTAGAGCCTTCAAGAGTAATTCTGGCTTCTTGGCTTTAACTCTGGAAAGAAAATAAATGCAAAACATATTTGATTAACTTTGTTACTAATTATTTTATACAAAGACAGTTCCTATTCAAAATCTATTTTGATAAGCATAATTTTCTGTTTGATTACACTTTGAATGCTATTTGACTTAACAGGAAAATTGATTCATATTCTTGAAACTGCATGGCACTTCAATTAATTATTTTCAAAGGAAAATATTTCCTTCCTCTGTCAATTTTTATTTTGCTTTATAGTTTATCAACAATCATCATATTAATATATTTGATATGTCTGATATTAATCAATGACTAATTTTATTCAACCTCCAACAGCTGCACTTATATGAGTACCATTACATTAAAACAGTGCTAAAGTTAATTAACAGATCAACCTTTTAAACAGAAGGTATGGTAATTTATTTCAACATTCTTATAAGATGGTGTGCTGGAGAGTTAACAACACCTCATGACAAAAACAGTTAGTGAATTATTAAGCCAATCACACTCAAAATCAGAAGTGATGGAAAAGAGCAATGACTTGTTAATTATATCATCATACAACAAAAAGGAACTTCAGAGGCTCTGGTATCAGTTCAGTTCAGTTCATTTGCTCAGTCATGTTTGATGCTTTGTGATCCCATGGGCTGCAGCACACCAGGCTTCCCTGTCCACCACCAACTACCTGAGCCTACTCAAACTCATGTCTATCACATTGGAATGCCATCCAATCATCTCATAGTCTCTAGTATAAATACCTAACATTCACAAGTATAGTGTGAATCACAATCAAACTAAACAAGCAAGGATAACATATGAGACTGGAGAAGTTACCTGAAATATCTGGCCTCAGGACTATTCAGTTCAGTTCAGTTCAGTCTCTCAATTGTGTCCGACTCTTTGCGATACCATGAATTGCAGCACACCAGGCCTCCCTGTCCATCACCAACTCGCAGAGTTCACTCACACTCACTTCATCCATCGCGTCGGTGATGACATCCAGCCATCTCATCTTCTGTTGTCCCCTTTTCCTCCTGCCCTCAATCCCTCCCAGCATCAAAGTCTTTTCCAATGAGTCAGCTCTTCACATGAGGTGGCCCAGGAATGATCTCCTTTAGAATGGACTGGTTGGTTCTCCTTGGAGTCCAAGGGACTCTCAATAGTTGGTTCAGGGATTTTTAAATTTCCAGTGGTCTTCAAATTTTGGTCACATTGCAGAAGCATCCAAAATACTTTTAAAATATTCTCCTAGACTTTCACTATGAAAATGTCAAGCTGGAATTTTGCAGCAGTGGACCTAGATCTTTTAGTGTCCATAAAATATATCTTCTATGCAGGATGAGAAACATACCCTACTATTACCAGTCAAGTAAGTTCATGAACTTCAAAATTTGCAATGTTTTTATATTTGATTTTCCTTTCTTTCAAAGTACAAATAATGCAAAATGAACAGTCATTTAATTTTAAACATTGAAATTATTTGAAAGCTAAAAATGGGTAAAAAGAACATACAAAAATAAAATAACAAATACAGATCTTAAAAAAAATAAGGGGAGTAATAGGAAATATAATTACTAGTGAATAGGTCATCTCTGAGCAAATGTAGTTATTTTATGAGTGAGAGTGGTATGATGTATATTTCCTAGGACAAAGGACAATATGAAGTAAAAATTGCTCATGGGTAAATCAGCTTTGAGAAATGATCATAGAAGTAATGAAATCATATTTAGTCATTACTACTTCGTGAATCTAAGTTCTGAACTTATGGAACATAGAAATTATCACAAAATAATAATTATATGGCCTCCAAGTGTGAGTACTTAATGTCCTGGGCTGTCCAAGTGGAAGAAGCTAGAGTGATAAAACTCAATAGTCAAAAATATATATATATATTTGAGAAGAGTCACTTAAATTCTTTTAAATATCAGTACAGATAATGTAATTATTTTCAGTAAAGTTTTGAAAGTAAGACAGAATTTAGGATAAGCTTTTTTTTTTTTAATATGTAAACACAATTACACATTTTATGTAATTCCTTTTTTTTTCTGGTTCTTGTTAAAAACTTATTTTCTTATAAAATATCATTGAAAAGGAACATTAAAAATCAAACTGGTAAATTTGCATGGGATGCATTAATTTTACTGACAATAATATTATTTTAAATAAGAGATTTTTCTACCAACTAAATGAAGCATGTTACATGCTCAATCAATTCTTGCCAATGTGACTGCTCTACAAAGAAAGGATGGCAATTAATTAGAAGACGCCCCTTCAAGGACAATCGGTATATGGTGCACAACTTGAGAAAGAGCTGACATGCACTGTTTCTTTTTAATGTTATCATTTATGTTCATTATATGTATTATTAAATTCGGAAAAAGGTGATACTGTCAGAGTGGATAATAAGTTGTGAAATGAAATAAGATAATTTGAATCATGGTTAGGAAAAGATCAGTTCATAGCAAAAAAATAAAATAGACAAGTTCACTTGAATATCTTTCTTTTTAAAGCTTGTGATCCTTATTGTTTGGTTAGTTACATTAAACATATACATTTACAACATGTAATGTATGCCAGTAAACTGTTCTAAATGAATAGTGATTGATGTATTTGTGAACTGATATTGCAAACCAATGTTTACTTTGAATTATCTCTCTTTTTTTTTTTCCTTCATGAAGTAGTGGATCATATTTGTGATAGAAGTTGCTTAAATGTATTAATTATAATCAACTCATTATTAGTTACTTTTGCAGTTTTACAATGATTTCTGTGAAAGTAAAATACCTTGAATCTGCAAAGAAGTCTTTATCAAAGGTATTTTTTCTCACCATACTACTCCACTTTTAAGACTGTTTTGTTAATTACCTTCTGTTATTTCTATATATATTGAAGATGTTAGGTCCTTATTTCAAGAATGAAAGAAAAGCATATCTCAGTTTTAAAAACCAAATATAATTTACATCTTTTCACATATATTATACATATTAATGCTTTCAAAGCAGTTTTCAATGACAGAATTATGTCAATTGATTAATACATTTTTTCTCCCGTACATCTAGCAAAATTTTAAGAGTTTGACAACTTGGTGATTTTCTTTATTGTTGATGAAATATAAAATCATCGTAATATCTGAGCAGAGTAATTCTGCAATATTTATCAGTACTATAAACATATATCTTGCTTAACCTAGCTCTCCCACCACACATGTCTGATCCACCTGCTGAGGAACACAGGTCCAATGGTGTCATTGTCTCTTTGATCAAAAGAGTGAACACAGATGTAGAAATGGCTGTGAAACACTCTTAATACTTATTTGACAATTTATGAATTGTATAAAACAGGAAGAAAAAAGGAAGACATATAATATTGAAGAACTATATATATAATATTCTGCACATGATTCTTTGTATTCCATTTGGGGATTATACTTCTTGAAGCCTTTTATATGCTCTTTGCCTCAGTGTTCTAAAATTTTACACTGTTGAAACTTTTGAAGATTATATTCTTTTTAAAAAGAATGAATATCATTGAAATAGATCAGTATATGAGTTTCAGGTGTACAACACAATTGTTGTGTGATTTGTATGTATTGTTAAACTATCAGCACAAAAAGTTCAGTTGGCATTCATCACAACACATAGTTTTGTTTTTTCGTGTAATAAGACCTGTTAAGACTTGCTTGGATTTCCCTGGTGGCTCAGACAGTAAAGCATCTGTCTGCAATGCAGGAGACCAGGGTTCAATCCATGGGTTGGGAAGATTCCCTGGAGAAGGAAATGGCAGCTTACTCCAATATTCTTGCCTGGAAAATTCCATGGATGGCAGAGCCTGGTAGGCTACCGTCCATGGGGTTGCAAAGAGTCAGACACAACTTAATAACTTCAATTTCACTTTCAAGATTTACTTTAACAACTTTCAAATGTAAAATACAGTTATATTAGCCATAGTCACCATGTTGCATATTGCATTCCTGGTACCAATTCTTTTAAAAATGAAGTTTGAATCTTTTGACCACCATATCCCATTTCACCCACCCCCAACCTGCAATTCTGGGAATCACCAACTTGTTCTCTGTATCTATGATTTCATTTTTGTAATATTCCACATGCAAATGAAATCATACTGCATTTGTCTTTTTCTTACTTATTTCACTTAGCATAATGCCTTTGAAGTCTACCCATGTCAAAAGGCAAAATTCCATTATCGTCTGTGGCTGAGTATATATTAGATTGGTGCAAAAGTAATTGCGTTTTCAGGCCATGAATTTAAAATCATTATAACTAGGCTCAAACATTTTTATTATAAAAATATAAATCATTGCAGTTGACACACTTTTTTGACAATAAGAAATAAGTATATTTGCTCCTGTAGCACGAAAAATGATGTTCAAGGATTCAATGAACTCTTGGAAAGCATTTTTGGCCTCCTCTTGTGGAAGCACTATTGAAATATTTTCCCCACAAAAAGCTTTTGAGATGCTTGAAGAAGTAGTAGTTGGGTGGCAAGAGGTCAGTTGAATATGGTGAATGAGTCAATAACAAGGATTGATTGTGTGACCTGCAGTTAGGTGTTATCATGGAGAAGAGTTGGGCCCATTATGTTGACAAAAGCCAGCTGTAGACATTGCAGTTTTTGGTACATCTCAATGATTTGCTAAGCATACTTCTCAGTTTCATTATTTCTATTTGTACTAGATCAGACTCACAGCAGACCACAAAACGGTGACAATGACCTATTTTGGTGTAAGTTTGACTTTGGGAAGTCCTTAGGAGCTTCTTCTTGGTCCATTCACTGAGCTGGCCATTGCCAGTTATTGTACATAATCCATTTTCCATCACACATCAGAATAGAATTGAAAAATGATTCTTGGTTGTTACATAGAATAAAAGCAGACAACTTTTCAAAATGATATTTNGTGTAAGTTTGACTTTGGGAAGTCCTTAGGAGCTTCTTCTTGGTCCATTCACTGAGCTGGCCATTGCCAGTTATTGTACATAATCCATTTTCCATCACACATCAGAATAGAATTGAAAAATGATTCTTGGTTGTTACATAGAATAAAAGCAGACAACTTTTCAAAGTGATAATTTTTTTTATTTGTTGTCAGCTTCTGCCACACACTTATTGAGCTTTTTCACTTTTCCAGTTTGCTCCAAATTCCACATGACAAGAATGGTCTACATTCAGTTTTAGGCAACTTCTCCTGTAGCTGTGAGATGATCAGCTTCAAGGATAGCTTTTAGTTGGTCACTGTCAACTTCTGATAGCTGCTAGCCACTATGTTTCTCATTTTCAAGACTCTTGTCTCCTTTGTAAAACTCGTTGAACCACCACTGCATTGTACATTCATTAGCAGTTCCTGGATCAAATGTGTTGTTTTTATTACTTGTTGTTATTGTTACTAGTTTGTGACCCATTGCTTTATGACCCATTTTGAACTCAAATAAGAAAATCACTCGAATTTGTTTTATGTCTAATATAATATTTCTTGTCTAAAATAAATTTAAAACAAACAGCAATAAGTCATAAAACAAGAAATGCATATTAAAATTAAGTATAAAATAACCACATTAACTGAAAATATAGTCTAATATCAAATGGGAATATAAACAATGCAAAAACTGAAATCACATTTATACCAACCTAACGTGTGTAGTGGAGAAGGCAATGGCACCCCACTCCAGTACTCTTGCCTGGAAAATCCCATGGACAGAAGAGCCTGGTGGGCTGCAGTCCATGGAGTCACTAAGAGTCGAACACAACTGAACGACTTCACTTTCACTTTTCTCTTTCATGCATTGGAGAAGGAAATGATAACCCACTGCAGTATTCTTGCCTGGAGAATCCCAGGGACGGGGGAGCCTGGTGGGCTGCCGTCTTTGGGGTCACACAGAGTCATACACAACTGAAGCAACTTAGCAGTTCCAAATAGGAAACATAGCATGTCAAGGTTATAAATTGTCACCATGCTTATTTAACTTACATGTAGCATATATCATGAGAAAGGCTGGGCTGGATGAACATGAGTTGGAATCAAGATTGCTGGGAGAAACACCAGTAACCTCAGAAATGCAGATGACACCACCTTTATGGAGGAAAGTGAAGAAGAACTAAAGAGCCTCTTGATGAAAGTGAAAGAAGGGAGTGAAAATGTTGGCTTAAAGCTGGACATTCACAAAACTAAAATCATGGCATTTGGTCCCATCTCTTCATGTCAAATAGATGGGGAAACAGTGGACACAGTGACAGACTTTATTTTTGGGGGCTCCCAAATCACTGCAGATGTTGACTGCAGCCATGAAATAAAAAGACGCTTACTCCTTGGGAAAAAAAAATTATGACCAACCTAGATAGCATATTTAATATGCAGAGACATTACTTTGCCAACAAAGGTCTTTCTAGTCAAGGCTATGGTTTTTCCAGTAGTCACATATGGTTGTGAGATTTGGACTATAAAGAAAGCTGAACCCTGAAGAATTGAAGCTTTTGAACTGTGGTGCTGGAGAAGACTCCTGAGAGTCCCTTGGACTGCAAGGAGAACCAACCAGTCCATCTTAAAGGAAATATGTCCTGAATGTTCACAGAAAGACTGATGTTGAAGCTGAAACTCCAACACTTTGGTCATCTAATGCGAAGAACTGACTCATTGGAATAAACTCTAATGCTGGGAAAGATTGAGGACAGGAGGAGAAGGAGATGGCAGAGGATGAGATGATTGGATGGCATCAACTCAATGGACATGAATTTGAGCCAATTCAGGGAGTTGGTGATGGACAGGAAGGCCTGGCATGCTGCAGCCAATGGGGATGCGACAATTTGGACATAACTGTGTTACTGAACTGAACCAAATATATATATATATATATATACACATATACATATAGTAGGGAGAAATACCAATAACCTCAGATATATTGATGGAAACACCTAAATGCCAGAAAGTGAAGAGGACATAAAAAAACTCTTGATGAAGTTAAAAGAGGGGAGTGAAAACGTTGGATTATAACTCAGCATTGAAAAATCCAAGATCATGGCCTGCAACCTGATCACTTTATAGCAAAAAGATGGAGAATAAATGGAAATAGTGACAGACTTTATTTTCTTGTGTTCAGAACTACTGTGGACCCTGACTGCACTCATGAAATTAAAAGTTGCATTCTGAAAGAAAAGCTATGAGGACACTAGACAGCATATTAAAAAGCTAAGACATCACTCTGTCGATCAAGATCCACATAGTTAGAGCTATGGTTTTTCCAGTAGTCATATGTGGATGTGAGAATTAGACCATTAAGAAGGTTGAGCACTGAAGAATTGATGTTTTCAAACTGTGGTGTTGGAGAAGACTCTTGAGAATCCCTTGTACCACATGGATATAAAACCAGTCAATCCTAAAGACATCAACACTGAATATTCATTAAAAGGACTGATGCTGATGTTGAAGCTCCAATACTTTGGTCACCTGATGCAAAGAACCAGGAAAAATTGAAGGCAGGAGGAGAAGGGGCTAACAGATAATGAAATGGTTGGATGGTATCACTGACTTAGAGGGCATGATTTGAGCAAGCCATGTGAAATAGTGAAGGATATGAAAGCCTGGCATGCTGTGGTCCATGGGGTCGCAAAGCATTGGACATGACTGAGCAACTTAACAAATATATCTATTTTCCACACTTTCTTTATGTCTTCATCCACTTAGGTTGCTTCTATGCTTTTGCTATTGTAAATAATGCAGAGCATGAGACTGGTATTCTCAGGAGACTCTGTGATAAAGAATTCACCTGCAATGCAAGGAACTCAGGTTTGATCCCTGGGTCAGGGAGATACTCTGGAGAAGAAAATGACAACACACTCCAGTATTCCTGCCTGGGAAATCCCATGAGCAGAGGGGCCTGGTAGGCAACAGTCTATGTCTAGGGTCACAAAAGTGGCAGTCATGACTTAGGAACAAAATAATGCAGCAAGAAGCATGAGGATGCAGAGGCATTTTTGAGTTAGTGTTTTCATTTCCTATGAATAAATGCCCAGAAGTAGATTTACTAGGTCATATTGGATTCTCTGCTGCCTTAGAGTGTAAGAATCAGCCAACAACGAGGGAGACCAGGTTCGGTCTTTGGGCTGGGAAGATACCCTTAGAGAATAGAATGGTAACTCACTCCAACATTTATCCCTGGAGAATTCCATGGACAGAGGAGACTTGTAGGCTACAGTTTCTGCAGTCAAAAAGAGTAGGGAAGAGTGACGTACTAACGCTTTCAATTTCATGCTTTTTTGTGTTTTTTTTTTTTAGGTGTGGAATCTGTATACTATTTTTCATAGTGACCACACCAATTCACATCCCTTTTATTATATTCTTATACATATCTTATTTAGATCTCTTGATAATCTTATTTAGAAGCAGGTATTTACATGTTTAGGTAGTCTCTGTACAATA
>SJYW01020452.1:67116-79728 GCA_006410735.1 Raphicerus campestris | reverse complement strand
AACTGTGGTGTTGGAGAAGACTCTTGAGAGTCCCTTGGACTGCAAGGAGATCCAACCAGTCCATTCTGAAGGAGATCAGCCCTGGGATTTCTTTGGAAGGAATGATGCTAAAGCTGAAACTCCAGTACTTTGGCCACCTCATGCGAAGAGTTGACTCATTGGAAAAGACTCTGATGCTGGGAAGGATTAGGGGCAGGAGGAGAAGGGGACGACAGAGGATGAGATGGCTGAATGGCATCACTGACCTGATGGACATGAATCTGAGTGGTCTCCGGGAGTTGGTGATGGACAGGGAGGCCTGGCATGCTGCAGTTCATGGGGTCGCAAAGAGTCAGACATGACTGAGCGACTGAACTGAACTGAACTGAAGCATCACTATGAACAAACAGTGGAAGTGATGCAATTCCAGCTAAGCTATTTCAAATCCTAAAAGATGATGCTGTTTATATGCTGAACTCAATATACAAGCAAATTTGAAAAACCAATTAGTGCCCACAGGACTGGAAAAAAGTGTTTTCCTTCCAAACCCAAAGAAAGGCAATGCCAAAAAATGGTCAAACTGCCACACAACTGTATTCATTTCACATGCTAGCAAGGTCATACTGAAAATTCTCCATGCCAGTCTTCAGCAGTACATGAACTGAGAACTTCCATATGTTCAAGCTGGATTTAGAAAACATAGATAGATCAGTGATCAAATTTCAAACATCCATTGGATCATCGAAAAAGAAATAAACATCTATTTCTGTTTCATTGAGTACAATAAAGCCTTTGACTGTGTAGAACACAACAAACTGTGGAAAATTCTTAAAGAGATGGGAATACCAAACCACCTTACCTGCCTCTTGAGAAACTTGCATGCTGGTCAAGAAGCAACAGTTAGAACTGTACATGAAATAACAGACTGATTCTGAATTGGGAAAGGAGTGCATCAAGGCTGTATATTGTCACCCTACTTATTTAATTTATATACAGTGTGTGTGTGTGTATTTGTCACTCAGTCGTGTCTGAGTCTTGGAAACCTCATGAACTGCAGTCTGCCAGGCTCCTCTGTTCAAGGGATTCCCCAGGCAAGAATACAGGAATGGGTTGCCATCTCTTTCCCTAAGATATGCAGAGTATTATGCGCCATGTAAGGCTGGATGAAGCACAAGCTGGAATCAAGATTTCTGGAAGAACTATCAATCTCAGATACACAGATGGCACCACACTTATGAGAGAAAGCAAAGAGGAAATAAGATACCCTTGATGAAGGTGAAAGTTAAGAATGAAAAACCTGGCTTAAATCTTAATATTGAAAAAACTAAGAACATGGCATCTGGCCCCATCACTTAGTATCAGATAGATGAGGAAAAAAAAAACAAAACTGGAAACAGTGGCAGACTTTAATTTTCTAGGCTCCAAAATAACTTCAGGTGGTGACTTCAGGCTTGAAATTAAAAGACACTTGCTCCTTGCAAGAAAAATTATGACCAACCTTGACAGCATATTAAAAAGCACAGAAATTGCTTTGTCAACAAAGGTCCATCTAGTCAAAGCTATGATTTTTCCAGTAGTCATGTATGGATGGGAAAGTTGGACCATAAGGAAGTGCTGAAGAGTCGATACTTTTGAACTCTGGTGTTGGAGAAGACTCTTAAGAATCCCTTGAACTGCAAGGAGATCAAACCAGTCAATCCGAACAGAAATCAGTCCTGAATATTTATTGGAAGGCATGTTGCTGAAGTTGAAGCTCTGATACTTTGGCCATTTGATGTGGAGAGCCAACTCATTAGAAAAGATCCTGATGCTGGGAAAGATTGCAAGCAAGAGGAGAAGGGGACGACAGAGGATGAGATAGTTGAACGACATCACTGACTCAATGGACATGAGTTTGAACAAGCTCTGGGTAATGGTGAAGAACAGGGAAGCCTAGTATCCACGACTAAACAACAACAAGAAGGAGTTGAATCTTGACCCCTCTGTATTAACAGCATGAAGTCTTAGTTGCAGCTACACCAAGTGACTCCCCCAAATTAAATATTTTCATGACATTCTATTATTTATTAAAAAAATAACTTCTTATAATTCTATCACATTTTGATATATTTTACTTTTTTTTCAGTTCCATTCAGTATGTAAGTTTTTTGCCAGTTGAAAAATGTTTTTTTCTTCCTTTCTCATTTTGACTCTTTCTGCCTACTTCAAATAATTTTATTTAGTGGTGAAGACTTATAAAGATTCTTTTCCTCCAAAGAATAAATCTTAAAAATTACTTGTTTTTGGCCTGGGGAGGTGAGCAAACAGTCAGAAAAAATATCTAAATTTGTGATTTTGGATAGAAGCTGTGTGATTAAACTCTCTGTTTCCAGAAACCACTTCAGTGCCACATTCTTGGAGATCTTTGAGTTTCTCAAGATTTTCTAGGTAGATTACTTTTTTTTTCATAAACATATTTTCAAATTAAACTTTTGTGCTTTGACTGTTCTCATTCTGTTAATGCAGTCACCACATCTCCACTATCTTTTCAGTTTTTCAAAATTGGTTTTCAACACTATTCTTCTCTTCCTGGCCTTAGCTTTTTTTTTTTTTTTTTTTACTTATTTATTTTCATTATCTTCTTTTTGAAGCCTTGAGAGGAAGAGACAAAATGCCTCATTTAAATCCAAATGTTTAATCAGATAGATCACTTAGAGAACTTTGTAAATTGGACGTCTCAGATTAAATGGATGAATCCCTAGAAAAGTATTACTTGGAAAACTGAGTCAATAATAAATATAAAATCTGAATAACCCTAAAAACTCAAATAGATGGATAAAATAGTTTTTAAAATATTTTAATGATGAGGAATACTGGAAAAATATGATCTTATATATAAGTTCTCTCAAATATTGAATAAAGTGTGAAATGTAATATTATTTTCTTCAGAAAATAAAGGAATCCATTGTGCCAGACTGGCATAATCATATAATGTTATTTTCACTCAGCACAATGAAGATTTGATTTTTATTTACTTCATTGCATTTATTTCTCCTTCTTGTGCTTTCTATGCTAATAATGCTATCCATTGACTATTTTATTCTAATTTAGTGACACTTTTTTAATAATCTTAAGAATATAAGCAATCAAGCAACACTGGTAAGGTTGAAAATGTTTTAAAAATTCTGCATGACTTCCTCACTTTTTCCTTTTTTCTCCAGGGTGATAGGTGAGATCTCTAAATGAGATGTGCACCCAGCAGGGAGATTTCAGCTTGTAAATACTCTCTGTTTAGTAATTCAGTTGTAAGTCACATAGCTTGGATAGTATTTTGCAAGAAGTTTTGTCTCACAAATCATAGGTTTCCAACCAAAAGCAATTGTACAACAGGGCTATCAGTCAGAGGATTTTGTGGATAAATCTATCTCCCTAAGAAATAGTATTATTTTCTTACCAAGAGATTTAGTTACAGGTACAAGGAGATTCTGTCAGACCCCTCACATTCTTTCATTACCTGGATATATTACATTCAGTAATGAAAAGTGACAAGTATTCAGCTTGACTAAATTAACTCCTTTCTCCCTATAATTCTAGAATTTCCACTTGAGTTTTCTCTCTTTTTCTTTACTATTTCCAATACTTTCATCCCATAATTCCCTGTTTACACATTTATCATAGATATTGTGATAAATATCTTGAAGTGTTCCTAGGAAAAGACGAATATAACTGGTAAACAGATATTGTACAGTCTTTACATAGTTCTAAACCTGAATTATATGTATATCTGATTTTATTAAGTTTCCTATTGAATATGTGGAACATTCTTTTTTTTTTTTTTTGGTAATTTCATTGTGTAATGTATCATGGATATGATATTTAACATCAGAAAATAAAATAGCTGGATCAATCATATATGTATATACTCGAAAGTGTTTACAAACATCTACACCTTTGAATACAACATACACACAAATTCCCTTTCTTCCTTCTGACGAAGAGATTAGGATGAGGTGTTAACTATTTTTCTAGTGTAAATATTCAAATTTTTTCTTCAATTTATTTTGAAGTGTTTCCATATATGACTATCATATATAAATAATATATATTTTTGTGCTAAATGTATTATGTTCATAATTACATTATTTTTATACTTTTAATTTGAAAATTGTTTGGCATTTGATTATTTTGAAAGACTGTGGCCTGGAAGATGTGTATTTTTCTGTTATTTTTTTAGATGAGAGAGGATGGGCCTTATTCTATTTAGGTCTCTTTGAAATATAATATTTTACAAATATAGCAGCTATTTTGTGTTAAGTATTGTTAAATTGATTTTATCAAGTATTGTGACAACTGCCTTTAATAATTCAGTGTGAATTCAAGTTTGTGAAAGGTTATTTACTGTTTCATCTATTTGCTTGGAGGTATCTGAAGGTGAAAATCATTAAAGGGTAACTGGTGCCTACTTCTTTCTCACTCACAGCTGCATTGAAGGCACCATCTCTCTGAACCAATGAAGTCCTTGGTCAGGTACATTGGTTCCTAATGAAACAGCAAGTGAGGTAAGGTACATTTGTGTGGTAGCTTCACATTGCCTCTTTAACTCTTTCTTTTCTTTTCTTTTTCTTTTTCTTTTNTGAAGGCACCATCTCTCTGAACCAATGAAGTCCTTGGTCAGGTACATTGGTTCCTAATGAAACAGCAAGTGAGGTAAGGTACATTTGTGTGGTAGCTTCACATTGCCTCTTTAACTCTTTTTTTTCTTTTCTTTTTTCTTTTTTTTTTTTTTTTTTTTTTTTTTTTGGAGGCTAATTACTTTACAATATTGTATTGGTTTTGTCAACATTGACATGAATCTGCCACAGGTGTACATGTGATCCCCATTCTGAATCCCCCTCCTATATCCCTCCCCATCCCATCCCTCTGGGTCATCCTGGTGCACCAGCCCTGAGCACCCTGTCTCATGAATCAAACCTGGACTGGCGATTCAATTCACATATGATAATATACATATTTCAATGCCATTTTCCAAACCATCCCACCTTTGCCCTCTCCTACAGGGTCCAAAAGACTGTTCTATACATCTGTGTCCCTTTTGCTGTGTTGTGTACAGGATTATCATTAACATCTTTCTAAATTTTATATATATGCGTTAGTATACTATATTGGTGTTTTTCTTTCTGGCTTACTTCACCTGTATAATAAGCTCCAGTTCCATCCATCTCACTAGAACTGATTCAGATATATTCTTTTTAATGGCTGACTAATAGTCAATTGTGTATATGTACCACAGCTTTCTTATCCTTTCGTCTGCTGCTGGGCATCTAGATTGCTTCCATGTTCTGGCTATTATAAACAGTGCTGCGATGAATATTGGGGTATATATGTCTTTTTCAATTCTGATTTCCTTGGTGTGTTTGACCAGCAGTGGGATTTTCTGCATCATATGGCAGTTCTATTTCCAGTTTTTTAAGAACTCTCCACGTTGTTCTCCATAGTGGCTGCACTAGTTTACATTCCCACCAACAGCGTAAGAGGTTTCCCGTTTCTCCACACCCTCTCCAGCATGTATTTCTTGTAGACTTTTGGATTGCAGCCATTCTGACTGGTGTGGAACAGTACTTTATTGTGGCTTTGATTTGCATTTCTCTGATAATGAGTGATGCTGAGTATCTTTTCATTTGTTTATTTGCCTTCTTTGGAGAAATGTCTGTTTAGTTCTTTGGATTATCTTTTG
Source organism: Raphicerus campestris (assembly GCA_006410735.1). NCBI lineage: Eukaryota > Metazoa > Chordata > Mammalia > Artiodactyla > Bovidae > Raphicerus > Raphicerus campestris. Next base: position 74,036 of record SJYW01020452.1, on the reverse strand, counting down.
ATTGGGTCATTTATTTTTCTGGAATAGAACTGCAGGAGTTGCTTGTATATTTTTGAGATTAATTCTTTATCAGTTGCTTCATTTGCTATTATTTTCTCCTATTCTTAAGGCTGTCTTTTCACTTTGCCTATAGTTTCCTTTGTTGTGTAGAAGCTTTTAATTTTAATTAGGTCCCATTTGTTTATTTTGCTTTTATTTCCAATGTTTTTGGAGGTGGGTTATAGAGGATCCTACTGTGATTTATTTGGGAGAGTGTTTTGCCTGTGTTTTCCTCTAGGAGTTTTTTAGTTTCTTGTCTTAAACTTAGATCTTCAATCCATTTTTAGTTCATTTTTGTGTATGTATTAGAAAGTGTTCTAGTTCCATTCTTTTACAAGTGGTTGACCAGTTTTCCCAGCACCACTTGTTAAAGAGATTGTCTTTTCTCCATTGTATAGTCTTCCTTTTTTTCAAAGATAAGGTGTTCATAGGTGTGTGGATTTATCTCTGGGCTTTCTGTTTTGTTCCATTGATCTATATTTCTGTTTTTATGCCAGTACCATACTGTCTTGATGACTGTGGCTGCGTAGTAGAGCCTGAAGTCAGGCAGGTTGATTCCTGCAGTTCCATTCATCTATCTCAAGACTGCTTTGACTATTCAGGGTTTTTGTATTTCTATACAAATTGTTAACTTATTTGCTCTAGCTCTGTGAAAAATACCATTGGTAGCTTGATAGGGATTGCATTCAATCTATAGATTGCTTTGGGTAGTATACTCATTTTCACTATATTGATTCTTCTGATCCATGAACACGGTATATTCCTCCATCTATTTGTGTCGTCTTTGATTTATTTCACCAGTGTTTTATAATTTCTTTAAGTAGATATATTCCTAAGTATTTTATTATTTTCATTGCATGGTGAATGGAATTGTTTCTTTAATTTCTCTTTCTGTTTTCTCATTGTTTTGTATAGGAATGCAAGGGATTTCTGTGTGTTGTTTTTATATCCTGCAACTTAACTATATTCATTAATTAGCTCTAGTAATTTTCTGGTGGAATCATTAGGGTTTTCTATTTATAGTATCTTGTTGTCTGCAAACAGTGAGAGTTGTACTTCTTCTTTTCCAATTGGGATTCCTTTTCTTTCTTTTTCTGCTCTGATTGCTGTGGCCAAAACTTCCAAAACTATGTTGAATAGTAGTGGTGAGAGGGGGCATCCTCTTTAATTATTAATTCTCTGTTTTGAAAAATGCTGGAAATGTGAAGTTTGCAGATTCAGTGTTTGAGTTGTAAATAGCTTAAATGTAACTTCATAAACAAAATCTCATGAATGTACTTGGATATCTTTTTTGTTGTTGTTCAGTCACTAAGTCGTGTCTAATTCTTTGCAACCCCATGAACTTCAGCACTCCTGACTCATGAGTCAGTGATGCCATCCAGTCATCTCATCAAGTTGTGATAAAGTCACAGTTTTACTTATAGATCACAAAGAACTACCATTGTCTGTGGAAGGGTCCTGTCCATGGTCAGTCTTATCATTGATAATTGTGGGGCCTAAGGCAAGAATACAGAGTGACACTCGTCTTCACCATCTCACTTCTATCTTGTACAACTTAGATATCTCCAAACAAAGGAGTCAGAAATATAAATTTTAGAATTTAATTAGATAAGGAACTTTTTGTTCAAATGATTAAGGAGTTTTCCAAAATGCTTAGAAATTTAATCTAATATTTATTAGCTTTCTTGTATTGAGGCATACTAATGTGATGTTATAGAAACAACAAAAAAAACAAATTTTAATTTTCTTTTTGGAGTATCATTCATACAAAATTTTCAAAAANTATTCAGGGTTGATTTCCTTTAGGATTGCCTGGTTTGATCTCCTTGATAAAAGTCCAATAAAATGGAAGAAATGTTCATATTAGATAATTTCTCAACATATACAAGTGTATAATGCTTACATAAGGTACACTCTACATTTTAATGTACAAATAGAAAGTAAAAGGTTGAGAAAAGACATATCATTCAGATAACAAGCATAGAAAATCGAAGTTACTATGTTAAGATCAGAATCAACAAACACAAAGAGAAAAAATAATCACTAGATAAAACAAAGAATATGTTATAATGATTTTAAAAAGGCAATGTATCAGAAGATGATAAGCATGTGATCCTAGCAGCAAAGACCAAAGACAGATGAAATATAAACAGATAGTTGACTTCAACAGGTAGTTGAAGGCTCAAAACAGAAACCAAAAGCAGATGAAATAAAAACAGATAGTTGAAGTCTTCAAAAGATAGTTGAAGACTCCATTTCTGCATTTTCAGTAGTCTATCAAATCTAGTCTATAGAATATTTGAACAAAAGTATAAATCATGTAGAACTAGCAGATAAAGTCTCTATGCAACAATAGGAGAATTGCATTCTGCTCAAAAACACATAGAATGTTTCCAAGGTACATGAATGCTAATACAAGCTACAATAAATTTTAAAANTCTATAGAATATTTGAACAAAAGTATAAATCATGTAGAACTAGCAGATAAAGTCTCTATGCAACAATAGGAGAATTGCATTCTGCTCAAAAACACATAGAATGTTTCCAAGGTACATGAATGCTAATACAAGCTACAATAAATTTTAAAATATTGAAATAATAAAAAATATGTTTTTTGACCACAGTGAAATGAGATTTGGAATCCAAAAACATAATTCAATTCAATGAATGCATAGATTAATTTAAACCAATGAATCAGAAATAAATCATAATAGAAACAAGAAAATCATTTGAGATTATATAAATGGTGACACAACATGACAAAACTCATGTGATGTAGGTGATGCAGTGTTTAGAGTAAAAATTATAGCTATAAAAGGTCAGGGTGCTTTCAACCAATATCTAAATTTTCACATTCACATACTGAAAAAAATGTAGAAGAAATTCATAAAATGTAGAGTGAAATTAATTAAAGAGAGTATAGATAAAGAAGAGATACTTATTTTTAAAAAGCAATGTCTATCTTTGGAAATTATAAAAAAAATAATAGATCTTGTCTATACTAAGAGAGAAAGAAGAATCAGAGTACCAAATTAGGAATGAGGAAGAAAGTATAATTACTGGAATTGCAGAAAGAAGAAGAACTGAAAGAAAACATTATGAAAAGCTCANATCTTTGGAAATTATAAAAAAAATAATAGATCTTGTCTATACTAAGAGAGAAAGAAGAATCAGAGTACCAAATTAGGAATGAGGAAGAAAGTATAATTACTGGAATTGCAGAAAGAAGAAAAACTGAAAGAAAACATTATGAAAAGCTCAATATATTAAAAAAAAATCTAGGTAATCATGTTTAAATAGAGACATTCATAGAAAAACATAAACTATTGAAATTGACTCCAGAAGAAACAGAAAATCTAAGTACATCTTTCAAGAGTAAAGAGGTTGAATTATTAATTCAATGAACAAACAGACAAATCACACCAAAAATATCCAAGACTAAAATGACTTCATTGGGGAATATTTGAAACATCTAAACCAGAATTAATAGAAATTATTAATTTTTCTAAAGGTAAGTGAGGAGGGAACATTTCTCAACTTGTTTCTATGAGGCCAGTATTACATTGATATTGAAACCAAAGACATCACAAGAAAGGAAAACTGCAAAACTAATTAATATGAACACAAAAACTCTCAACACAATTTACACAGCAAATACAGCAAGATGTAAAAAAGTACACACCACGAGCATTTGGGATTCATCATAGGACTGAAAAACTGTTTGATCTTTCATGTAGAGAAAAATGGGAATTTGACAGAATCTTTTCATAATCAAAACAACCAAAAAAAAAAGAATAAAAAAAATGAAATAATGAAACTTTCTAAACCTAATTAAAAAATAAAAAAGAGGGAGAAAATTTTAATTTTAAATCTAATTTTAAAAGAGGGAGAGAAAACATTACCAACAAATTCAATTATGATATAATGGAAATGCAAGTGAAAAAATTAAATACTACTTTCTATCCACTAGTATAGGCTTCCCTAATGTCTCAGTGGTAAAGAACCCACCTGCCAATGCAGGAGACACAAATTGGGTTGGGAAAATTCCTCAGAGAAGAAAATGGCGACCCATTCCAATATTCTTGCCTGGGAAATCCACTGACAGCAGAACCATGACTTAGTGATTAAACAACAACAACAGTATGATCAAAAATAAAGATTAATAGAAAATATTGGAATTGTGAGGATCTGGAGAAATCAGAACCCTCATATATTACTGGTGAAATGCAAAACTGTGCATGCAGATGGTTTGAAAAAATTCCGCTAGTTACTCAAATGGAGAATTTCCATAAAACACAGCAATTCATTTCTAGTTGATACTTAAAAAGAAAAAGAAAGAAAGAAAATATATTTCCATACAAAAGCTTCTACATTAATGTTAGTAAAGTTTTATTCATAATGATCAAAAATTTGAAACAATCTAAATATTTATCATGGCACTAAATGGAAAATAAATACTTTGTATTCATGTTAACACAGTAGAATATTACTCAAAAATAAAAAATAATCAATTAATACATGCCACAACATTAATGGATCTTGAAAACTTTATGCTACAGTAAGGAAGTCAGTCACAAATAACACAATATTAAGTAAATAAATATTCATTTAATAAAGAAATCTTTTTTGGCATTTTTATTTATTAAAAAAGTATCCTTTTATACTATAAATGTACTATTTCTGACTTTGTGTTTCTCTCTGTTTATGGTAATTTTTATTTTATTACCAAAACATCTTGAATTTTTTGCTTCTAAATTATCAAAAATTTTGGACTTTTTGACATTCTCTTATAAATTAATACTAAAATAGTGCCTAGTAAAGTTTACAGATATAAATAATTTGTAGAAAATTAGCAGCACTTCATAGAAAATTAGTAGCACTTCATATAAAATTAATTTTAATTAAAACTAGTGTATAGTTCATATGAAGCTAGTTTCTCTATAGGAGTAACAATGTCTAGAAATAATTATATATCACCTACTATAATAGAAAAGATAAACAAAATCCTAGACTTGCAAAAGATGCTCAAGTTATCTATTCCAAAGTTCTATCACACTATTAACTTCAGTTAAAAAGAGAAAATAATAGATGCTCTGAACTCCTTGAAATATAAGCTTAGATAGTATGCCATAATCTGGTCAAAATACAAATTATTTCCAAGTTAATTCACACATTCATTGCTATATCAAAGTACCATACATTATTTTAGAAACTGTTGAACACATTCTAAATCTATACACAAAAATTATATCTTATAAAAAGCTAAATCTTCGTTGAAAAGGAAGATTACTGAGGTGGGCTTTATGTACTCAGACTATAAACTCCACGTGGTGCCACTGTGAAAAGCAACAGTGAGCCAACTCAGACCTCTGAGAGTAAGCTCACATATACAAGATTCTGATACATAGGAAATCTGGGCACAATTTAATTATATTACATGGAGTCTTTTAGTACAAGGTATTGAGGAAATGACTCACAAAGAAAAAAATAGTTGGGGATTAATTTCTACCTATACTTTATGGGATCAGAATCTGAATGTGTTCAGAGTTCTAAAATTAGAAGGCAACATTTTGATGTTAATGAAAGAAATGTAGAGAAATAGCTCCAAGATTTGGATATGGATAACTTTAAAAACTAAATTCACAACATACAACTTATAGTACTGTAATAGAAATTAATTTAGGGATTTCTTCCAAATGAATGACAGTAAAAAAAAAATGACAGCAATAATAATATTAATGGATAATTCAGTTCAGTTAAATCACTCAATCCTGCCCCATTTTTTGTGAACCCGTGGACTGCAGCATGCCAAGCTTCGTTGTCCATCAACAACTCCTAGAACTTGCTCAAACTCATGTCCATCATGTTGGTAATGCCATGCAACCATCTCATCCTCTGTCATCCCATTCTCCTCCTGCCTTCAATCTTTTCCAGCATCAGGGTCTTTTCCAGTGAGTAAGCTCTTCACATCAGGTGACCAAAGTATTGGAGCTTCAGCCTCAGCATCAGTCCTTCCAATAAATATTCAGGACTTATTTCCTTTAGGATAGACTGGTTTGATCACCTTGTTGTCCAAGGCACTCTCAAGCGTCTTCTCGAACACTACAGTTCAAAAGAATCAATTATTCGGTGCTCAGCTTTCTTTACAGGCCAACTCTCACATTCATACAATGACTACTGGAAAAAAAAAACATACCTTTGACTAGATATATAGCCCTTGTTGGTAAAGTAATGTTTCTGCTTTTGAATATGCCTGTAGGTTTTTTACAGTTTTTTCTTCCAAGGAACAAGTGTCTTTTAATTTCATGGCTACAAACACCATCTCCAGTGATTTTGAAGCCCAGGGGAGTTCATCTTTCAGTGTCATATATTTTTCTCCTTTTATACCATTCACGGGGTTCTCAAGGCAAGAATACTGAAGTATTTTGCCATTCCTTCCTCCAGTGGACCACATTTTGTCAGAAATCTCCAACACAAGCCATCCATCTTGGGTGGCCCAAGATGTATAATCAATAATGCATAAATGTGTTTCTATTGATATATACTTCATAATAGTGCAACTTAAAGTACATAATATAAATGAGGTTTTTAAGATAGGTTTCAGCCTAATCACGTTTTGCCCAAAAATGTTCAAAAATATTTTCTAGGAATTTGGAAATAATGGGACAAAAAAAAGTCCCAACAAAAGTATTATTACATGATGAATGGATAAAGATGTAATGCATTTATACAATGGAATATTGCTCAGCCACAAAAGGAATGAATTTGAGCTTGTTTTAGTAATGTGGATGAACCTAGAGCCTGTAATACGGAGTGAAGTAAGCCAGAAAGAGGAAAGCAAATATTGTATGTTCACATGCATATGTGGAATCTAGAAAAAA
>SJYW01020452.1:49733-60833 GCA_006410735.1 Raphicerus campestris | reverse complement strand
AAAAAAAAAAAAAAAAACCCAAGATTATGGCAACCATTCCCACCACTTCATGGCAAATAGATGGGGGAAAAGTGGAAATAATGACAATTTTGTTTTCTTGGGCTCCAAAATCAGTGCGGACATTGACCACATCCTTGAAATTAAAAGACCTTGCTCCTTGAAAGAAAAACTATGACAAACCAGACAGCCATTTAAAAAGCAGAGGCATAATTTTGGTAAGAAAGGTCTATATAGTCAAAGCTTTAGTTTTCCAGTAGTCATGTAAGAATGTGAGAGTTAGACCTTAAAGAAGGCTGAGTGCTGAAGAATTGATGCTTTCAAACTGTGGTGCTAGGGAAAACTTCTGAGAGTCCTTTGAATAGCAAAAAGATCAAACCAGTCAATTCTAAAGGAAATCAACCCTAAATATTCATTCAGAGGACTGATGTTAAAACTGAAGCTCCAATAATGGCCACCTCTTTTGAAAAGCTGGCTCACTGGATAAGACCCTAATGCTAAGAAAGATTGAGGGGAGGAGGATAAGGGGATGACAGAGATGAGATGGTTGTATGACATTACTGACTCAATGGACATGATTTGAGGAAAATCGGGTAGACAGTCAAGGACAGAGAAGCCTGAATTTCTGCAATTCATGGGGTTACAGATGTGCATACGAGTTAGAGATTAAACAACAATAGCAAAATATTAAGCTAATGTTTGTGGGAGATTAAATTTCTGATGCATTCTGCTATGTTAAGATGTTTATAATAATGTCCAGGATAGCTATTAAAAAATAAATGAATAATAAAACAAATATAATATTGTGAGTATGAAAATTTTGCCCTTAAAGTAATTTCTTAATATAAAAAAAGTGGTATCAGAAGAACAGAGATTTTTAAAAATGAGATATAAGCAAAAACAAAATAAAAATGACAAACCTAAATCCAACTATTCCAATAATAACATTACAATCAAGTAGATTACTATTGTTCAATCTCAGTCATGTCTGACTCTTCACAACCCCATGGCCTGCAGCATGACAAGAATCCCTGTCCTTCACTATCTCGTGGAATTTGTTCAAACTCATGTCCATTTTTCAGTGATACCATACAACCATCTCAACCTCTTTTGTTTCCTTTATCTCTTACCTTCAATTTTTCCCAGCAACAGGCTTTTTTGTTTGTTTGTTTGTTTGTTTCCAATGAGTTGTCTATTCGCATCAGGTAGCTCAACTATTGGAGCATCAGCTTCAGTATCAGTCCTTCCAGTGAATATTCAGGGTTGATTTCCTTTAGGATTGCCTGGTTTGATCTCCTTGATAAAAGTCCAATAAAATGGAAGAAATGTTCATATTAGATAATTTCTCAACATGTACAAGTGTATAATGCTTACATAAGGTACACTCTACATTTTAATGTACAAATAGAAAGTAAAAGGTTGAGAAAAGACATATCATTCAGATAACAAGCATAGAAAATCGAAGTTACTATGTTAAGATCAGAATCAACAAACACAAAGAGAAAAAATAATCACTAGATAAAACAAAGAATATGTTATAATGATTTTAAAAAGGCAATGTATCAGAAGATGATAAGCATGTGATCCTAGCAGCAAAGACCAAAAACAGATGAAATATAAACAGATAGTTGACTTCAACAGGTAGTTGAAGGCTCAAAACAGAAACCAAAAGCAGATGAAATAAAAACAGATAGTTGAAGTCTTCAAAAGATAGTTGAAGACTCCATTTCTGCATTTTCAGTAGTCTATCAAATCTAGTCTATAGAATATTTGAACAAAAGTATAAATCATGTAGAACTAGCAGATAAAGTCTCTATGCAACAATAGGAGAATTGCATTCTGCTCAAAAACACATAGAATGTTTCACAGGTACATGAATGCTAATACAAGCTACAATAAATTTTAAAATATTGAAATAATAAAAAATATGTTTTTTGACCACAGTGAAATGAGATTTGGAATCCAAAAACATAATTCAATTCAATGAATGCATAGATTAATTTAAACCAATGAATCAGATATAAATCATCATAGAAACAAGAAAATCATTTGAGATTATATAAATGGTGACACAACATGACAAAACTCATGTGATGTAGGTGATGCAGTGTTTAGAGTAAAAATTATAGCTATAAAAGGTCAGGGTGCTTTCAACCAATATCTAAATTTTCACATTCACATACTGAAAAAAATGTAGAAGAAATTCATAAAATGTAGAGTGAAATTAATTAAAGAGAGTATAGATAAAGAAGAGATACTTATTTTTAAAAAGCAATGTCTATCTTTGGAAATTATAAAAAAAATAATAGATCTTGTCTATACTAAGAGAGAAAGAAGAATCAGAGTACCAAATTAGGAATGAGGAAGAAAGTATAATTACTGGAATTGCAGAAAGAAGAAGAACTGAAAGAAAACATTATGAAAAGCTCAATATATTTAAAAAAAATCTAGGTAATCATGTTTAAATAGAGACATTCATAGAAAAACATAAACTATTGAAATTGACTCCAGAAGAAACAGAAAATCTAAGTACATCTTTCAAGAGTAAAGAGGTTGAATTATTAATTCAATGAACAAACAGACAAATCACACCAAAAATATCCAAGACTAAAATGACTTCATTGGGGAATATTTGAAACATCTAAACCAGAATTAATAGAAATTATTAATTTTTCTAAAGGTAAGTGAGGAGGGAACATTTCTCAACTTGTTTCTATGAGGCCAGTATTACATTGATATTGAAACCAAAGACATCACAAGAAAGGAAAACTGCAAAACTAATTAATATGAACACAAAAACTCTCAACACAATTTACACAGCAAATACAGCAAGATGTAAAAAAGTACACACCACGAGCATTTGGGATTCATCATAGGACTGAAAAACTGTTTGATCTTTCATGTAGAGAAAAATGGGAATTTGACAGAATCTTTTCATAATCAAAACAACCAAAAAAAAAAGAATAAAAAAAATGAAATAATGAAACTTTCTAAACCTAATTAAAAAATAAAAAAGAGGGAGAAAATTTTAATTTTAAATCTAATTTTAAAAGAGGGAGAGAAAACATTACCAACAAATTCAATTATGATATAATGGAAATGCAAGTGAAAAAATTAAATACTACTTTCTATCCACTAGTATAGGCTTCCCTAATGTCTCAGTGGTAAAGAACCCACCTGCCAATGCAGGAGACACAAATTGGGTTGGGAAAATTCCTCAGAGAAGAAAATGGCGACCCATTCCAATATTCTTGCCTGGGAAATCCACTGACAGCAGAACCATGACTTAGTGATTAAACAACAACAACAGTATGATCAAAAATAAAGATTAATAGAAAATATTGGAATTGTGAGGATCTGGAGAAATCAGAACCCTCATATATTACTGGTGAAATGCAAAACTGTGCATGCAGATGGTTTGAAAAAATTCCGCTAGTTACTCAAATGGAGAATTTCCATAAAACACAGCAATTCATTTCTAGTTGATACTTAAAAAGAAAAAGAAAGAAAGAAAATATATTTCCATACAAAAGCTTCTACATTAATGTTAGTAAAGTTTTATTCATAATGATCAAAAATTTGAAACAATCTAAATATTTATCATGGCACTAAATGGAAAATAAATACTTTGTATTCATGTTAACACAGTAGAATATTACTCAAAAATAAAAAATAATCAATTAATACATGCAACAACATTAATGGATCTTGAAAACTTTATGCTACAGTAAGGAAGTCAGTCACAAATAACACAATATTAAGTAAATAAATATTCATTTAATAAAGAAATCTTTTTTGGCATTTTTATTTATTAAAAAAGTATCCTTTTATACTATAAATGTACTATTTCTGACTTTGTGTTTCTCTCTGTTTATGGTAATTTTTATTTTATTACCAAAACATCTTGAATTTTTTGCTTCTAAATTATCAAAAATTTTGGACTTTTTGACATTCTCTTATAAATTAATACTAAAATAGTGCCTAGTAAAGTTTACAGATATAAATAATTTGTAGAAAATTAGCAGCACTTCATAGAAAATTAGTAGCACTTCATATAAAATTAATTTTAATTAAAACTAGTGTATAGTTCATATGAAGCTAGTTTCTCTATAGGAGTAACAATGTCTAGAAATAATTATATATCACCTACTATAATAGAAAAAATAAACAAAATCCTAGACTTGCAAAAGATGCTCAAGTTATATATTCCAAAGTTCTATCNATTTTAATTAAAACTAGTGTATAGTTCATATGAAGCTAGTTTCTCTATAGGAGTAACAATGTCTAGAAATAATTATATATCACCTACTATAATAGAAAAGATAAACAAAATCCTAGACTTGCAAAAGATGCTCAAGTTATCTATTCCAAAGTTCTATCACACTATTAACTTCAGTTAAAAAGAGAAAATAATAGATGCTCTGAACTCCTTGAAATATAAGCTTAGATAGTATGCCATAATCTGGTCAAAATACAAATTATTTCCAAGTTAATTCACACATTCATTGCTATATCAAAGTACCATACATTATTTTAGAAACTGTTGAACACATTCTAAATCTATACACAAAAATTATATCTTATAAAAAGCTAAATCTTCGTTGAAAAGGAAGATTACTGAGGTGGGCTTTATGTACTCAGACTATAAACTCCACGTGGTGCCACTGTGAAAAGCAACAGTGAGCCAACTCAGACCTCTGAGAGTAAGCTCACATATACAAGATTCTGATACATAGGAAATCTGGGCACAATTTAATTATATTACATGGAGTCTTTTAGTACAAGGTATTGAGGAAATGACTCACAAAGAAAAAAATAGTTGGGGATTAATTTCTACCTATACTTTATGGGATCAGAATCTGAATGTGTTCAGAGTTCTAAAATTAAAAGGCAACATTTTGATGTTAATGAAAGAAATGTAGAGAAATAGCTCCAAGATTTGGATATGGATAACTTTAAAAACTAAATTCACAACATACAACTTATACTACTGTAATAGAAATTAATTTAGGGATTTCTTTCAAATGAATGACAGTAAAAAAAAAATGACAGCAATAATAATATTAATGGATAATTCAGTTCAGTTAAATCACTCAATCCTGCCCCATTTTTTGTGAACCCGTGGACTGCAGCATGCCAAGCTTCGTTGTCCATCAACAACTCCTAGAACTTGCTCAAACTCATGTCCATCATGTTGGTAATGCCATGCAACCATCTCATCCTCTGTCATCCCATTCTCCTCCTGCCTTCAATCTTTTCCAGCATCAGGGTCTTTTCCAGTGAGTAAGCTCTTCACATCAGGTGACCAAAGTATTGGAGCTTCAGCCTCAGCATCAGTCCTTCCAATAAATATTCAGGACTTATTTCCTTTAGGATAGACTGGTTTGATCACCTTGTTGTCCAAGGCACTCTCAAGCGTCTTCTCGAACACTACAGTTCAAAAGAATCAATTATTCGGTGGTCAGCTTTCTTTACAGGCCAACTCTCACATTCATACAATGACTACTGGAAAAAAAAAACATACCTTTGACTAGATATATAGCCCTTGTTGGTAAAGTAATGTTTCTGCTTTTGAATATGCCTGTAGGTTTTTTACAGTTTTTTCTTCCAAGGAACAAGTGTCTTTTAATTTCATGGCTACAAACACCATCTCCAGTGATTTTGAAGCCCAGGGGAGTTCATCTTTCAGTGTCATATATTTTTCTCCTTTTATACCATTCACGGGGTTCTCAAGGCAAGAATACTGAAGTATTTTGCCATTCCTTCCTCCAGTGGACCACATTTTGTCAGAAATCTCCAACACAAGCCATCCATCTTGGGTGGCCCAAGATGTATAATCAATAATGCATAAATGTGTTTCTATTGATATATACTTCATAATAGTGCAACTTAAAGTACATAATATAAATGAGGTTTTTAACATAGGTTTCAGCCTAATCACGTTTTGCCCAAAAATGTTCAAAAATATTTTCTAGGAATTTGGAAATACTTAATGGGACAAAAAAAAGTCCCAACAAAAGTATTATTACATGATGAATGGATAAAGATGTAATGCATTTATACAATGGAATATTGCTCAGCCACAAAAGGAATGAATTTGAGCTTGTTTTAGTAATGTGGATGAACCTAGAGCCTGTAATACGGAGTGAAGTAAGCCAGAAAGAGGAAAGCAAATATTGTATGTTCACATGCATATGTGGAATCTAGAAAAAAAGTACTGATGAACTTATTTACAGAGAAGAAATGGAGACTCAGATGTAGAGAATGGCCTTGTGATCACAGTGAGGGAAGGAGAGGGTAGGAAAAAATGAAAAAGTAGAATTGACCTATTTACACAGTCACATAAAAAAAAGATAAAATGCAAGAAATTGCAATATAACACAGTGAACCCAAACTGACACTCTGTGCCACCTACAGGGTGGGATGAAGGGAGAGTCTCAAGAGGAAGGATATATATGTATATAATTATGACTGATTTGCAGAGACCAGCACAGCATAGTAATTATAGTAATTATACTCCAATTTATATGTATATAGTCACTAAGGACTTTAAGTTGGTTTTATTCCGATTGTAGTTTCTGAAAATCAGGACCAACTCTGAGGTATTCATGACTCCATCTCATTTATGAATCTACAACTTTATGCCCAGGTCACCAGTCCCCCTTGCTACAGGAAATATAACAAGAAGAAATCTATTCATTCACACACTTACCAAACACTTAAGCACACTGTATTTTGAAACACTGTGTAAAATGTGAAATGAGACCAGATAATATACCACATACAGGTAAATTAATAGTCTCCTCAAAATATATCTCATGTTCATTCAATTCCACTTAAAAAGAAAAAAAAAACCCTAAAATAGCTATTATTTTCACTCTTTAAAATCACAAATGGGCTTCCTAGGTGTCTTAGTCATAACAAACCCACCTGCCAATGCAGGAAACGCAAGAGATGTGGATTCAATCCCTGGGCCAGGAAAATACCCTGGAGGGGAAGATGGCAACCTACTCCAGTATTCAAGAATTTACAGAAAGAAATCAAAGAGGACAGTAATAGATGGAGAAATATGCCATGTTCATGGATTGGAAGAGTCAATATAGTGAAAATGAATATACTACCCAAAGCAATCTACAGATTCAATGCAATCCCTATCAAGCTCCCAGCATTATTTTTCACAGAACTAGAACAAATAATTTTAATATTTGTATGGAAACACAAAAAACCTCGAATAGCAAAAGCAATCTTGAGAAAGAAAAATGGAACTAGAGGAATCAACTTGCCTGACTTCAGGCTCTACTACAAAGCCACGGTCATTAAGACAGTATGGTACTGGCACAAAGACAGAAATATAGATCAATGGAANCTCGAATAGCAAAAGCAATCTTGAGAAAGAAAAATGGAACTAGAGGAATCAACTTGCCTGACTTCAGGCTCTACTACAAAGCCACGGTCATTAAGACAGTATGGTACTGGCACAAAGACAGAAATATAGATCAATGGAACAGAATAGAAAGCCCAGAGATAAATCCACACACCTATGAACACCTTATCTTCGACAAAGGAGACAAGAATATCCAATGGAGTAAAGACAATCTCTTTAACAAGTGGTGCTGGGAAAACTGGTTAACCACTTGTAGAAGAATGAAGCTAGATCCCTTTCTAACACCACACACAAAAATAAACTCAAAATGGAATAAAGATCTAAATGTAAGACCAGAAACTATAAAACTCCCAGAGGAGAACATAGGCAAAACACTCTCCGACATAAATCACNCTGCTTTATTAATTATGCCAAAGCCTTTGACTGTGTGGATCACAATAAACTGTGGAAAATTCTGAAAGAGATGAGAATACCAGACCACCTGACCTGCCTCTTGAGAAATCTATATGCAGGTCAGGAAGCAACAGTTAGAACTGGACATGGAACAACAGACTGGTTCCAAATAGGAAAAAAGAGTTTGTCAAGGCTATATATTGTCACCCTGCCTATTTAACTTATATGCAGAATACATCATGAGAAATGCTGGGCTGGAAGAAACAGAAGCTGGAATCAAGGTTTCCAGGAGAAATATCAATAACCTCAGATATGCAGATGACACCACCTCTATGGCAGAAAGTGAAAAGAAACTAAAACGCCTCTTGATGAAAATGAAAGAGGAAAGTGAAAAAATTGGCTTAACACTCAACATTCAGAAAATGAAGATCATGGCATCCTGTACCATCATTTCATGGGAAATAGATGGGGAAACAGTGGAAACAATGTCAGACTTTATTTTGGGGTGCTCCAAAATCACTGCAGATGGTGACTGCAGCCATGAAATTAGAAGACGCTTACTCCTTGGAAGAAAAGTTATGAACAACCTAGATAGTATATTCAAAAGCAGAGACATTACTTTGCCAACTAAGGTCCATCTAGTCAAGGCTATGGTTTTTGCTGTGGTCATGTATGGATGTGAGAGTTGGACTGTGAAGAAGGCTGAGCACCAAGAATTGATGCTTTGGAACTGTGGTGTTGGAGAAGACTCTTGAGAGTCCCTTGGACTGCAAGGAGATCCAGCCAGTCCATTCTGAAGGAGATCAGCCCTGGGATTTCTTCGGAAGGAATGATGCTAAAGCTGAAACTCCAATACTTTGGCCACCTCATGCAAAGATTTGACTCATTGGAAAAGACTCTGATGCTGGGAAGGATTGGGGGCAGGAGGAGAAGGAGACGACAGAGGATGAAGTGCCTGGATGGTATCAAGGACTCGATGAACATGAATCTGAGTGAACTCTGGGAGATGGTAATGGACAGAGAGGACTGGCGTGCTGTGATTCATGGGATCGCAAAAAATCGGTCATGACTGAGCGACTGAACTAAACTGAACTAGTGCTTTGAATCTATCAAATAATTTACTTCACTGCTTGCCATAAATAATCTCAGCAATACTTGGCAAATTGCAGTAAATGGCCAAGTTTTTCACAATATCAAGAAGAAAATTGTGAACTAACTCAACTTTAATATTCTTGTAGGTTCCAACACCTGCTATCATATACATTTATGAGTGTAATGACTTAGGTTCACTACATTAGTTTTCATTAATAATAACCAGATTTATGGGCATTTCACTTTAACTCATTGTTATGCTTATATGATTTTTTTGTGTTATTTGAATGTCATATCTGAAAATCATAACACTTTAGACCAAATTTATCACTTTATTTTAGATATCTTTCTCACCTCATGTTTTCCTTTTCTTATGAATTATATGTACATATATGCAACATCCAAAGGAATAAATGTGCTGTATTATATAATGTATAATCATTAAAAAATCTTTAATCTACATTACCTAAGTTGATGCCTAGCATATTAAGAAAACCCCTAAATACATTTGTCTAATTCAATTAATAAATAACTAAATACTGGAAGTGTTGTGTATTGGTCACTCAGTTGTATCCATCTCTTCGTGACCCCATGGACTGCACCCCACAAGGCTCTTCTGTCCATGGAGTTCTCCAGGCAAGAGTACTGGTGTGGGTTACCATTTCCTTTTCCAGAAACAGTTAGTAATAAGACATACAACCAATGTTTTAGAAAAATAAAATTAAGGAAAAAAAAATGGTTAGTAAAAGGAGTCTTGGTGGGAGAATGCAGCAATAACATAGGAATATAAATGGGAATGGAGAGAAAAACTCAGGAAATTTTGTTTAAAACAAAGTATTCTGAACTTATTGACTGGATATGCAGGGAAAGGGAGAGTCCAGAACCGGAGATAAAGCTCTGGTCTCCATCTCAAGTGACTGAGCAGATGAAGTGCCTTTCAAAGAAATAAGGAAATCAGAGGAGGGGACAAGTACAGTTGATTCTTAAACATTTGGGGTGGAGATGGGAGTTAGAGGCTCCACTCCTCTAGAGTTGAGAAGGGAGGAGATAGCTTTACAGTCAGCATCCATGATTCCACAACCACAGGTTCAAACAACCATGAATCATATAGTAAAGTAGTATTTATTTTTAAAATAGATACATGAGGACCCCTGCAATTCAGCCTTGTCATTGTTCAAGGGTCATTATAGAGAGTACACAATATGTGTATATTAAATGAAGGGGGAAGAAAAAGGTTAGAAACCAGTATCTATCTAATATCAGAGGAAAAAAAAATCTTCCTTTCTGTTATCATCAAAAAAAGACGTACAAATTGAGAGCTGTGAGTTGTTTTATTTGGGGGCAAAATGAAGGCTACTCTAAAGCAACATTGGGGGAAGGTCAATATGTAAGGTTTTGGTGAAGGGAGAGTTCAATACCATGACATACTAATTTTACAAAATATCTTTTTGTTAGTCATGAGGTTCTGATGTCATGATGAAGGGATTTAGTGGTTTTGTAGGTATGAGAAGGTGCAAGGATTGAGATAATAAAATCTCTTCTTAAAAACATCCAATTATCTATAGATCTGTCACACCATTTTCCCTGGAGCACAGAGTGCCTCACTCTACCCTGAGCTCCCTCAGAAAGTGTTGAAGGTAAATAGCTGTAGCAGTATTGGGTTCAATCTTTGTAGAGGAAGATGGCAAATGCCTTTGTTATTCAGTTTTTGGCAATGCTATTGGTAAATGTAAATTTGTAGTTGACATTGTCATCATTAACCTACAGATATTTCAAATATATTTAGGTGAAACACAAAATATATTGCACAAGTATCTTATAACAGAGAAAACCACACTAAAGACTACTAGAAAATATTGACTAAATTGAAAGTACCATAGGCATTGATTTTGTGCACATGTTATTAAACAAATATTCAAAGGAATTTCAAATTCATTGAAATTCATATTTAAAATTTTTAAATAACTCAATGAATTGTATTCATATAGTCAAGAAACATAGATATTTAAAAATTCCAATATAGCATTTAAAGAATTATCTGAAAATACTTGGCATTGCCCTTCATCTATATCTTAGGTGAATAATTGCTCTGAGAGAAAAAATTGAGAGTGTATAATTCATTCTGCATGATAGTAAACATAAGCACAGACAAACATATTCAACATATCATAGTTCTACCCCCGCCTCATTCTCCCATCATGTGAAATGGCAACCCAAGCCAATATTCTTGCCTG
>SJYW01020452.1:19505-44907 GCA_006410735.1 Raphicerus campestris | reverse complement strand
AAAAAGGTTAGAAACCAGTATCTATCTAATATCAGAGGAAAAAAAAATCTTCCTTTCTGTTATCATCAAAAAAAGACGTACAAATTGAGAGCTGTGAGTTGTTTTATTTGGGGGCAAAATGAAGGCTACTCTAAAGCAACATTGGGGGAAGGTCAATATGTAAGGTTTTGGTGAAGGGAGAGTTCAATACCATGACATACTAATTTTACAAAATATCTTTTTGTTAGTCATGAGGTTCTGATGTCATGATGAAGGGATTTAGTGGTTTTGTAGGTATGAGAAGGTGCAAGGATTGAGATAATAAAATCTCTTCTTAAAAACATCCAATTATCTATAGATCTGTCACACCATTTTCCCTGGAGCACAGAGTGCCTCACTCTACCCTGAGCTCCCTCAGAAAGTGTTGAAGGTAAATAGCTGTAGCAGTATTGGTTTCAATCTTTGTAGAGGAAGATGGCAAATGCCTTTGTTGTTCAGTTTTTGGCAATGCTATTGGTAAATGTAAATTTGTAGTTGACATTGTCATCATTAACCTACAGATATTTCAAATATATTTAGGTGAAACACAAAATATATTGCACAAGTATCTTATAACAGAGAAAACCACACTAAAGACTACTAGAAAATATTGACTAAATTGAAAGTACCATAGGCATTGATTTTGTGCACATGTTATTAAACAAATATTCAAAGGAATTTCAAATTCATTGAAATTCATATTTAAAATTTTTAAATAACTCAATGAATTGTATTCATATAGTCAAGAAACATAGATATTTAAAAATTCCAATATAGCATTTAAAGAATTATCTGAAAATACTTGGCATTGCCCTTCATCTATATCTTAGGTGAATAATTCCTCTGAGAGAAAAAATTGAGAGTGTATAATTCATTCTGCATGATAGTAAACATAAGCACAGACAAACATATTCAACATATCATAGTTCTACCCCCGCCTCATTCTCCCATCATGTGAAATGGCAACCCAAGCCAATATTCTTGCCTGGGAAATCCCATGGACAGAGGAGTCTGTTCAGTATAGTTGTTCAGTTGTGTCCAACTCTTTGTGACTCCACAAACTGCAGCATGCAAAGCTTCCGTGTCAATCACCAAATTTGGAGTCTGCTCAAACTCGTGTCCATCCAGTTTGTGATGCCATCCAACCATATCATCCTCTGTCATCCCCTTCTCCTCACACCTTTAATCTTTCCCATTATCACGGTATTTTCTTCACTTCAGGTGGCTAAAGTATTGCAGTTTCACCATTAGTCCTCCCAATGAACATTCAGGATTGATTTCCTTTACAATTGACTGGTTTGTTCTCCTTGCAGTCCAAGGGACTCTCAAGAATCTTCACCAAACCCACAACAAACATTATCCTCAATGGTGAAAAATTGAAAACATTTCCCTTAAACTCAGGAACAAGACAAGGGTGAACACTCTCATCACTACTATTCAACGTAGTTTTGGAACTTTGGCTGCAGACATCAGAACAGAAAAAGAAATAAAAGGAATCCAGAACGGAAAAGAAGAAATAAAACTATCACTGTTTGCAGGTGGCATGATCCTCTAGATAGAAAACCCTAAAGACTCCACCAGAAAATTACTAAAGCTAATCAATGAATAGAGTAAAGTTACAGGATATAAAATTAACACACAGAAGTCCCTTGCATTTCTAAACACTAACAATTAGAAAACCAACACAGTACTGTAAAATAGAATAAAGTATTAAAAGGGAAAAAAATAAATAAATAAAAAATAAAATAAAATAAAATAAAGAAAACAGAAACAGAAATTAAGAAAAAGATTCCATTCACCATTGTAATGAAAATAATAAAATACTTAAGAATATATTTAACTAAAGAAACAAAAGACGTATATATAGAAAACTATAAAACACTGAGGAAGGAAATCACAGAGGACACTAACAGATGAAGACATATACCATGCTCATGGGTTGTAAGAATCAATATAGTGACAGTGAGTATATTACCCAAAGCAATCTATAGATTCAATGCAATCTCTATCAAGATACCAACAGTATTTTTCACAGAATTAGAACAAATAATTTCACAATTTGTATGGAAATACAGAAAATCTTGAAAAGCTAAAGCAATCTTGAGAAAGAAGAATGGAATTGGAGGAATCAACCTGCCTGACTTCAGGCTCTACTACAAAGCTACAGTCATCAAGACAATATGGTGCTGACACAAATACAGAAATATATATCAATGGAACAAAATAGAAAGCCCAGAGATAAATCCATGCACCTATGGACACCTTATCTTTGACAAAGGAGGCAAGAACATACAATGGAGAAAAGACAATCTCTTTAACAAGTGGTGCTGGGAAAACTGGTCAACCACTTGTAAAAGAATGAAACTAGAACACTTTCTAACACATACACAAAAATAAACTCAAAATGTATTAAAGATCTAAATGTAAGACCAGAAACTATAAAACTCCTAGAGGAGAACATAGGCAAAACACTCTCCGACATAAATCACAGCAGGATCCTCTATGACCCACCTCCCAGAATATTGGAAATAAAAGCAAAATAAACAAATGAGACCTAATTAAAATTAAAAGCTTTGCCACAACTAAGGAAGCTATAAGCAAGGTGAAAAGACAGCCTTCAGAATGGGATGAAATAATAGCAAAGTAAAGCAAATGACAAACAACTAATCTCAAAAATATACAAGCAACACCTGCAGCTCAATTCCAGAAAAATAAATGACCTAACCAAAAAATTGACCAAAGAGATAAAGAGACATTTCTCCAAAGAAGACATACAGATGGCTAACAAACACATGAAAAGATGCTCAATATCACTAATTATCAGAGAAATGCAAATAAAAACTACAATGAGAGACCACCTCACACCATTCAGAATGGCCATCAAAAAGTCTACCAGCAATAAATGCTGGAGAGGGTGTGTAGAAATGGGAACTCTCTTACTCAGTTTGTGGGAATGCAAACTAGTACAGCCACTATGAAGAACAGTGTGGAGATTCCTTAAAACCTGGAAATAAAACTACCATATGACCCAGCAATTCCACTGCTGGTTATACATATATCACCGAGGAATCCAGAATTGAAAGAGACACAAGTATCCCAATGTTCATTGCAGAACTGTTCATAATANGAAAGCTAGTACAGCCACTATGAAGAACAGTGTGGAGATTTCTTAAAACCTGGAAATAAAACTACCATATGACCCAGCAATCCCACTGCTGGTTATACATATATCACCGAGGAATCCAGAATTGAAAGAGACACATGTATCCCAATGTTCATTGCAGCACTGTTCATAATAGTCAGAACATGAAAGCAATCTAGATGTCCATCAGCAGATGAATGAATAAGCAAGAANAGCCAGAAAGAAAAACACCAATACAGTATACTGACACATATATATGGAATTTAGAAAGATGGTAATGATAACCGTTTATGCAAGACTGCAAAAGAGACACAGATGCACACAATAGTGTTTTGGACTCTGTATAAGAAGGCAAGGATGACATGATTTGAGAGAATGATACTGGAACATGGATATTATATGTGTAACTGATCACCAGCCCAGGTACAATGCATGAGACAGGGTGCTCAGGGCTGGTATACTGGGATGACCCAGAGGGATGGGATGGGGAGGGAAGGGGGGGGGGGGTGCTCAGGAAGGGAAACACATGTACATCCATGGCAGATTCATGTCAATGTATGGCAAAACCACTACAATATTGTAAAGTAATTAGCCTCCAATTAAAATAAGTAAATTTTAAAAAGAAAAAAGAAAAAAAATGCCATACATGGGACTGAAAAAAAAAAAGTATTCTCCAACACCACAGTTCAAAAGCATCAAGTCTTAGGTGCTCAGCTTTCTTTATAGTCCAACTCTCACATCCATGCATGACTATTGGAAAAGTCACAGCTTTGATTAAATGGACTTTGTTGGCAAAGTAATGTCTCTCTGCTTTTTAATACGCTGCCTAGGTTGGTCATAGCTTTTCTTCTAAGAAGCAAGTGTCTTTGAATTCCATGGCTGCAATCACCATCTGCAGTGATTTTGGAGCCCCCAAAGTGAAGTAGCTCACTGTTTCCACCATTTCATTTATTTGTCATGAAGTGATGGGACCAGGTGCCACGGTCTTCATTTTCTGTATGTTGAGTTTTAAACCAACCTTTTCACTTTCTTCTTTCAATTTTATCAAGAAGCTCTTTAGTTCTTCTTCACTTTCTGCCATAAGGGTGGTGTCATCTGTATATCTGAGGTTATTAATATTTCTCCCAGCAATCTTGATTCCAGCTTGTGCTTTATCCAGCCCAGCCTTTCACATGATGTACTCTGCATATAAGTTAAATAATCAGGGTGATTATATACAGCCTTGATGTACTCCTTTACCAGTTTGGAACTAGTCTGTTGTTCCATGTCCAGTTCTAAACGTTGCCTCTTACCCTGCATACAGATTTCTCAGGAGGCAAGTCATTTTGTCTCGTATTTCCATCTCTTGAAGAAATTTTCACAATGTGTTGTGATCCATATAGCCAAATGCCTTGGTGTAGCCAATAAATCAGAAACATCACAGGATAGCAACTAAACAACAAACCACAAGACTAAATTAATTTCCTCTGTTAAGAATCCCCAGAATATTTGTACATGATCTAAGCAGAGAGAGAATGTGTTAATCTATCACCTTAACCAGAATCTCTGAAAATTCTCATTGCCATTTCAGCGCCTCCTTTGTTTATTCCGTCATTATTAAATAAATTTTCTTGGGCTCCCTCTTTGAGCTAGGAACTAACATATATATTTGTATTAGGGATTCACTGGGAACAAGACAGCCTTCAGGGAATTTACACTATAAGCATCTAAAGAACTGAGGTATTCAAGCATTTGCAATAAAATATATTATTATAGTAAGGTAATCAGAGGGTTCTTCCTTGAGTGAAGCCAAAATTTGTTCACCTTAACATTGACCCATTTAGGTCAATTCTAACCACATAGACAATGCAAACTAAGTATATTTATACTTATAAAATAAATATAGGAATTAATAAATAAATACTACCAATAGAAATTAGTATTCATTTAAAACCTATTATTTTAAGAATGACATTATGTATATCAAACTTGTTTTTGATGGACCAGCCATTCAAAAGTGATGTCATTGTTCAGGAACACCTGGGGCTCTCATCTGGTCCACACTACCTGGGCAGCCCCCACAAATATTTCCCCAACTACAGCCAAATTTGCAATAGGAGTTGCCCTTTTGGTTCTTATCATGATTGTAAGACACACCTCAGCAATAATTTTTACTATCATAGATTGTGGTGTGGGGGAGGGGGGAGTGGGAGGGACATGGCACTTCTGGGGTCATACAGCAATGTCACATCTCAGATAAACAGATGGAGCAGACCTGGTGTTCTGCTTTTGTTGGGGTTGAGAGTGGTGTGACTAGGGTTTTAAGTTTCATTCTGTTGATGACATTAAAACAAAAACAGTGAAAATTAAAGACTAGAAAGGGAAAAGTAGGGTCCACAAAAGGCTTAGTTATCAAGGTCAAACAGGACTTTCTGAAAATGGAAACTTGATGGGTGGGGCAAATTTACTTTTATCTAGTGTACCCTGTGGTATATTTATTTGAGATGAATGTCTTTGAAATGAATGCTTTAGTAATAAAAGCTTACTGTCAGGCATTTATACTACCATCAAAAATTGTCATAATTTTCAGGCACTCATGTTAGAAAACTTTATAGCACACTTCACAAATCCTGACACACATGCTCCCTGCCATCTTGTCTCAGCAGATCGCATAGCAATTAAATGGCAGGACTGTATTTGAGTCTAGATCTGTCTGTTGCCGAAGTTCAAGTATAATTTTGCACAATATAAAACTAAACTTTGCCAAGAATGGACACTTTCTATAAGGATATTTTAAAACTACACTGCACAACCTTCCTTAATATTATTCTCACCCTGCGGATTAAACATGAGGTAAACATTTAAACATGTTAAACTATATGACTAATTAAGTTTTTTCTGTGTTTCAGTTGCAGCTGTTCTCTTGGTCATATGGATAGTCTGTACCCTCAGTGTTGACTATTGCTTAGGAAATCATAGTACATCAGAGTATGTGCACTGCCTAGTCCATTTGCACAACTGCAATTGTAGCTGTCTGCAAAGATGTGAAAGACACACCTGTGAAACAGAAACAAGACTGTAAATCTGCACCCTGCAAAAATGGAGTAACACATATATATTTAAGTGGCTATCGCTTTGGCAACTGGTCCCATGATTTGCAGCAAATATTTCCTGAGAAATCAAATCATCTACTGGGTAATATGGTTAATAGGTTTATCTAGCATATCTCAAATATATCTAATTGGTATTGTAGCCAGCTTTCTCATTTGGGAAAGAAAAAAATATTTTCACTTGAAATAATAGAATTGCTTCTTTGGGCAGTGACATTGCTGACTACAAAGCTTTGGTTCATGCAAATGAGGCTAATAAGGCCAAACTGTACCATTGAGAATATAATGTATGTTCAAAGGTCTGCAGTGAAAACCGACAACCATAACCTTTCAATAATTGCACTTAAGCAGCTTCAGAACTTACTTCAATCTTCTGTTTGGCTGCAGAAGCAAATTGATTGCCAATTTCTTCTTAGTTTAAAAATAAATCTTCTTTTCAGTATTTTTGAGATCAGTTTAATATTCTCACATTAATAAGACTAACAAATATAAAATCACAATGATACAATTATTCTCTGTAAAATCATAGAGGAAAGATTCACAATGGCTGCATAGTAAAATACAGCTTTTGGTATAAAATATCAGAAATTAAGCATTCTTTATGTTATTTAAGATTATATGCTTTATCTCACACTGAAGTGATTGTTCAAAGTAATTTCAAAGTTTATTGATTATAATTGTCTTATAAAAATAAGTATGTAGGCAACACAGAAAGAAAATATAATTGTCACTTGAAATCACACCCAACTTTAAATAAAACAATGAAAAGTAATTTTATGCAGTTTGACATTTCATTTTATTAAACAGAACTAAATCTAGAACTTATTTGGATTTCCATCTTAAAAATAAAAATATATATATATTTCCTATTTGATATTAAAAAATATGCTAAAGCTTTGGGAGGAAATTTAAAAAGATAAGTTCTAAAAATGGAAATAATGCACTCATTGGAATAAACATATAGCCATCCAGACTGGCTTTTTAAAGATGAAAATATATTTGAATGCACAAATTCTGGTAAGCTTGCTAAAAAGTTGGTCCCTTTAATTTCACATTTCAAGCATGTTCTTAGCAAGAATAAAGCAGCATAAAACGCACTAGTGTTGCTGAAATAGTTGTATATGCCTTAATAAAAAACATATACCTATATATTTCTATTTTTACAACATGGTGTATATTGCAAAAATCAGTGAAAATTTGTAACCAGCAATTATCCACAAAATGGAATAAATAATGAAACTCAATTCTTCTTAAAACAATTATTAAGAAAAATGTCATTATTTTTATAATTTGTATACACACACGTACACACATGCGTATGTATTCTACTGTTGCTGTTTAGTTGCTAAGTTATATCCAATTCTTTGTGATCCCATGGACCATAGCCTGTCAGGCTCCTTTGTCCTTGGGATTTCCCGAAAAATAATACTGGAGTGGATTTTCATTCCTTCTCCAGGGACTCTTCCTGATCCAGGAATCAAACATGAATCTCTTACTTGGCAGATGAATTACTTACCATTGAGCAATCTGGAAAGAATACATATGTATATGTACACATATATAATCAACAAGCAATCTATTTCTTTATATTTCAGGATGAAAATAATTACAGTTTCCTATTAAATATAATATTAAATATATTTTTATATACACATTAAATATGTGTTTTACATACATTTTTCATGTAGTTAGACAATACCTTGCATAATACCTACTGTTGGTAACTATTACTGGTACCTACTATTGTCAACATCCATTGGATCGTCTAAAAAGGCAAGAGAGTTCCAGAAAAAACATCTACTTCTGCTTTATTGACTATATCAAAGCCTTTGACTGTGTTGACCACAACATAATGTGGAAAATTATTCAAGAGGTGGGCATATCAAATCACTTGACCTGACTTCTGAAAAATCTGTATGCAGATCAAGAAGCAACAGTTAGAACTGAACAGACTGGTTCAAAATTGGAAAAAGTGTGTGTCAAGCCTGTACAGAGACCGTCTAGTCAAGGCTACGGTTTTTCCTGTTGTCATGTATGGATGGGAGAGTTGGACAGTGAAGAAAGCTGAGCGTCGAAGAATTGTTGCTTTTGAACTGTGGTGTTGGAGAAGACTCTTGAGAGTCCCTTGGACTGCAAGGAGATCCAACCAGTCCATCCTAAAGGAAATCAGTCCTGAATATTCCTTGGAAGGACTGATGCTGAAGCTGAAGCTCCACTGCTTTGGCAATCTAATGCGAAGTACTGACTCATTGGAAAAGAACTTGATGTTGGGATAGACTGAAGGTGGAAGAGAAGGAGATGATAGAGGATGAGATGGTTGAATGATACCACTGACTCAATGGACATGAATTAGAGTAAACTCCAGCAGTTAGTGATGGGCAGGGAGGCCTGAAGTGCTGCAGTCCATGGGTTCACAAAGAGTCAGAAACAACTGATTATACTGAACTATTTGTATATAGTAAAAATAATTAATATGACTCACTTCTTAGCTCAGGGAATATTCTCTGGAGAAGGAAATGGCCACCCACTCCAGTACTCTTGACTGGAAAATCCTATGGATGGAGAAGCCTGGTGGGCTAAAATCCATGGGGTCACAAAGAGTCTGACAGTACTGAATGACTTCAATTCACTTCTCAGCTGGGAATAAATATCATGCCATAACTCTCTGCTTTTCTAATCTGAACTGCAAAGTTGTAACTTAATTTTATTTTCATTTCTTGGAGTAATAGAAAAGGTTGAGTATTTACAATTTCAAATTACATATATAATGCATTTTACAGAATTTTTATTATTTTTGTCTTTTATTTCCCCTAGGAAATGTGCTTTACTTATCACAGTTCTTAAAACTTAAAGACAGTTTCATTTTATCTCTTTCCAAGGAGATAATAGTATTATCCGGAAATAAGAGCAAATTTTTAACATTTACTTAATTGGTTTTATGTTCCTGTTTCGTCATTCTTTTTAGAATAAAGTACATCATTAGTGGAGACAGTGGATATCTTTTTATTCCTGAATTTCATGAGACTTTATGTTATTATACCACATGGTGTTACCTTGATATTAAGTAGATCATAAATAAGGTGCTATCTTTCCATTTCCAATTTAAAACATTTTGAATAAAAAATGAAAGAGGAAATAATAATGTGGCATATTATCCATTTAATAGAGTAACATTTATTTTTATAATTGTAAAGACTTTTGCATGCACATACAATAGTGAATTTTTTGTGTGTTTTTATGCATTTATCTTTGAAATTGTATTTACAAACATTTGCCAGTTGCTTGTATATTAGTATGCTGAGGGATATTCAGGAATGCAGCAACCCCACATCACAACCTCTTTTGCTCTAGGGGAAAACAAATATGTTTTGTTTTGTTTTAATGTTAAGGCTGTGTGAATGAAAAGCTCTCAGAATGAGTGTATTATGGTTATTTCAGTTCTCCTGACTATGCCTTTCCTAGGAGGGTTATCCAGTTGGCTGAGCAATAAACTTTCAAAGGGCTTCTGCTCTGACCTATGTAACTGTTTCCCTTCATTAGTTCATAAAGTAAAGGGATTAGATTTTTCAAAGACACATTTCAGACTTTTTTTTTTTAATTTTAGTTAGAAATAATCTAAAATAAATATGAACAAATAAATGTACAACTGGGCAGTGTGAGCCAATGATTTCTACAGTATCAGGACTTGCTGAGTGGGGACTGCAGGAATTACCTTCCTGAGGGCTTGGCCTGCAGCAACCACCCAGTACCATTCTCTGTCACCCTGCCCCACTGGTAAGGAAGGGCATGTGAAGGTCATACCTTCTGTTTTGCTTTGTACTTCATCACCCACAAACCAGTAGTTTTGTTATGTAGCCACCATCACTACCTAAAAGCTTACGTATGTTTCAAGAAGGTTTGTATTGCAAAGACCCTTACAATCTTTTGCTTATTTTATACAAAGGCACGTAAAGCACTTCTTGCTCTATACTCTGAATCACTTAAAATAAAACAGTAGGAAATGATGCAAAATTCCTTGGAATTTACTATCAATAAAATAAATATGCTGCTTATATCCTTAGGAAGCTTAGTTTGCCTACAAATTTCACGATGCTTTTCAATGCTTTATTGAGTAAATACACTAAAATGCACAACTTGAAATAATTGTTACTTTCATTGATATTTAAATAATTGTATATTAATTAATATTTATCCCTTAATTATACAATGATTTATATAACATATTTTCTTTCAAGTAAGAATAGCCAGTGTTTTATACAATTATTGTTATTTTCAGGGAACTTATTCATGTATTTATCAAATTTCATTTTTTTCTACTTTTTATGTAACCGTATATGCATTTAATTAGATAATTCCTTTCTCTAGCTGTTTCTCTTTAGTTAATTTATTGTTTTCTTTGTTATTTGATAATGAAAAACTAGAGGCTAGAAATTTTACTCAATATTATTTGCCTATATTCAAGAAATTTGATATACAATTTTTTGCATTGCTTTCTAAGTAAACTTTTATTTCAGATTTGATTTCCAGTTTCTTTCATGAGTCAATAGTCAATAAGATATTTTAAAAGATGCTTTCAAAATTATTGGCAATTTTGTTTATTCTTTGGTTATTAATTTTCAGTCAATACATTATTAATATAGAATATCATCAATAATTGCTCTTTCATGTATTTTTCTTTGATTTTGAAAGCATATAGAAAAGTGAAAGTTATATTTTTACAGTTTTCCCAACTGTAGAATTTATTTAGGGTTTACTAAGGGTCTGAAAGGAAAGGTGCTAAGAGAAATCCTTGCATTCGATCAGAAATAATTCTGTACTTTTTTAGTAGTGAATATACTGAGGACAAGAGTGAGAAGTGTGGGACTCATATGACTCATCTGCTATAACTGGTTTAGTATATCACAATTCTTGAAGGAATAATACTTGGACATTTACGCTTTAAAACTTCTTTTTCTGTGATTTACTTATCAGATTACAGATAAGAATTATCTCAAGAGTTTTCCAGAAAAAAAGATTTTAACGTGCCATTTTACATGTTTCAAATTCAAAGGTTTACATGTCTCTTTCAATTCTGGTTTCCTTGGTGTGTATACCGAGCAGTGGGATTGCTCGATCATAAGGCAGTCTTTTAAGTAATCTCCACACTGTTTTCCTTAGTGGCTGTACTAGTTTTCATTCCCACCAACAGTATAAGAGGGTTCCCTTTTCTCCACACCCTCTCCAGCATTTATTGCTTGTAGACTTTTGGATCACAGTCATTCTGAGTGGTGTGAAATGGTACCTCATTGAGGTCTTGATTTGCATTTCTTTGGCGGCAGTAGCAGCTGGCGCACTAAGTGTCCTCAGTGGCAGGGCGCACTGAGAGCTACCCTGCATCTGAGATCAGGGGAGGCAGCCAAGAGGAAATACCCCGCATCCGAGGCCAGGGACAGTGGCCAGGAGGAGCTACCCTGTGTCTGAGGTCAAGGGCAATGGCCGGGAGAGGCCACCCTGCGTCTGAGGCCAGGGGCGGCAACCAAGGCCAGGGTGGCGACTGGAAGGAGCATCGCCATGCCCAAGGAGTGGTGGCTGTGCGGGCATGGGAGGGCCTAGAGGAGGCCCTCGTTGAAAGACAGGAAGGGGAGTGGGAGGAGATACCCCTCATCCAAGGTAAGGAGCACCAACTGTGCTTTGCTGGAGCATCCATGAAGATATACCCCATACACAAGGTAAGAGAAACCAAAGTAAAATGGTGGATGTTGCAAGAGGGCACCAGAGGGCAGTCACACTGAAACCATACTCACAGAAAACTAGTCATTCTAATCACATTAGGATCACAGCCTTGTCTAACTCAGTGAAACCAAGCCATGNTAGGCTACAGTCCACGGGGTCGCAGAGAGTTGGACACGACTGAGCGACTTCATTTTCTTTCACTTTCACTTTTCTGGTTGTACAGTCTGTCTTTTGTCCTTTGTGTCTTTGAACACACTTGCTACAGTCTCCCATGTCATGTGTCCCACTTCCCAAAATGGCTTTTACTATATGCACATAACAGGCTCTACAAGGCAGGTGTCCCAAATGAGACGTGATTGAAAAAACAGTAACCTGAGAAGCCAACTGAATGAGGGTACATGATCTCCAGAAAAGCACCAGGCAGACAAGTGTGTTTGCGTCAATTGTCACAAGCACTGACAGAATTTAAGGCATACAGGCCTGATTATTTACTACAGGTTTGATGCTTTCTGAATTTATCCTAGAGCAGCCAGAGGACCTCTGGCCTTCATGAGACTGTGTGCTATGCCTTATTACTGTTTAATAAAGCCTCTTTTCCAGCTTATAAGTTTCCTTCCTGATAGGCACATAGTCCTATCAAATTACAATACAATTATTACCATCTCCACCAAGATGCTCTTAAAGCTAAATCCCCCAGGCTTATGTGCACATGTTTATAGTAGGCTTCATAAACCTCAATCAAATGTGTTACCTAGAGATTTTGGCAGTTCACATCAATATATTACACTGATTCAGAAAATTAGTTCTTTGTGTAAAGCCATATTTTTTTCATGTCAGTGTATTTTGGATATGACTTTTTTTAATCAATGAAGGTCATTTTCAAGTTTGCTCAGTATGACATGAGAGCACACTGTATTCATGTATCCTCCATACAAGTTCCGACCAACTGAAGCTCTCCAGTCTTATCAGCCTCCATAATCTTTACAATTAATATCTTTATCTATTTATATCTATATCTGTGCTTCTCTGACAGCTCAAATGGTACATCTGTCTATATCTGTATCATCTCTACCTGTATGTCTATATCTATATCATCTATATCTATTTATCTATATATGTATATATACTATTGGTTATGTTTCTCTGTGAAGTCCTATTGCATATTTTGGTACTGAATGTGGTTCTAGAAGAACAGAATTGTAAAAATTATTTTTTAAAATTTGTTCTGTGCTCTGTGAAATTTTCTCTCTAATCTCTCTAAGACTGAGAGATGCTAATGANTCCTATTGCATATTTTGGTACTGAATGTGGTTCTAGAAGAACAGAATTGTAAAAATTATTTTTTAAAATTTGTTCTGTGCTCTGTGAAATTTTCTCTCTAATCTCTCTAAGACTGAGAGATGCTAATGACATTAATTTTAGTAGTAAAGAGATTACGGAGAGTCCATAATGGAATCTGGCAGTGGAGATAAACAAGCTGTCACAACTGGATATTACTAATCCACCAGGTATAAGAAGTAAGGACATGGGGTAAGGGATGACTTGTGTATACAGTATTTTCACAAATTTTCCTCAAACAAATGAATATAATGAGATTGACTGATTGCTCCTAACTGTAACTGGACAAAGTGGGGAAAGAAAAGGATGAGTCATGATTCAAGTTCCCAGGTTAAGCATTATTACCTGAAAGCAACTGTATGTTCCCTAAAGGGGACTCATGTTCTGTTACCTCAGGACTAAGGTTGATGAAAATTGAATATAGAATCTCCTCCTGTGACCTGAATATTAAGTAGACCTCAGTAGGTTAAAACACACTGAAAATTAAATTTTTACCATGTGTGCTCATAACTCTATTAAAATTGATAAAGTTAATGCCTATTATATCTAGCATCATAAATGATAGGAGAGCACATCTATGCTTCTTTGATATCAGGCTTACAGATATAAATAGCTTTAATTCTGCCAATACAACTCGATCCATCATTAGTAATTACTACATGGCTTTGTTATTATTCAGTTGTTAAGACATATCTGACTCTTTGTGACCCCATGAACTGCGTCATGGAAGCCTTCCCTGTCCTTCACCATTTCCATGAATTTACTCAAACTCACATCCATTGAGTTGGTGATGCCATCTAACCATTTTATCCTCTGCTGCCCCCTTTTCCTCCTGCCTACAATCTTTCTTAGCATCAGTCTTTTCCAATGAGTTGGCTGATCACATCAGTTGGCCAAAGTATAGGTATAACAGTTCCAGCATCATTCCTTCCAATGAATATTCAGGACTGATTTCTTTTAGGACTAATGTTTGATTTTCTTGCTGTACAAGGGACTTCTAAGAGTCTTCTCCAGCACCACAATTCAAAAGCATCACTTCCTTGGTGCTCAGCTTTTTTATGGTCCAAGGCTCACATCCTTACATGACTACTGGAAACAGCATAGCTTCACTACACAGACCTCTGTCAGCAAAGTGATGGATTTGATTTTTAATATGCTGTCTAGATTTGTCATAGCTTTCCTTTCAAAGAGAAAGTGTTTTTGAATTTCACAGCTATAGTCACTGTCCACAGTGACTTTAGAGCACAAGAAAACAATATCTGCCAATGTTTCCACTTTTTCCCCATCTATTTGTCATGAAGTGATGTGACTGAATGCCTTGTTAGTTTTTTGAATGTCGAATTTTAAGCCACCTTTGTCACTTTCACCCTCATCAAGAGACTCTATGTGTAATTAATCTATGTGGCCTTATTTTGATACCTTGTGCCAAGATAAACAAATAAATAAGAGAAGAACATACCTGACTTCATATAGTATCTATTCCTTTAGCTCTAATCATTGTGCTTTCTTGCCTCTGCTTAGTCATGCTGGCTCTGAATGTTTGTAGTCCATCAAACTCCTCCATTCATGGAATTATTCTGGCAAGAATACTGCAGTGGGTTGCCATTTCCTCCTCCAGGGGAGCTTCCCAACCCTGAGATTGAAACTGCATTTCCTTCAAGTCCTGAAATGGCAGGTGTATTCTTTACCACAGATCCACCTGGGAAGCAGTATAAAATAACCCTAATTCTAAATCAAGGAAGATGATTCTTTGGACACTAGCTCACCATCTTTTTGCTTTGCTGGCTTTCTGAACAAAGGCCCAATTCCTTGCCTCGAACAACTTGTCCTTCAGTTAACTGATCTGTTCAGCAAGCAGTACAAGATTGGACTCAGTAACAAATGCATTTATGAAAGCACAAATAGATTGGCAGGTGGATGGATGAATGAATAGATATATAATGCATTATTTTGTTAGAGCACATTTAAAAATGCCTAACATTGACAGATTGTTTTATGAAGCAATACATGTGAATTACTCTATTTACTACAACATATTTTATTAATTTACCTTTCTCTGAGTAGCATTTTAACAAGTGTATATTCACTGGATTCCCATGGAGTGCTACTAGTAAAAATTCTGCCTGCCAGTGTAAGAGAAGTAAGAGAGATAGGTTCGATCTCTGGGTCAGGAAGATCCTTTGAAGAACAGCATGATCAAGCCTCCTCTCTGGCCCCAGATTGAATTCTTCTCCTCTGGGGGCCAAGAATCCTGGCGTCGTGATTCAATAACAACCTTTCATAACAAAGGTAAAAAAAGAAAAAAAGTTTAGAAGAAGTTTTTAGGAGTAGAAATGTTTGTGTGTACTTTAGGCTCCCATGTGGCTTTGATGGAATCACTCTGCTATATTTCTTTATAGATGTCATATTACACATAAACATAAATGAATTTTTATACATACATATTTGTATATATATATATATATATATATTCCGTATGGATAAGTCAGAGGTCCTCATGACAATTATTTCTCATTGAGTTCTAACTGATTTTTCTAAAATTTAGTGTTTTAATTTGAGCTTTGTCATTTAGTATATGTACAAAAATCTTCATTTTGTGATATAATCCGCATTTCTATAAAAATACATATTTTCTTATTTAGCATCTATTCCTGAGAGATTCCTTTATCTGACATTAATTTGCCTTTGTCTTTTGTATGAAGATTTTAGTCCAAATTTAATGTAATTGCTTTGCATTGAAGTTAAATATACATCAGTCTGATTTACCTTTGTTTCATCTGTCCTCTGTTACATTATTTCCATTCTTATATTCTTTTGGATGGATGAAGCATTGTGTCACTGCATTTCTCCACTATTAAGCTGATATTTACACACAATTTCACTATTCTTTACATGCTTTATTCTCAGCATTCTGCTGTGATGAATTCTCCATTTTCTGTTTGCCTGAATGCATTTTTATTTCACCTTTAAAATTAAAAGATGTTTTACAGTAAAGAACCAATAATTTAGTTAAAGGAAGGAAGAGGCTGTAATTACAGGTTAGATATCTTGGCAGGAATATATTTAAAGATGTATGTCTTTGCATGTATATATTGCATACTGCTATTGCTCAGTTACTTCAATACTGTCCAACTGTTTACAACCCCATGGACTGTATGTAGCCCAACAAGCACGTCTGTCCTTAGGATTTCTCTGGAAAGGATAATTAAGTGGTCTGCCATATTCTCTTCTAGGGGATCTTCCAGACCCAAGGTTAAAACCCATGTATCTTACATTGCAGGTGAATAATTTACCTCTTAGCCACTGGGGCAGCCCATATNTTATTTTTCATCATGTTAATATTTTAGAAACTTAAAAAAGTTTAATGATTAAAAATGTGAAGGCAAATAGCATCTCCAACTAAGCCTATAACTTGTTATTCAACCTTTCATCACCCTACTCATCCTCCCCTTTCTATAAGCTGTGTGTCAGCTTTAACTCTGAAACAAGGCAACCAGATTCTACTCAATAATACAGATACAGCTTCCCTGGTGGCTCAGAGGTTAAAGCATCTGCCTCCAATGCAGGAGACCTGGGTTCGATCCCTGGGCCAGGAAATTCCCCTAGAGAAGGAAATGGTAACTCACTCCAGTATTTTTGCCTGGAAAATCTCATGGACGTAGAAGCTTGGTAGGCTACAGTCCACGGGGTCGCAGAGAGTTGGACACGACTGAGCGACTTCACTTTCTTTCACTTTCACTTTTCTGGTTGTACAGTCTGTCTTTTGTCCTTTGTGTCTTTGAACACACTTGCTACAGTCTCCCATGTCATGTGTCCCACTTCCCAAAATGGCTTTTACTATATGCACATAACAGGCTCTACAAGGCAGGTGTCCCAAATGAGACGTGATTGAAAAAACAGTAACCTGAGAAGCCAACTGAATGAGGGTACATGATCTCCAGAAAAGCACCAGGCAGACAAGTGTGTTTGCGTCAATTGTCACAAGCACTGACAGAATTTAAGGCATACAGGCCTGATTATTTACTACAGGTTTGATGCTTTCTGAATTTATCCTAGAGCAGCCAGAGGACCTCTGGCCTTCATGAGACTGAGTGCTATGCCTTATTACTGTTTAATAAAGCCTCTTTTCCAGCTTATAAGATTCCTTCCTGATAGGCACATAGTCCTATCAAATTACAATACAATTATTACCATCTACACCAAGATGCTCTTAAAGCTAAATCCCCCAGGCTTATGTGCACATGTTTATAGCAGGCTGCATAAACCTCAATCAAATGTGTTACCTAGAGATTTTGGCAGTTCACATCAATATATTACACTGATTCAGAAAATTTTTTCTTTGTGTAAAGCCATATTTTTTTCATGTCAGTGTATTTTGGATATGACTATTTTTTTAAATCAATGAAGGTCATTTTCAGGTTTGCTCAGTATGACATGAGAGCACACTGTATTAATGTATCCTCCATACAAGTTCCGACCAACTGAAGCTCTCCAGTCTTATCAGCCTCCATAATCTTTACAATTAATATCTTTATCTATTTATATCTATATCTGTGCTTCTCTGACAGCTCAAATGGTACATCTGTCTATATCTGTATCATCTCTACCTGTATGTCTATATCTATATCATCTATATCTATTTATCTATATATGTATATATACTATTGGTTATGTTTCTCTGTGAAGTCCTATTGCATATTTTGGTACTGAATGTGGTTCTAGAAGAACAGAATTGTAAAAATTATTTTTTAAAATTTGTTCTGTGCTCTGTGAAATTTTCTCTCTAATCTCTCTAAGACTGAGAAATGCTAATGACATTAATTTTAGTAGTAAAGAGATTACGGAGAGTCCATAATGGAATCTGGCAGTGGAGATAAACAAGCTGTCACAACTGAATATTACTAATCCACCAGGTATAAGAAGTAAGGATATGGGGTAAGGGATGACTTGTGTATACAGTATTTTCACAAATTTTCCTCAAACAAATGAATATAATGAGATTGACTGATTGCTCCTAACTGTAACTGGACAAAGTGGGGAAAGAAAAGGATGAGTCATGATTCAAGTTCCCAGGTTAAGCATTATTACCTGAAAGCAACTGTATGTTCCCTAAAGGGGACTCATGTTCTGTTACCTCAGGACTAAGGTTGATGAAAATTGAATATAGAATCTCCTCCTGTGACCTGAATATTAAGTAGACCTCAGTAGATTAAAACACATTGAAAATCAAATTTTTACCATGTGTGCTCATAACTCTATTAAAATTGATAAAGTTAATGCCTATTATAACTAGCATCATAAATGATAGGAGAGCACATCTATGCTTCTTTGATATCAGGCTTAAAGATATAAATAGCTTTAATTCTGCCAATACAACTCGATCCATCATTAGTAATTACGACATGGCTTTGTTATTGTTCAGTTGTTAAGACATATCTGACTCTTTGCGACCCCATGAACTGCGTCATGGAAGTCTTCCCTGTCCTTCACCATTTCCATGAATTTACTCAAACTCACATCCATTGAGTTGGTGATGCCATCTAACCATTTTATCCTTTGCTGCCCCCTTTTCCTCCTGCCTACAATCTTTCCTAGCATCAATCTTTTCCAGTGAGTTGGCTGATCACATCAGTTGGCCAAAGTATAGGTACAACAGTTCCAGCATCATTTCTTCCAATGAATATTCAGGACTGATTTCTTTTAGGATTGATGTTTGATTTTCTTGCTGTACAAGGGACTTCTAAGAGTCTTCTCCAGCACCACAATTCAAAAGCATCACTTCTTTGGTGCTCAGCTTTTTTTGTGGTCCAAGGCTCACATCCTTACATGACTACTGGAAACAGCGTAGCTTCACTACATAGACCTCTGTCAGCAAAGTGATGGATCTGATTTTTAATATGCTGTCTAGATTTGTCATAGCTTTCCTTTCAAAGAGAAAGTGTTTTTGAATTTCACAGCTATAGTCACTGTCCACAGTGACTTTAGAGCACAAGAAAACAATATCTGCCAATGTTTCCACTTTTTCCCCATCTATTTGTCATGAAGTGATGTGACTGAATGCCTTGTTAGTTTTTTGAATGTCGAATTTTAAGCCACCTTTGTCATTTTCACCCTCATCAAGAGACTCTATGTGTAATTAATCTATGTGGCCTTATTTTGATACCTTGTGCCAAGATAAACAAATAAATAAGAGAAGAACATACCTGACTTCATATAGTATCTATTCCTTTAGCTCTAATCATTGTGCTTTCTTGCCTCTGCTTAGTCATGCTGGCTCTGAATGTTTGTAGTCCATCAAACTCCTCCATTCATGGAATTATTCTGGCAAGAATACTGCAGTGGGTTGCCATTTCCTCCTCCAGGGGAGCTTCCCAACCCTGAGATTGAAACTGCATTTCCTTCAAGTCCTGAAATGGCAGGTGTATTCTTTACCACAGATCCACCTGGGAAGCAGTATAAAATAACCCTAATTCTAAATCAAGGAAGATGATTCTTTGGACACTAGCTCACCATCTTTTTGCTTTGCTGGCTTTCTGAACAAAGGCCCAATTCCTTGCCTCGAACAACTTGTCCTTCAGTTAACTGATCTGTTCAGCAAGCAGTACAAGATTGGACTCAGTAACAAATGCATTTATGAAAGCACAAATAGATTGGCAGGTGGATGGATGAATGAATAGATATATAATGCATTATTTTGTTAGAGCACATTTAAAAATGCCTAACATTGACAGATTGTTTTATGAAGCAATACATGTGAATTACTCTATTTACTACAACATATTTTATTAATTTACCTTTCTCTGAGTAGCATTTTAACAAGTGTATATTCACTGGATTCCCATGGAGTGCTACTAGTAAAAATTCTGCCTGCCAGTGTAAGAGAAGTAAGAGAGATAGGTTCGATCTTTGGGTCAGGAAGATCCTTTGAAGAACAGCATGATCAAGCCTCCTCTCTGGCCCCAGATTGAATTCTTCTCCTCTGGGGGCCAAGAATCCTGGCGTCGTGATTCAATAACAACCTTTCATAACAAAGGTAAAAAAAGAAAAAAAGTTTAGAAGAAGTTTTTAGGAGTAGAAATGTTTGTGTGTACTTTAGGCTCCCATGTGGCTTTGATGGAATCACTCTGCTATATTTCTTTATAGATGTCATATTACACATAAACATAAATGAATTTTTATACATACATATTTGTATATATATATATATATATATATTCCGTATGGATAAGTCAGAGGTCCTCATGACAATTATTTCTCATTGAGTTCTAACTGATTTTTCTAAAATTTAGTGTTTTAATTTGAGCTTTGTCATTTAGTATATGTACAAAAATCTTCATTTTGTGATATAATCCGCATTTCTATAAAAATACATATTTTCTTATTTAGCATCTATTCCTGAGAGATTCCTTTATCTGACATTAATTTGCCTTTGTCTTTTGTATGAAGATTTTAGTCCAAATTTAATGTAATTGCTTTGCATTGAAGTTAAATATACATCAGTCTGATTTACCTTTGTTTCATCTGTCCTCTGTTACNATTTTCTTATTTAGCATCTATTTCTGAAAGATTCCTTTATCTGACATTAATTTGCCTTTGTCTTTTGTATGAAGATTTTAGTCCAAATTTAATGTAATTGCTTTGCATTGAAGTTAAATATACATCACTCTGATTTACCTTTGTTTCATCTGTCCTCTGTTACATTATTTCCATTCTTATATTCTTTTGGATGGATGAAGCATTGTGTCACTGCATTTCTCCACTATTAAGCTGATATTTACACACAATTTCACTATTCTTTACATGCTTTATTCTCAGCATTCTGCTGTGATGAATTCTCCATTTTCTGTTTGCCTGAATGCATTTTTATTTCACCTTTAAAATTAAAAGATNTTGGATGGATGAAGCATTGTGTCACTGCATTTCTCCACTATTAAGCTGATATTTACACACAATTTCACTATTCTTTACATGCTTTATTCTCAGCATTCTGCTGTGATGAATTCTCCATTTTCTGTTTGCCTGAATGCATTTTTATTTCACCTTTAAAATTAAAAGATGTTTTACAGTAAGGAACCAATAATTTAGTTAAAGGAAGGAAGAGGCTGTAATTACAGGTTAGATATCTTGGCAGGAATATATTTAAAGATGTATGTCTTTGCATGTATATATTGCATACTGCTATTGCTCAGTTACTTCAATACTGTCCAACTGTTTACAACCCCATGGACTGTATGTAGCCCAACAAGCACGTCTGTCCTTAGGATTTCTCTGGAAAGGATAATTAAGTGGTCTGCCATATTCTCTTCTAGGGGATCTTCCAGACCCAAGGTTAAAACCCATGTATCTTACATTGCAGGTGAATAATTTACCTCTTAGCCACTGGGGCAGCCCATATATATATATATATATATATCCTCTGAGGTACAATATGTTGGAATAAGTCTTCTTAGAGGAGGTTGCCATTAGCCCTAAAATTGAGTCTATAGAGACTGCAGATTCCAGGACTGGACTGCTGCAGGCCAAACTACAGAGAGGGAGCAGCACAGCCCCACCCACCCTCAGAAAATTGGATTAATAATTTACTAAGCATGGCTCTGCCTACAAGAGCAAGACCCAGTTTTCCCCACAGACAGTCCCTCCTGGGAAGAATCTTACACAAGCCTCTTGTCTTCATCCATCAGAGGACAGAAAGAAGAAGCAAGAACTGAAATCCCATGCCCTCCAGAATGAAAACCACAGTCACAGAAAACTAACAAAAATTAGCACATGGACCACAGCTTTGTGTAACTTAATGAAACTGTGAATTATGCTGTGCAGAACCACCCAAGGTGGACACGTCATGGTTGAAATTTCTGACAAAACGTGGTCGACTGGAGAAGGAAATGACAAACCACTTCTTTATTCTTGCCTTGAGAACTCCATGATCAGAATGAAAAGACAAAAATATATGAAACTGGAACATGAGATCCCAGGGCACTAGGTATCCAATAAGCTACTGAGGAAGAGCAGATAAATATCTCTAGAAAGAATGAAGAGATGGAGCCAAAGCCCAAATCCACTTATGNATTTCTGACAAAACGTGGTCGACTGGAGAAGGAAATGACAAACCACTTCTTTATTCTTGCCTTGGGAACTCCATGATCAGAATGAAAAGACAAAAATATATGAAACTGGAACGTGAGATCCCAGGGCACTAGGTATCCAATAAGCTTCTGAAGAAGAGCAGATAACTATCTCTAGAAAGAATGAAGAGATGGAGCCAAAGCCCAAATCCACTTATCGATATGTTCAATTGTAAAGAACAATATTGCATAGGAACCTGGAATGTCAGGTCCTTGAATCAAGGTAAATTGGAAGTGGTCAAATAGAAGATGGCAAGAGTGAACATCAACATCTTAGGAATAAGTGAACTAAAATGGAAAGGAATGGGAGAATTTAATTCAATATCTACTACTGCAGGCAAAATCCCATATAAGGAATGGATGACCCTCAGAATGAACAAAAGTGTCTGAAGTGCAGTACCTTGGTGTAACCTTAAAGATAATAGAACAATATTGGTTTGTTTTGAAGGCAAATCTATTGTTCATAATTACAGTAATCAAAGTCTATGTTCCAACCAATAATGCTGAAGAAGTTGAACTCAGATGGTTCTGTGAAGATCTATAAGACCTTCTAGAACTAATAACAGAAAAGGATGTCATTTTCTTCTTAGCATATTGGAATGAAAAAGTAGGAAGTCAAGATATACCTAGAATAACAGGCAAATTTGACATTGAAATACAAAATGAAGCAAGGGAAGGCTAATTGAGTTTTACCAAAAAAGCATACTGGTCATATCAAACATCCTCTTCCAACAATACAAGAGACGACTCTACACATGGACATCACCAGATGGTCAATATCAAAATCAGATTGAATGTATATTTTTTGCACCAGAATATGGAGAAGCCATTTATAAGGCAGCAAAACCAAGACCTGAGATTGATTGCGGCTCAGATCATAAGCACCTTACTGCAAAATTCAGACTTAAATTGAAGAAAGTAAGAAAAAATACTAAGCTATGAATGTATGCCCTAAATGAAATCTCTTATGATTACACAGAGGAAGTGACAAATAGATACAAGGGATAGATCTGAAAGAGTGCCTGAAGAAATGTGGTACTGGAGGTACATAACGTTGTAACAATGTGATTACTGAATTCATTCCCAAGAAAAATACATGCAAGAAAGCAAAATGGTTGTCTAAGGAGATCTTACAAGTAGCAGAGAAAAGAAGAGAAGTAAAATCAAAGGAAAAAGGGGAAGATACCAAATGAATGCAGAGTCCCCCAGCCCCCCCAAAAAATAAATAAATAAATAGCAAGTAGGGATAAGAAAGACTTTCTAAGTGAAAAGTGCAAAGAAATAGAAGAAAACAATAAAATGAGAAAGACGAGAGATCTCTTCAATAAAATTACAGATATCAAGAGAACTTTTCATGCAAAGATGGATACAATAAAGGACAGAAATAGTATGGACCTAACAGAAGCAGAATATATTAAGAAGAGTTGACAAGAATACACAAAAAAAACTGTACCAAAAACAACAACAAAAAAGACCTTCACGACCCAGATAATCATGATGGTGTGATCAGTCACCTAGAGTCAGACATCCTGGAATGTGAAGTCAAGCGGCAGTTAGGAAGCATCACCACAAAGAAAGCTACTGTAGGTGATGGAGTTCCAGTTGAGCTATTTCCTATCCTAAAAAATCATGCTATGGAAGTAGTGCAGCCAATATGCCAGCAAATTTGGAAAACTTAGCAGTGGCCACAGGACTGGAAAAGGTCAGTTTTCATTTCAATTCCTAGGAAAGGCAATGCCAAATGATGCTCAAAATACACCATCGCACTCACCTCACACACTAGCAAAGTAATGCTTAAGATTCTCCAAGCCAAAAGACTGTACTATACATCTGTGTCTCTTTTGTTGTCTCACATACAGGGTTATCATTACCATCTTTCCAAATTTCACATATATGTGTTAGTATACTTTATTGGTGTTTTTCTTTCTGGCTTAGTTCACTCTGTATAATAGGCCCTGATGCATGATACTGGATGCTTGGGGCTGGTGCACTGGGATGACCCAGAGGGATGGTATGGGGAGGGAGGAGGGATGGGGGTTCAGGATGGGGAACATGTGTATACCTGTAGCAATTCATGTTGATGTATGGCAAAACCAATACAATTTTGTAAAGTAATTATCCTCCAATTAAAATAAATAAATTTATATTTAAAAACAAATTCTCCAAGCCAGGCTTCACCAGTACGTGAACCATTAATTTCCAGATGTTCAAGCTGGATTTAGAAAAGGCTGTGGAACCAGAGATCCAACATCCTTTGGATCATCGAAAAAGCAAGAGAGTTCCAGCAAAACATCTACTTCTGCTTTATTGACTACACCAAAACCTTTGACTGTGTGGCTCACAACAGACTGTGGAAAATACTTCAAGGGATGAGAATACCAGAACATCTGACCTGCATCCTGAGAAATCTGCAGGTCAAAAAGCAACAGTTAAAACTGGACATGGAACAAAAACTCGTTCCAAATTGAAAAAGGATGTGTGTCAAGGCTGTATATTGTCACCCTGCTTATTTAATTTGTATGCAGAGTACATCATAAGAAGTGTTGGCCTGGATGAAGCACAAGCTTGAATGAAGCTTGCTGGGAGAAATATCAATAACCTCAGATATGCAGATGATACCACCCTAATGGCAGAAAGTGGAGAACCAAAGAGCTTATTGATGAAAATGAAAGAGGAGACTGAAAAAGTTGGCTTAAACTCAATATTCAGAAATCTAAGATCATAACCACTGGTCCCACCACTTCATGGCAAATAGATGGGGAAACAGTGGAAACAGTGACAGACTTAATTTTCGGGGGCTCCAAAAACACTGCAGATGGTTAAAGCAACCACGAAATGAAAAGATACTTGCTCTGTGGAATAAAAGTTATAAGTAACCTAGACAGCATGTTAAAAAAACAAAGACGTTACAGTACCAACCAAGGTTCATCTAGTCAAACCTATGGTTTCTCCAATAGTCATGTATGAATGTGAATTTGACT
>SJYW01020450.1:0-14123 GCA_006410735.1 Raphicerus campestris | reverse complement strand
GTCATATTTCCTTTGAAGTGGATTATTTCGGGCCTAAATGACTTATACCAAGAATTGGATTATTTGCTGAATAAATCACGTCGCCTAGGAAGTGGATTATCTGCTTAATAATGCACAGTTCCTGTGAAGTGGGTTATTTCCCGCCTATGAAACTTCTGAGAAGTGGATTATTTGCTGAGTAAGTCACTTCTCCTGCGAAGCGGATTGTTTGATGAATAAGTCACTTTTCGTTATAAGTGGATTATTTGTTGAATAAATCACTTCTCTGGAGTAGTGGATTATGTGCTGAGTAAAACAGTTCTAATGAGAAGTGGATTATTTGCTGAATAATTGACTTCTCCTGAGAAGTGGATTACCTGGCCAAAGTCACTTCTCCAGTGGAGAGGATAATCTGCTGAATAAATCACTTCTCCTGAGAAGTGGATTGTTTTCTTAATGAGTAACTTCTCCTGAGAAGTTCTTTACTTGCTAAATAAGACACTTCTCCTGGTAATTTGATTATTGGTGGCATACGTCACTTCTCCTGTGCAGTGGGTTATTTGCTATATAAGAAACTTCCCCAGAGAAGTGGATTATTGGCTTAATAAGTCACTTCCCCATAGAAGTGGATCATTTGCTCAATAAGATACTTCTCATGACTAGTGGATTATTTGTTGAATAAGTCACTTCTCCTGAGAAGAGGTTTACTTGCTGAATGAGTCACTTCTCCTGAGAAATGTATTATCTGCAGAATAAGACACTTCTTCTGAAAAGTGGATTAATTGTTGAATAAGTCACTTCTCCTGAGAAGAGGATTATTCGCTGAATTAACAATTCTCCTGAGAAGTGTATTATTTGTTGAATTAGTCTCTTCTCTGGTGTAGGGGATTATTTGTTCAATAAGTGACCTCTCCTGAGAAGTGGATTATGGTCTTAATGAGTCAGTTGTGTTGAGAAATTTGTTACTTGCTGAATAAGGCACTTCTCCTGAGATTATGATTTTTTGTGGCATATGTAACTTCTCCTGAGAAGTGGATTATTTGCTGAATAAGACACTTCTCCAGAGGAGTCAATTATTTCTTGAATAAGTCACTTCTCCTGAGAAGTGGATTATTTGCTAGATAAGTCACTTCTCCTGTGAAGTGGACATTTTGCTGAATAACTCTCTTCTCCTGAGAAGTGGATCATTTGCTGAATTAGTCAATTCCCCTGAGAAGTATTTTTTGTGTGTGTGCTGAATAAGTCACTTTTCTGGAGTAGTGGATTATTTGTTGAATAAGTCACTTTTCCATAGAAGTGGATCACTGCAGAAT
Source organism: Raphicerus campestris (assembly GCA_006410735.1). NCBI lineage: Eukaryota > Metazoa > Chordata > Mammalia > Artiodactyla > Bovidae > Raphicerus > Raphicerus campestris. The sequence continues at coordinate 12,831 of SJYW01020450.1, read as the reverse complement.
AATTCACTTGCCTGGAACAATAGATTATTTGTTGTGCAAGTCACTTCTCCTAGAAGTGGACTGTTTGCTGAAAAAAATCACTTCTGAGAATGTGATTATTTGTTGAATAAGTCACTTCTCCTGAGAAGAGTGTTATTTGCTGAATAAGTCACTTCTCCATAGAAGTGGTTTATTTGTTGAATAAGTCACTTTTCATTTGAAGGGTTTATTTGTTTAATAAGTCACTTCACCTGAGAAGTGTATTATTTGAGGAATAACTCACTTCTCCTGAGAAGTGGTTTATATGCTGTATAAGTCAATTAACTGAGAAGTGGATTATTTGCTGAATATGTCACTTATTCTGAGAGTGAACTACTTCCTGAGTAAGTCACCTCTCCTGAGAAGTGGATATTTTGCTGAATAAGTCACCTCTCCTGAGAAGTGGATTATTTGCTGAATAAGCATCTTCTCATGAGTACTGGATTANATATGTCACTTATTCTGAGAGTGAACTACTTCCTGAGTAAGTCACCTCTCCTGAGAAGTGGATATTTTGCTGAATAAGTCACCTCTCCTGAGAAGTGGATTATTTGCTGAATAAGCATCTTCTCATGAGTACTGGATTATTTGCTGAATAAATCAGTTCTCCTGAGATGTGGATTTTTTTCTGAATAAGTCACTTCTCCTGGGAAGTGAATTATTTCCTGATTAAGTCACTTCTCCTGAGAAGTGGATTATTTGCTGAATCAAGCACCTCTCTTGAGAAATCGTTAATTACCTGAAAAAGATATTTCTCCTAAAAAGAGAATTTTTTGCTGAATAAGTCACTTCTCAGGAGTAGTGGATTATTTGCTGAATAAAGGACTTCTCCTGAAAAATCGTTTATTACCAGAAAAAGTCACATGTCCTGAAAATGTATTATTTGCTGAATAAGTCACTTCTCATGAGAGGTGGATTATTTATTGAATAAGTCACTGCTCCTGAGAAATGGATTATTTACGGATAAAGTCACTTCTCCTCAGAAGTGGATTATTTGCAAAAAAATTAACTTGTCCTTTCAACTGAATAATTTGGTGAATATGTCTCTTCTCCTGAGAAGTGGTTATTGGCTGAAAGAGACACTTCTCCTGAGAAGTGGATTATTTCATGAATAGTAACTTCTTATGAGAAGAGAATTATATGCTGAAAAAGTCACATCTCCAGAGACGTGGTTTATTTGCTGAAAAAGTCACTTCTCAACAAGTGTATTATTTGCTGAATAAGCCTCTTCCCCTGAGAACTGGAATATTTGCTGAATAAATCACTCCTTCTGAGAAGGGGATATTTTTTTTTAGAATCAGTCTCTTCTCCTAGGAAGTGAGTTATTTGCTGAATAAGTCACTTCTCCTGAGGAGTGGATTATTTGCTGAATAAGGCACTTCTCCTAGGAAGTCGTTTATTACCTGAAAAGTCACTTCTCCTGAAAAGTGGATTATTTGCTGAATAAGACACTTCTCAGTAAAAGTGGATTATTTGTTGACTAAATCACTTTTACTGAGAAGTGGATTATTTGCTGAAAAAGTCACTTCCTCTGAGAAGTGGATTATTTGCTAAATAAGTCACTTCTCCTTAGAAGTGGATAACTTGCTGAATATGCTCTTCTCCTGAAAGTGGTTATCTGATGAAAAAGACACTTCTCCTGAGAAGTGGATTATTTGCTGAATAAGTGACTTCGAATGAGAAGTGGATAATTCACGTCCTATATCTCTGCTCCAGAGAAGTGGATTATTTGCTGAATAAATCAACTCTTTTTAGAAGTGGATTATTTACTTAATGAGTCACTTCTCTTTAGAAGTGTATTATTTGATGAATAAGTCACTTCTCCAGAGAAGTGGATTATTTCCCGGCAAAGGCCCTCCTCCTGAGAAGTGGTTTATTTGCTCAGTAACAGAATTCTGCTGATAAGTGCATTATTTGTTGAATAAGTCTCTTCTCCAGAGAAGTGGATTATTCCCGCCCAAAGTCTCTTCTCCAGAGAAGTGGACTGTTTGCTGAATAAGTCACTTCTGCTCAGAAGTGGATTTTCTGCTTAGTAAGTCACTTCTTCAGAGAAGGGGATTATTTGCTGCATAAGTCACTTCTCCTTAGATTTGAATTATTTGCTCATAAGTTTCTTCTTCTGAGAAGTGTATTATTAAAAGCCTAAGTCCCTTCTCCTGAGAAGTGGATTATTTGCAGAATAAGTGACTTCTCCTCAGAAGTGGAGTATTCCCCGCCCAAGTCACTACTCCAGAGAAGTGGATTATTTTCTTAATGAGTCTCTTCTCCTGAGATGTTCGTTACCACTGAATAAGGCACTCTCTTGAGAATTTGATTATTTTAGGCATAAGTCACTTCTCCTGAGAAATGTATTATTTGCTGAATAAGACAATTCTCCATAGGAGTGTATTATATGCTGAATAAAGCACTTCTCCTGAGGAGTGGACTATTTGCTAATAATCACTTCTCCTGAGAACTGGATTGTTAGTTGAAAAGTCACTTGTCCTGAGAAGTGGATTATTTGCTGTCTAAGACACTTCTGCAGAGGAGTGGATTATTTGTGGAATAAGTCACTTCTTCTAGAAGTGGATTATATGCTGCATAAGTCATTTCTCCTGAGAAGACTATTTTTGCTGAATAAATCTCTTTGGCTGAGAAGAGGAATATTTGCTGAATAAGTCACTTCTCCTGAGACGTGGATCATTTGCTGAATAAGTCCCTTTTTTTTTACAAGTGAATTATTTGAAGATTAAGAAACTTCTCTTGAGTAGTGGATTATTTGTTGAATAAGTCACTTTTCCTTAGAAGTTGATTATTTGCTAATGAGACATTCTCCTGAGAAATGCATTATTTGCTGAATAATTCAGTTCTATTGAGAAGTGAATTAATTGCTGAATAAGTCACATCTCCTTGCAGGTCAAAGTCAGTTCTACCAAAAATTGGATTCTATGCTGAATAAATCACTTCTCCTGAAGTGGATTATTTGTTGAATAAGTCACTTCTCACGAGAAGTAGATTATTTGTTGAATAAGTCACTTCTCTTGAGAAGTGGATTACTGCTGAATAAGTCACTTATCCTGAGAAGTGGATTATTTGCTGAATAAGACACTTCTCCTGAGAAGTGGATTTTTTGCAGAATAACTCACTTCTCCTAAGCAGTGGATTTTTCTGTAGAATAAGTCACTTCTCCTGGGAATTAGATCATTTGCTGATTAAGTCTCTTCTCCTAGGAAGTGGATTATTTGGTGAATTAGTCAATTTTCCTGAGAAGTGGATTATTTGCTGAATAAGTCACTTCTCCTGAGATGTGAATTATTGTAAAAAAAATGTCTTTTCCTCAGAAGTGGATTATTTGCAGAATAAGACACTCCTCTTGACAAGTGTATTAATTGTTGCATATGTCACTTCTCCTGAGAAGTGGATGATTTGCTGAATAAGTCACGTCTCCTGAGAAGTGGATTATTTGTTGAATTACTCACTTCTCTGGGGGAGGGGATTATTTGTTCAATAAGTGACTTCCTCTGAGAAGTGGATTATTGCTGAATAGGTCACTTCTCCTCAGAATTGGATTATTTGCTAAATAAGTCATGTCTCCTGAGAAGTGGATTATTTGTTGAATTATTCACTTCTCTGGAGGAGGGGATTATCTGTTCAATAAGTGACTTTTCCTGAGTAGTGGATTATTTGCTGAAAAAGTCACTTCTCCTGAGAAGTGGATTATTCACAGCCTAAGTCACCTCTCGAGAGAAGTGGATTTTTTCTGAATGAATGATTTCTCCTGAGAAGTGGATTCTTTCTTAATGAATAACTTCTCCTGAGAAATGAGTTGCTTGATGAATAAGGTAATTCTCTTTAGATTTTGGTTATTTCTTGCATAAGTCACGTCTACTGAGAAGTAGATTATTTACTGAAAAATTTAGTTCTCCTGGAAGTGGATTATTTGCTGAAAAAGTAACTTCTCCTGAGAAATGGATTATTTGATGAATAACACTTTTCTCCTGAGAAGTGGATTATTTGCTGAATAAGTAACTTCTACTGAGATGTGGATTATTTGTAAAAAAATTTTTTTTCTTTGGAAGTGGATTATTTCCTGAATAAGACACTGCTACTGAGATGTTGATTATTTGGTGAAATTAGTCTTTTCTCTGGAATAGCGGTTTACTGTTCAATAAGTAACTTTTCCTGAGAAGTGAATCATTTGCTGAATAAGATGCTTCTGCTGAGAAGTGGATTATTTTCCGAATAAGTCACTTGTCCTGAGAAGTTGATTATTTGCTGAATAAGTCACTTCTCCTGAAAGGTGGATTATTTGCTGCATAAGTCAATTCTCCTGAGAAGTGTTTTTATTTTTGCTGAATAACTCACTTCTCCTGAGAATTGAATTATTTGCTGAATAAGTGACTACTCCTAGAAGTGGATTAATCCGGCCAAAATCACTTCTCCAGAGGATTGGATTATCTGCTGAATTAATTAAATCTCCTGAGAAGTGCATTATTTCCTTAATGAGTAACATCTGCTGAGAAGTTCGTTACTTTCTGAATAAATCACTTCTCCTGTTATTTTGTTTGTTGGTGGCATAATTCACTTCTGCTGAGCAGTGGATTATTTGCTGAATAAGACACTTCTCCTGAGAAGTGCATCATTCACGGCCTGTCACCTCACCAGGGAAGTGCATTTTTGATGACTAAATCACTTCTCCTGAGAAGTAGATTCTTTATTAGTGAGTCACTTCTCCTGAGAAATGTTTTACTTGATGAATAAGGTATTTCTCCTTAAATTTCGATTATTTCTAGCATACGTCACGTCTCCTGAGAAGTGGATTATTTACTAAAAAATTCACTTCTCCTGAGAAGTGGTTTATTTGATGAATGAGTCACTTCTCCTGAGAGGTGGATTTTTTGCTGAATAACTCTCTTACACTGAGAAGTGGATTAATTGCTGTTTAAGTCACTTCTGAGATGTGGATTTTTGTAAAAAAAAGTCTTTTCCTCAGAAGTCGATTATTTGCTGAATAAGTCACTTCCCCTGAGAAGTGGATTATTGCTGAATAAGTCACTTCTCCTCAGAAGTGAATAATTTGTGAAATAAGTCATGTCTCCTGAGAAGTGGATTATTTGTTGAATTACTCACTTCTCTGGAGGAGGGGATTATCTGTTCAATAAGTGACTTTTCCTGAGTAGTGGATTATTTGCTGAACAAGTCACTTCTCCTGAGAAGTGGATTATTCACAGCCTAAGTCACCTCTCGAGAGAAGTGGATTTTTTCTGAATGAATGATTTCTCCTGAGAAGTGGATTCTTTCTTAATGAATAACTTCTCCTGAGAAATGAGTTGCTTGATGAATAAGGTAATTCTCTTTAGATTTTGGTTATTTCTTGCATAAGTCACGTCTACTGAGAAGTAGATTATTTACTGAAAAATTTAGTTCTCCTGGAAGTGGATTATTTGCTGAAAAAGTAACTTCTCCTGAGAAATGGATTATTTGATGAATAACACTTTTCTCCTGAGAAGTGGATTATTTGCTGAATAAGTAACTTCTACTGAGATGTGGATTATTTGTAAAAAAATTTTTTTTCTTTGGAAGTGGATTATTTCCTGAATAAGACACTGCTACTGAGATGTTGATTATTTGGTGAAATTAGTCTTTTCTCTGGAATAGCGGTTTACTGTTCAATAAGTAACTTTTCCTGAGAAGTGAATCATTTGCTGAATAAGATGCTTCTGCTGAGAAGTGGATTATTTTCCGAATAAGTCACTTGTCCTGAGAAGTTGATTATTTGCTGAATAAGTCACTTCTCCTGAAAGGTGGATTATTTGCTGCATAAGTCAATTCTCCTGAGAAGTGTTTTTATTTTTGCTGAATAACTCACTTCTCCTGAGAATTGAATTATTTGCTGAATAAGTGACTACTCCTAGAAGTGGATTAATCCGGCCAAAATCACTTCTCCAGAGGATTGGATTATCTGCTGAATTAATTAAATCTCCTGAGAAGTGCATTATTTCCTTAATGAGTAACATCTGCTGAGAAGTTCGTTACTTTCTGAATAAATCACTTCTCCTGTTATTTTGTTTGTTGGTGGCATAATTCACTTCTGCTGAGCAGTGGATTATTTGCTGAATAAGACACTTCTCCTGAGAAGTGCATCATTCACGGCCTGTCACCTCACCAGGGAAGTGCATTTTTGATGACTAAATCACTTCTCCTGAGAAGTAGATTCTTTATTAGTGAGTCACTTCTCCTGAGAAATGTTTTACTTGATGAATAAGGTATTTCTCCTTAAATTTCGATTATTTCTAGCATACGTCACGTCTCCTGAGAAGTGGATTATTTACTAAAAAATTCACTTCTCCTGAGAAGTGGTTTATTTGATGAATGAGTCACTTCTCCTGAGAGGTGGATTTTTTGCTGAATAACTCTCTTACACTGAGAAGTGGATTAATTGCTGTTTAAGTCACTTCTGAGATGTGGATTTTTGTAAAAAAAAGTCTTTTCCTCAGAAGTCGATTATTTGCTGAATAAGTCACTTCCCCTGAGAAGTGGATTATTGCTGAATAAGTCACTTCTCCTCAGAAGTGAATAATTTGTGAAATAAGTCATGTCTCCTGAGAAGTGGATTATTTGTTGAATTACTCACTTCTCTGGGGGAGGGGATTATTTGTTCAATAAGTGACTTCCTCTGAGAAGTGGATTATTGCTGAATAGGTCACTTCTCCTCAGAATTGGATTATTTGCTAAATAAGTCATGTCTCCTGAGAAGTGGATTATTTGTTGAATTATTCACTTCTCTGGAGGAGGGGATTATCTGTTCAATAAGTGACTTTTCCTGAGTAGTGGATTATTTGCTGAACAAGTCACTTCTCCTGAGAAGTGGATTATTCACAGCCTAAGTCACCTCTCGAGAGAAGTGGATTTTTTCTGAATGAATGATTTCTCCTGAGAAGTGGATTCTTTCTTAATGAATAACTTCTCCTGAGAAATGAGTTGCTTGATGAATAAGGTAATTCTCTTTAGATTTTGGTTATTTCTTGCATAAGTCACGTCTACTGAGAAGTAGATTATTTACTGAAAAATTTAGTTCTCCTGGAAGTGGATTATTTGCTGAAAAAGTAACTTCTCCTGAGAAATGGATTATTTGATGAATAACACTTTTCTCCTGAGAAGTGGATTATTTGCTGAATAAGTAACTTCTACTGAGATGTGGATTATTTGTAAAAAAATTTTTTTTCTTTGGAAGTGGATTATTTCCTGAATAAGACACTGCTACTGAGATGTTGATTATTTGGTGAAATTAGTCTTTTCTCTGGAATAGCGGTTTACTGTTCAATAAGTAACTTTTCCTGAGAAGTGAATCATTTGCTGAATAAGATGCTTCTGCTGAGAAGTGGATTATTTTCCGAATAAGTCACTTGTCCTGAGAAGTTGATTATTTGCTGAATAAGTCACTTCTCCTGAAAGGTGGATTATTTGCTGCATAAGTCAATTCTCCTGAGAAGTGTTTTTATTTTTGCTGAATAACTCACTTCTCCTGAGAATTGAATTATTTGCTGAATAAGTGACTACTCCTAGAAGTGGATTAATCCGGCCAAAATCACTTCTCCAGAGGATTGGATTATCTGCTGAATTAATTAAATCTCCTGAGAAGTGCATTATTTCCTTAATGAGTAACATCTGCTGAGAAGTTCGTTACTTTCTGAATAAATCACTTCTCCTGTTATTTTGTTTGTTGGTGGCATAATTCACTTCTGCTGAGCAGTGGATTATTTGCTGAATAAAACACTTCTCCTGAGAAGTGCATCATTCACGGCCTGTCACCTCACCAGGGAAGTGCATTTTTGATGACTAAATCACTTCTCCTGAGAAGTAGATTCTTTATTAGTGAGTCACTTCTCCTGAGAAATGTTTTACTTGATGAATAAGGTACTTCTCCTTAAATTTCGATTATTTCTAGCATACGTCACGTCTCCTGAGAAGTGGATTATTTACTAAAAAATTCACTTCTCCTGAGAAGTGGTTTATTTGATGAATGAGTCACTTCTCCTGAGAGGTGGATTTTTTGCTGAATAACTCTCTTACACTGAGAAGTGGATTAATTGCTGTTTAAGTCACTTCTGAGATGTGGATTTTTGTAAAAAAAAGTCTTTTCCTCAGAAGTCGATTATTTGCTGAATAAGTCACTTCCCCTGAGAAGTGGATTATTGCTGAATAAGTCACTTCTCCTCAGAAGTGAATAATTTGTGAAATAAGTCATGTCTCCTGAGANAGAAGTGGATTATTTGCAGAATAAGACACTTCTCTTGACAAGTGTATTAATTGTTGAATATGTCACTTCTCCTGAGAAGTGGATGATTTGCTGAATAAGTCACGTCTCCTGAGAAGTGGATTATTTGTTGAATTACTCACTTCTCTGGGGGAGGGGATTATTTGTTCAATAAGTGACTTCCTCTGAGAAGTGGATTATTGCTGAATAGGTCACTTCTCCTCAGAATTGGATTATTTGCTAAATAAGTCATGTCTCCTGAGAAGTGGATTATTTGTTGAATTATTCACTTCTCTGGAGGAGGGGATTATCTGTTCAATAAGTGACTTTTCCTGAGTAGTGGATTATTTGCTGAACAAGTCACTTCTCCTGAGAAGTGGATTATTCACAGCCTAAGTCACCTCTCGAGAGAAGTGGATTTTTTCTGAATGAATGATTTCTCCTGAGAAGTGGATTCTTTCTTAATGAATAACTTCTCCTGAGAAATGAGTTGCTTGATGAATAAGGTAATTCTCTTTAGATTTTGGTTATTTCTTGCATAAGTCACGTCTACTGAGAAGTAGATTATTTACTGAAAAATTTAGTTCTCCTGGAAGTGGATTATTTGCTGAAAAAGTAACTTCTCCTGAGAAATGGATTATTTGATGAATAACACTTTTCTCCTGAGAAGTGGATTATTTGTCGAATTACTCACTTCTCTGGAGGAGGGGATTATCTGTTCAATAAGTGACTTTTCCTGAGAAGTGGATTATTTACTGAAAAATTCAATTTTCCTGAGAAATGAATTATTTGATGAATGAGTCACTTCTCCTTCGAAGTGGGTTTTTTGCTGAATAAATTTCTTCTCCAGACTAGTGGATTATTTGCTCAATAAGTCACTTCTACTGAGATGTGGATTATTTATAAAAAGTTGTCTTTGCCTCAGAAGTGGATTATTTGCTGAATAAGACACTGCTACTGAGATGTAGATTATTTGATGAAATTAGTCTTTTCTGTGGAATAGCGGATTATTGTTCAATAAGTAACTTCTCCTGAAAAGTGGATCATTAGCTGAATAAGATACTTCTGCTGAGAAGTGGATTATTTTCCTAATAAGTCACTTGTCCTGCGAAGTTGATTATTTGCTGAATAAGTCAATTCTCCTGAAAAGTGGATTATTCACGGCCTAAGTCAACTCTCCAGAGAAGTGCATTTTTGATGATTAAATAACTTCTCCTGTGAAGTGGATTCCTTCTTAATGAGTCACTTCTGAGAAATGTGTTACTTGATGAATAAGGTAATTCTCCTTAGATTTTGATTATTTCTGGCATAAGTCACGTCTCCTGAGAAGTGGATTATTTACTGAAAAATTCGCGTCTCCTGAGAAGTGGATTATTTGCTGCATAAGTCAATTCTGAGAAGTGTTTTTATTTTTGCTGAATAACTCACTTCTCCTGAGAATTGAATTATTTGCTGAATAAGTGACTTCTCCTAGAAGTGGATTAATCCGGCCAAAATCACTTCTCCAGAGGATTGGTTTATCTACTGAATTAATTAATTCTCCTGAGAAGTGCATTATTTCCTTAATGAGTAACATCTGCTGAGAATTTCCTTGCTTTCTGAATAAAGCACTTCTCCTGATCATTTGACTATTGGTGGCATAAGTCACTTCTGCTGAGCAGTGGATTATTTGCTGAATAAGATACTTCTCTTGACAAGTGTATTAATCGTTGAATATGTCATTTCTCCTGAGAAGTGTGTTATTTGCTGAATAAGTCACTTCTCCCGAGAAGTGTATTATTTGTTGAATTACTCACTTCTCTGGAGCAGGGGATTATATGTTTAATTAGTTACTTCCCCTGAGAAGTGGATTATTGCTGAATAAGTCATTTCTCCTCAGAAGTGGATTATGTGCTGAATAAGACACTTCTCCTGAAAAGTGGATTATTTACTGAAAAACTCACTTTTCCTGAGAAATGAATTATTTGCTGAATGAGTCACTTCTCCTGAGAAGTGGATTTTTTGCTGAATAACTTTCTTCTCCAGAGTAGTGGATTATTTGCTGAATAAGTCACTTCTACTGAGATGTGTATTATTTGTAAAAAGATGTCTTTTCCTCAGAAGTGGATCATTTGCTGAATAAGACACTGCTGCTGAGATGTGGATTATTTGATGAAATTCGCCTCTTCTCTCAAATTGCGGATTACTGTTCAATAAGTAACTTCTCCTGAGAAGTGGATCATTTGCTGAATAAGATGCTTCTGCTGAGAAGTGGATTATTTTCCGAATAAGTCACTTGTCCTGAGAAGTTGATTATTTGCTGAATAAGTCACTTCTCCTGAGAGGTGGATTATTTGCTGCATAAGTCAATTCTCCTGAGAAGTGTTTTTATTTTTGCTGAATAACTCACTTCTCCTGAGAATTGAATTATTTGCTGAATAAGTGACTTCTCCTAGAAGTGGATTAATCCGGCCAAAATCACTTCTCCAGAGGATTGGTTTATCTACTGAATTAATTAATTCTCCTGAGAAGTGCATTATTTCCTTAATGAGTAACATCTGCTGAGAATTTCCTTGCTTTCTGAATAAAGCACTTCTCCTGATCATTTGACTATTGGTGGCATAAGTCACTTCTGCTGAGCAGTGGATTATTTGCTGAATAAGATACTTCTCTTGACAAGTGTATTAATCGTTGAATATGTCATTTCTCCTGAGAAGTGTATTATTTGCTGAATAAGTCACTTCTCCCGAGAAGTGTATTATTTGTTGAATTACTCACTTCTCTGGAGCAGGGGATTATATGTTTAATTAGTTACTTCCCCTGAGAAGTGGNCTGAATAAGTCACTTCTCCTGAGAAGTGGATTATTTGCTGAATAAGTCACTTCTCCCGAGAAGTGTATTATTTGTTGAATTACTCACTTCTCTGGAGCAGGGGATTATATGTTTAATTAGTTACTTCCCCTGAGAAGTGGATTATTGCTGAATAAGTCATTTCTCCTCAGAAGTGGATTATGTGCTGAATAAGACACTTCTCCTGAAAAGTGGATTATTTACTGAAAAACTCACTTTTCCTGAGAAATGAATTATTTGCTGAATGAGTCACTTCTCCTGAGAAGTGGATTTTTTGCTGAATAACTTTCTTCTCCAGAGTAGTGGATTATTTGCTGAATAAGTCACTTCTACTGAGATGTGTATTATTTGTAAAAAGATGTCTTTTCCTCAGAAGTGGATCATTTGCTGAATAAGACACTGCTGCTGAGATGTGGATTATTTGATGAAATTCGCCTCTTCTCTCAAATTGCGGATTACTGTTCAATAAGTAACTTCTCCTGAGAAGTGGATCATTTGCTGAATAAGATGCTTCTGCTGAGAAGTGGATTATTTTCCGAATAAGTCACTTGTCCTGAGAAGTTGATTATTTGCTGAATAAGTCACTTCTCCTGAGAGGTGGATTATTTGCTGCATAAGTCAATTCTCCTGAGAAGTGTTTTTATTTTTGATGAATAACTCACTTCTCCTGAGAATTGAATTATTTGCTGAATAAGTGACTTCTCCTAGAAGTGGATTAATCCGGCCAAAATCACTTCTCCAAGAGGATTGTATTATCTGCTGAATTAATTAAATCTTCTGAGAAGTGCATTATTTCCTTAATGAGTAACTTCTGCTGAGAAGTTCGTTACTTTCTGAATAAATCACTTCTCCAGATATTTTGTTTATTTGTGACATAATTCACTTCTGCTGAACAGTGGATTATTTGCTGAATAAGACACTTCTCCTGAGAAGTGCATCATTCACGGCCTAAGTCACCTCTCCAGAGAAGTGCATTTTTGAAGACTAAATCACTTCTCCTGAGAAGTGGATTCTTTCTTAATGAGTCACTTCTCCTGAGAAATGTGTTACTTGATGAATAAGGTACTTCTCCTTAAATTTTGATTATTTCTGGCATAAGTCACGTCTCCTGAGAAGTGGATTATTTACTGAAAAATTCACTTCTCCTGAGAAGTGGATTATTTGATGAATGAGTCACTTCTCCTGAGAGGTGGATTTTTTGCTGAATAACTCTCTTACACTGGGAAGTGGATTAATTGCTGTATAAATCACCACTCTTGAGATTTGTATTTTTGTAAAAAAAAGTCTTTTCCTCAGAAGTGGATTATTTGCAGAATAAGACACTTCTCTTGACAAGTGATTAATTGTTGAATATGTAACTTCTCCTGAGAAGTGGATTATTTGCGGAATAAGTCATGTCTCCTGAGAAGTGGATTATTTGTTGAATAACTCACTTCTCTGGAGGAGGGGATTATCTGTTCAATAAGTGACTTCCCCTGAGAAGTGGATTATTGCTGAATAAGTCACTTCTCCTCAGAAGTGGATTATTTGCGAAATAAGTCACGTCTCCTGAGAAGTGGATTATTTGTTGAATTACTCACTTCTCTGGAGGAGGGGATTATTTGTTCAATAAGTGACTTTCCCTGTGAAGTGGATTATTTGCTGAATAAGTCACTTCTCCTGAGAGGTAGATTATTCACGGCCTAAGTCACTTCTCGAGAGAAGTGGATTTTTGCTGAATAAATGAATTCTCCTGAGAAGTGGATTCT
>SJYW01020449.1:439088-462573 GCA_006410735.1 Raphicerus campestris | reverse complement strand
GTTTTCTGAATGTTGAGCTTTAAGCCAACTTTTTCACTCTCCTCTTTCACTTGCATCAAGAGGCTTTTTAGTTCTTCTTCACTTTCTGCCATAAGGGTGGTGTCATCTGCATATCTGAGGTTATTGATATTTCTCCCAGCAATCTTGATTCCAGCTAGTGTTTCTTCCAGTCCAGCATTTCTCATGATGTACTCTGCATATAAGTTAAGTAAGCAGGGTGACAATATACAGCCTTGGCGTACTCCTTTTCCTATTTGGAACCAGTCTGTTGTTCCATGTCCAGTTCTAACTGTTGCTTCCTGACCTGCATAAAGATTTCTCAAGAGGCAGGTCAGGTGGTCTGGTATTCCCATCTCTTTCAGAATTTTCCACAATGTATTGTGATCCACACAGTCAAAGGCTTTGGCATAGTCAATAAAGCAGAAATAGATGTTTTTCTGGAACTCTCTTGCTTTTTCAATGATCCAGCAGATGTTGGCTATTTGATCTCTGGTTCCTCTGCCTTTTCTAAAACCAGCTTGAACATCAGGGAGTCTACTCCACTAAACCATACTATAGTATATGATACCGTACCATACTGCCCTGCACTATACTATACTCCACTGAACTGTCCTGCACTGTATCATACTCTACTAAGCTGTATATTAGAGAAGACAATGGCACCCACTCCAGTATTCTTGCCTGGGAATTCCCATGGATGGAGGAGCCTGGTAGGCTACAGTCCATGGGGTCACTAAGAGTTGGACACGACTGAGCGACTTCACTTTCATTTTTCACTTTCATGCATTGGAGAAGGAAATGGCAACTCACTCCAGTGTTCTTGCCTGGAGAATCCCAGGGACAGAGGAGCCTGGTGGGCTGCCGTCTACGGGGTCGCACAGAGTCGAACACGACTGATGTGACTTAACAGCAGCAGCACATAAACCACGCTACAGTATATGATCCTGTAGCATACCGCGCTGCGCTATACTACACTCCACTGAACTGTCCTGCACTGTAGTATACTCTACTAAGGTGTATTTTGGAGAAGGGAACGGCACCCCACTCCAGTACTCTTGCCTGGAAAATCCATGGGCTCGCCAGGAGTCGGACATGACTGAAGTGCCTTAGCAGTAGCAGCAAGCTGTATATAGTATATGATACTGTACCATACTGTACTGTACTATACCATACTATATTATACTCTACTAAGCTGTATATAGTGTATGCTACTGTACTATATTATACTGTGGGGCTTCCCTCGTGGCTCAGCTGGTAAAGGATCCACCTGCAGTGCAGGAGATCTGGATTCAATCCCTGGGTTGGAAAGATCCCCTGGAGAAGAGAAAGGCTACGCACTCCAGTATTCCAGCCTGGAGAATTCCCTGGACTGTATAGTCCATGGGGTCACAAAGAGCTGGACATGACTGAGCGACTTTCACTTTCATACTATACTGTACTGTACTATACCTTACTCTGTTACACTCTACTAAGCTGTACTGTAGTATATGATACTGCACTGTCCTATACTATACTTTATTACACTCTATTAAGCTTTACTATATAGTATACTCTACTGTACCCCACGGCACTGTATGGCCCTACCTAATACTTTACAATGCTCCACTCCACTGCGCTCTCCTGCACTGTGCTACACTACGCTAACTGCGCTACACCGTACCACACTCAGCCTTACTCTAAGAGGCTGCGTTACCCTGCACTGTCCTACGCTACACAATACTCGCTGCACTATACGCTGCGCTATGCTATTTTACGCTATATTGCTCGTACAGCACCTGGCATTTACCAAGTGCATGATAAATGGTAGGCACCACAATNAGGTTGCGTTACCCTGCACTGTCCTACGCTACACAATACTCGCTGCACTATACGCTGCGCTATGCTATTTTACCCTATATTGCTAGTACGGCACCTGGCATTTACCAAGTGCATGATAAATGGTAGGCACCACAATTATTTAATAAGCCCTCATCACTTGTCCATCTGGTTGTGGTTAACCTCCCCCTGACCCTCTCCCTGATGCCCTGGATCCATTCAGACCCCCAAACTTCTATGTACCCACTGTTTCTTATACAAAACTCCACGCTAGCCATGATTGCAATATATTTGATTGTCTGCCAGCTCCTGGATGGTGGGGACCATATCCTTTCACCCATTTGTGAGCCGATTGGCCCAGCTGTGTGCCTTACCCCTTCCCCAGGCTTGGCTGCCCAGGCTGGTCCTGCCTGCTCCCTCCTCTCCTCAATGCCCCCCTGATCCTGGGCATACACAGAACCTTAGAGTCAGCCTTTTCAAGTGATTTCCAAGAACTGTCACTGGAAAAAATCTTTCAACCATCAAACGAGGCTGATCTTATATGAGCTAGCACAAATCCAAAACTAAACTAAGCAAACAGTGCTAATCTCATCATCGCCGTCAAATCTAGGCCCACAGCACAAGGTGACACGGGGCTGCAGGCTGCGCTTCTGGATTGTGTGAAGGAGGTTCCAGCAATCAGGCTGCCGCAAGATCAGGTTCACTAGGGATAATCACTGCAGTTGCAATTACATGTGCTGTTAACATACTTTGTCCCTTGTACGTGATACAGTCCAGAAGGTGCCGCGGGCACAGCTGCTCGGCACCTCTGGGGGTAAACCACAAGCTCTGGGAGAGAAGAAAGGGCGCCCCACCTGGAAGAGAAACAGAGCCAGTGCGATGTCTGGTGTGGGTGCCTCTTTAGGCCAGATGCAGTTATTTTTTTCTTCACCCTTTTCTCCTTTTCTTGTCTTTCTGTCTTTCTTTTCAACAACATTATTACAAGATGGAACTCCTCCTCTTCACAGAGAAAGAAAAACAACTCTCCTGGTGTTTTCAACCTTTTAAAAACAGAAGTGTTGGGACAATCCCAAGTCTTTGAAACAAATTTCCAATAGTTTTTCCAGGTATTGCTGGAGGATTTGGAAATGAAGTAGTCCTTTAACCTAGTTCAGGAAAGTAAGCAAGATTTACCGTTCTGTAGATGTCACACTGTGCCCTCAGCACTTGTCACAGGCTCAAAAGCCAGCTCATCTACGTACATTACTGTGAAACAGGTCCACTCCCTTTAGCTTAGACTCTGGGAGAGCTAACACAGGATCTATAAGCCATCTGTTACGTGGTCATGCATGGATGTGAGAGTTGGACTATAAAGAAAGCTGAGTGCCGAAAAATTGATGCTTTTGAACTGTGGTGCTGGGGAAGACTCTTGAGAGTCCTTTGGACTGCAAGGAAATCCAACCAGTCCATCCTAAAGGAGATCAGTCCTGGGTGTTCTTTGGAAGGACTGATGTTGAAGCTGAAACTCCAATACTTTGGCCACCTGATGTGAAAAGCTGACTCATTGGAAAAGACCCTGATGCTGGGGAAGATTGAAGGCAGGAGGAGAAGGGGATGACAGAGAATGAGATGGTTGGATGGCATCACCGACTTCATGGACATGGGTTTGGGTGGACTCCAGGAGTTGGTGATGGACAGGAAGGCCTGGCATGCTGCAGTTCATGGGGTTGCAAACAGTTGGACACAACTGAGTGACTGAACTGAACTGAACTAAGTACTATCCATGGGGCCCTGCGGGTTAAAGCTTGAGCCTTCAGCTTCAGAGTGTTCAGGGCAGGGGGGCATTTCCGCTTGACAGCGACAACAGCAAACAAACCAAAAAGCAATGGATGTGAGCACAACGCATTAGGATTTACAAAATTTCCCCTAATACTCCATCTCCTTACAATAGAGCAGTGCTATTGGTGAAAGTGGGGACAATGAAGAAAAGAGTATCTTTAATTTGTAAGCTCTGGGCATGTGCAGTAAGATGGTGCTCGAGAAAGGCGAGAAGAGTGTAATTTGCTTGGTTCAGCCAGAGCTGAGCCCCTGAGAGTTGGCAAATTAACAGATTGCAGCCAAAACTGCAGCCCTCATGATTTTTGACTTGAGAGATAATGAAGCAATAAAAGCAGCAGAGCCAGCCAGCGAAGATTCTGCCCCGTGGGCTTGTCTTTGCCAGAGCAGCTGCCCACGGGTACCTGTCCAGGGTGCAGAGAGGGACTGCAGTCCCCCAGCAGGCCGGCACCATGGAGGACCAGATTCCCTACTTCAGGGGCAGCAGAACCTCGTCTCCCCGGGCTGTCACTGAGCCCATCCTATACCAGGGCGGCCCATATGGCCTAGTTGTTGTCGCCAGAGACACAGAGCGTAAATAAACCCTAGGAGTACAGACGGGAGGCTGGCCAGGCTGGCTCCGCTTCCCCATCTCATCACAGGGTTGTCCGCATGGAGACCGTAGGAGGGACCTTAGCCATTTTCCAGGCCAACGACTGCATTTGTCAGACGAGAAAAGGCCCCTCCTCCTCCAGAGGTTAGGGGCTTGCCAAAAGTCACAGTGAGTCAACTGCAAAGAACAAGAAGTGGTGGCTAGGCACAGGGGGCATCACCCTTACCCTTGGCGTTGGCAGGTCACTCAAATTCTCCATTTCCCTATTTTACCATGAGTGTGAGGTTAGTACCTCCACGTTCAATTCTCTGGACAATCAGACGCAAGTGCATGGAAAGCCCAGTGCCTGGTTTCTAGTAACTGTCTAAAGCTCTCAAGGTCTCTGCTATCCCGGTCAGAGGTACAGTGTGATGGATAAAAATCATGTGACCCCGGATTTGAATTTTGGCTTCGCCTCTAGTTATGTGACTTCAGATCAGGCACTGAGTCCTTCTGCACCCTCGGTGTTTTCCTCCGTCAAGTGGAAGCAGTGGCCCCACGGTTCACAGGCTCTGAGAATCAGAGGTAATGAGAGCAAAGAGGGCTTATGGCTGGGACCGCAGCTGTTATCATTGTCAGCTCATCCGAAGCTTCTCCCCCAGTGGTAGCGAGGACGACTGCTTTTATTTTGAAGAATGGGAAGCTGTGCGGAGAAGGTGCTAAGTGTGCAGCATAGGGGAAGGCTGGCAGGAATGGAGCGGCCGGCTGGTGGATGGCCTGATCTGAAACAAACCATATGTTTAAAATTATGAGCCCAGATGTGTTAGGCTGAGGCGCCTAGACTCAATCCTTTAGGTGTCTCTAATGGTCTTTGAGGTTCCAGGAAACTTGCATTAAAATGCAAATCAGTTTTCTGCGGATCTTCCCTGTAGCTCAGACAGTAAAGAATCTGCCTGCCATGCAGGAGACCCAGGTTTGATCCCTGGAGAAGGGAATGACAATCCACTCCAGTATTCTTGCCTGGAGAATCTGGTGGACAGAGGAGCCTGATGGGCCACAGTCCACGGGGTCGCAAAGGGTCGGACACGACTGAGTGACTAACACTCCACTACAGTTTCCTGCGAAGGGAAACATAGGAAGTTATCCTCTTTGCAGATTGCTGAGCTGGGTTTATCTGGGAGAGGTTGGGGTGGGGAAGATAAGAGAGAATTTGAAAGGACAAAGGCAAGAAGAGTTATCTTTCTATGGAAAGATGGCTATCTTTCTACTGAGCTCCAGGGATGGATCAGGGGCAAGGTGTAACAGGTACAGCGGGGACTCACAAGGTACTGAGGGTCCTGGAGGAGAGACAGTGGGAGCAGGCAAGCTGGATGGAACCTTTCACAGCCCTAGAATCCGAACCCAGCCAAAAGCACAGAGGTGTAAATTCCAGCCCAGTCCCCACTGTGTGAGTCCAGGGCTTTGAGGAGAGCTGGTCCAGATGAGGAGGCTTAGCAGAATCCACAGGGATGGGTGAGAAGGCAGCTGGGCCCGCAAACAATCCTTTGGAAAGGGGAGGGTCTGTTTCTTATGTGGGTTGTATCCCTTAATGCTTAACACCCTCCCTGATACACACTGGGGCCCAATTAACCTTTTCCTAGGAAACCACAAAGGCTGAAAAGATGAAAAATGGTCATGAATGTTAAAGGTTTGCTTTGTACACAGAAATCAGAAGATCTGACCCCCTAGCACTGACAGCTTTCCTGCTCTTAACACAGTCACCTCATTTCTTGCTACCTTTGAATGAATGGGAACCAGCAGAAGGAATATTTCTCTGTGAGGGTTCTGTGGTAGATTTTCTATTTTATTTCTTTTTTCCTTTTTTTTTCCTTTAAGGCTATTTCAAATTCTTTCACTGAAATCCATGTGGTGACTTCAAATATGGACCTTACCACATGCCCAGGTGACTCAGTGGTAAAGACTCCATCTGCCAATGCAGGAGACTCAGGAAATGAGGGTTCGGTCCCTGGGTTGGGAAGATGCCCTGGAGGAGGAAATGACAGCCCACTCCAGAATTCTTGCCTGGAAAATCCCATGGACAGAGGAGCCTGGTGGGCTCTAGTCCATGGGGTCGCACTGAGTTGGACATGACTGAGTACACAGCACAAGACTCACCTGATGTGTATAACATCTGTCTGTACTAACGGGGCTATGAAGATATTTTCCTCCAGGTCAGAATTATTTTAAAACTATATTAAAAATTTAAAGACTATAGGAGTCATGAGACCAGGATCAGTGACAAAACTCTTTGTATAAGGAGGGCCACTTCCTAGGATTAGGAATTTCTAATTTTTGGTCCTGATTTATCCCACAACCTCATGACCTCCCTGTTGGTAATAGAGTGGCTCCTCTTTATCGAGTCTCTGTTTGTTAGAAACTGTGCTCATCACTTTACCCATTAATACTTCTTTATAATAACTCAGGACCATTATCATGCCCACTTCACAGATTATAAACTGAGGCTTGGATGTGTTGTCATGGTGCTCCAAGTCATACAGGCAAGAAACTGGCAGAGTCAAGATTTGAACCCAAGGCTGAGGCTGAATATTGGCAACTCTGCCTCCACTGATCAGGGGAAAGCATATGAGTCCTTGTCTTCAAACGCTTGTCTCTAAAATATTCTTCAAACAAGGAGAGAAACCAGTGTTGAGGGAAATACCGCAAAACACACAGGACTCCCCAAAACACAGAGACAAAGGAAGTCCAGGAAATTAATGGGATGAGGAAACATGGTGAGGGTTTAATTATCCAGTGAAAATATTCCATGCTTCAGCCTCTTAGCAAAAAGTACATTAAGGCATCCTTAAAAAAAAAAAAAAAACCTCCAGCAAGATATGGCACATAGATCTTTTCAGACATGCCACATACCTATCTATTATTAGCTCTATTTCAATTTATTCATGGAGTGATAAGAATTTTCCAAGAGACTGTCAACTTAAAGAGCCAGTATCTCCTTGAAAGATCTTTAGTTTCAGGAAGTCAGATAAAATGTTTCTTTTAATGATTCCTCAGTAAGCTCTGTGGTTCAGATTTGACTGCACTGCCTACTAGCTGAGTAACCTCAGGCAAGATGCTTGGCCACTTTGGGTCTCTCCATTCGCATCTGTAAAATGGGACATCATTTATGGTGGCAAGAGGGTAGCCAGAGGCAAGAAGCTTAGCTCATAATCCCTTAGGAAGTGGCTAGCTCAGTGGGGTCTGATTGAATGGTTCTACAAAAGATTTCTTCTTTTGGGCAAGAAACACAGGGCAGCCTTGACAAGACATAAAGCCCCATCCCATTCACCCCAAAAGGAATGCCTCTCAGTGTCCTGAACACACAGCTTCCAGGTGGCGTGAGCCAAGACACATAGTGCGAGGTGCCAAGTTTAGTCCTAAACTCCGGTAGCCCCTCTCAGTGTTAAGCCAAAGGATTGGTTGGGGGTGGGGGCGTTCTTCCATTTGTGACCTTTTAAATCCTCACCTCTGCCTGGCCCTTCTCTGAAGATGGTTTGCACTGCTGTTGAAGCACAGGCTGAGGGTGAGACAACCAGCCTTGGAGCCTTTTCCCCGAATTGTGTGACTTTTGAAAGACATTTATTTTCAAGATGGGTTTTTGTTCTTTTGGAAAAAGAAAAACTCTCTTCCTTTCTACATGTGGCTACAGCAGGCTGCAATTCACAAAGCTGCCAGTTTCAACACACGTGCCTGGGTGCACGTACCACACTCACACACACAGACGTGCACGAGTTAAGCCTCGTCCTGGCTCCCTCTGAAACAATCCATCTTCAGCTTTCACTGTTAATTATGACTTTGTGCCCCGATAACCAAATGACACTGAGCCTGGAGTGGCTGTTCTGCCGCTTCGCATCATATTTACGCAGGTTGATGAAATCATCCCAGGCAAGGTTAAGGCAAGTCTCCATAGTGCAAAGGTTCTGCTTAAAACAAACACTGCTTGCTTTTCAGGACCTGGCAGGGAAATTAAAAAGAAACCTAAGATGCTCGAGGCTTCTGTCCCGGTTTCCAGGCAACCAGATGCTGGGTGCAGGAAGGGAGAGGGGCTTTCTTCTGGTGCCAGACAGTATTGATAGACAGTGGGCTAACTTTCAGAGCCAAGAAGATGGGGAGGAACAGAGGAAGCCTGCATAAGCCTCATTACCCTAATCAACCGTAGAGTCGGCCCGTTGGCAGGGAGAGCTGGATTAGCAGCCCATCTGCAGGGGTTGAGCTGGGAGAGACGCTTGTCTGTATCAAGACTCGGCTGCTATGTGGATGAGGATTCCTGTCTGCCTGGCAGCCACAGATGGGTGCATCAAGCAGGTGGGCCAAAGGCACCTGACAAACTGCCTCCTCAGGGCAACCCAGGAACCACCCTGGTGGGTATGGTCAGGAGAGAGACTTGAGCAGTGCTGGACATTTCTTTCTGGGACACATTTAACCAAGATCCCAACAGGCTGCAAGTGCCAGTCACAGTGCTAAGGCGGGATACAGGCTGAAGAAGATGGACAAGCACCAAGCCATCAGATCCACTTCGCTATTTCTTTTTCCCAATGGCCAGAGCCCCAGCGGGATCACGTGGTGTCATGAAAATATCGGAGTGTCTGCAGACAGACCAGGGACCAAGCCTGCATTCGGCCACTTTCAGGCAGGTGAGTGGTCCTCAGAACTGAGCCCAGCACCTCCGAGCTTCCTTCTCTCTTCCATCCAAAGGGCGGCTGTGGATCAACATTCAACACAATCATATTCTTACTACTCAAAAATGAGGGTTTCCCACCTGGAGAGTTTCTATGATGACACTAAAAACTCCATCTCGCCAAAATAAATTCCTCATTAATTAGGAATTAATCCTAATCAGTTCCTTGAGGGTTGATCGGTGAGGTTCTCTGCTGTTTTCCTACGCATTGAACTTGCAGTTCTCACAGTACTGGATGGCATAGATAATGGACAGTACACATGCATTACAAAAACCTGCAGCATACCTCCGGTATTTAGTGGAAGAAGACTTTATGACACCATATTCTATGCCAGGAATTATTATTCTCAGTGGTTGTTGTTTTTTTTTTTTGGAAGAAGAAACTAAACTGCAGGGAGGTTAGGAGGAATTCTGGACGTCACATAGCTGGTTCACAGCGAAGCATGCTCTCCATCTCAGAATCCACAAGATTAAATCATTAAGTTGTCTTGAAGAAGGTGTCCCAGGCTGGCTCATTGCCACTTTTTCCCAGCACTCCTGCCTCCTGGAGTGATTCTTGGGGCTCTGAAGCGGCAGGGGGCAGTTAGGCTGCTTCTGTACCCCTGAATCACAAGCCTGTGTTTGGCCCCAACCCTGACTTGTGCCTTTGAATTGTTCCAACAGCATCCATTGTGATCCTTGGTACCTATGTCCTCTACATCGAAAAATCGAAGGAGCAGGGGGACTTCCGTGGTAGTCCAGTGGCTGGGTTCGATCCCTGGTTGAGGAACTAGATTCCCCATGCCACAGCTAAATATCCCGCATGCTGCAATGAAGATCCTGTGTGCTGCAACTAAGACTCGGAACAAATAAATAAATAAAAATGAATATTTAAAAAATAATAAACATCAAAATCAAAGGGAAGCAAGATGACAGGCAAACAGAAATCCAGAAGAATCAAATCCTCAGATTTTAGTCCTGGCTCCCCTGTTTGCTGGCTCTGTGGCTGTGGGCAAATTCCTGAAATTCCCCAAGCCTTGGCTTCCTCATCTCCAAAAGAGAAAGAGAATTTATGCGCCCAGTCTCATAAGGCTAGTGTGAGAGTTAAATGACCAAATGCAGACAAAGCACTCGGCAGACAGCACTGGGCGCGTGCATGTTAGCCAGCAGTAGAATTTTCTCCACTGAATTCTTCCAAATGATCTTCGGAAGGCAACCCTACCTGCAGTTAAATGTTCAGGCAATTTTGGTCTCCTTTACTGAGAAGTGGGGGAAGGGGATTCACTAGGTGTGAGGCAGGAATAGTAAGAACAATTCATTTTCACTGGGCTACTGTTCTAAACACGTTATAGGTTTGTCTCCCTGTGGTCCTCACATTGATTCTGCGAGATAAACACTATTGCTGTCAACCTCATTTTACATAAGGGCCCAGAGAGGTTACGAAACTTACCTGGGGCACACAGCTGTCTCACCCACAAGGATCGCCTCCTAGCCCAGTGCACTTTCCCCCCATCTGTCTCTCTTGCACTGAGACTTGGGACCGAACCCTTTCCAAGAGGTTGTTAAACTAAGATGAAGCCCAGAGCATCTCGGGATGAGGCGAGAGTGATGCTGGCGCCCTGCCTGTAGCACTCAGAGGCCAGGAACCCTCTCGGTGGGGAGGGGAGGCACGACCAACAGGGCGGCCAACAGCAGACCCAGCCTTCTTGCCTCACATGCACCAGATCAACTGCTTCCAGTTAAATAAAAATATCAAACCCCGTAACACTCCGAAGAGCACCTGGGGATGAATGTATTACTGAGCTGTCATCACGGCTCTCACTCGGTGAGTTCCCGGCACTCGTGTGCCGCGCACGTGGAGCTCCTTGGCAATCGGATCACGGCTTCGTTCTAACCCGGAGGATCCCACTTCTCGGGCCAACCCCACAATTCTGCCATGACCCTCCCACACTAGCCACCTCCCCATTCCACCACTATTCCTTTTACTTTCTGCACTGAATGAATCACTCACCTATTTCCTAGCAACTGGCCACTGCAAACGGGAACGTTCACTGGGCCCTGGCCCTTTTGGAACTGGAGGGGATTGGAAGGAGATGGGTGTTTTCCAGATGGGGCTCCTGGGAAGAGCTGGGGCATTTTGAAGGTCTCCCTAGAGGCTACAGCAGGGAGAAGGGGGCTCAGGAGGAGGGACTCTGGGCCTCCCACCCACTAGTATCTGTTTTACATTTTGGAACTCTGCGAAATTTTGTTTCAACAAAGGGCTTGGTGGCCAAAACCCTGTTAAGTAATTAAATAATTAATGCATAAGTCAAATCAAACTGCTGAGCAACAAGATTTCTCAGGTCCCATCTAGCATGAAAAATCTCTGCTGCGTCAGCAGTGCACACCGAGGATATGGGAGCCAGTGTAGGAAAGCAAGCACCAAGCTGTCTTTTGTGTTAGCTGGGGCCATGGAAATTAGCAGGAGCCCCAGAGGTGAGTTCGATTCCTGGAGAAGGAAATGGCAACCCACTCCAGTATTCTTGCCTGGAAGATTCCATAGACAGAGGAGCTTGACGGGCTTCAGTCCATATGGTCACATGGAGTCAGATACAACTGAACAGCTGAGCTCCGAAGTAACTTGAATCCTAAGTGGGCGAGGCTGAAGACAATGAGAGGTGGGCCCCCAGTTTGGCAAGTGGCTAAGAGCTCTTTTCTCCTCCTGAGTTAGGATAGGCATGAGGCCTGGTGGCCTTGGGGAGGGTCTGAGAAGGGAGTGAATCTGACTTGGCAACTGGGGGCCAGAGTTCAACTGAGTACCCCCTCACCTTCCCCACCAAGATCATGATGTCCTTGATCCTCAGCTCTTGATGAATTCTTTCTAGATCTCAGTGACAATAGATAGGATGTGATGGCCGGAGAAGGGGCTGGTGGGGGGGGGGGTGTCGTGCAGGCAATGACACTGAAACTCATCACTGAGTTCTGGCCACAGAGCATCTTGTGCTAATTGGAAGAAACATCACACACACACACACACACACACGACTGTTCATTTAGACAAAAAAAAAAACAGGGTTTATTTAGATGATGCCTTATGTTTCTTTCTAAACTGAGTTCAAATTGGCATAAAACCATGTATTTTGTTTTGTCTGGTGGCCTCTCAATCTCATTATCTGATCTTCTTTTGAAGATGAAGACACACAGCTATCACAGTGAACAAAATGCCTGGGAGAGGCACCAAGCAGCTTGGAGTGGTTATAAAGATAAGCTTCCAGAGTCTCTGGACACTTGGCAGAGCACATTTGTCCCTTAAAGGCAGAAAGATCCAGACTGTGTTTTAATAATATTGTTCTGAAGGAGGCCATGTCCCTTCTAAGTAATGGCCCTTGAATTCACTCTTATTTTATTGCCCCATTTTATTTTATTCAGGGCATTCTATTTCTCCATTTTATTTTATTCTTGCCTTATGCCTTATTATCTGTTTATAACCTTTCTTCTCTAGACCATAGCAGGGACCTTATCTGTCTTATTTACCAATGAATCCCCCACTTAGAACAGTGCCTGGCATATTAAAGGCACTCGACAAGTATCTGAATTGAATGAATGAGTGAGTGAATGAATGAATGATGTATAGTCTTAACACAAGTCTGGGGCAACCNAAAAAAAAAAAAAAACCTCCAGCAAGATATGGCACATAGATCTTTTCAGACATGCCACATACCTATCTATTATTAGCTCTATTTCAATTTATTCATGGAGTGATAAGAATTTTCCAAGAGACTGTCAACTTAAAGAGCCAGTATCTCCTTGAAAGATCTTTAGTTTCAGGAAGTCAGATAAAATGTTTCTTTTAATGATTCCTCAGTAAGCTCTGTGGTTCAGATTTGACTGCACTGCCTACTAGCTGAGTAACCTCAGGCAAGATGCTTGGCCACTTTGGGTCTCTCCATTCGCATCTGTAAAATGGGACATCATTTATGGTGGCAAGAGGGTAGCCAGAGGCAAGAAGCTTAGCTCATAATCCCTTAGGAAGTGGCTAGCTCAGTGGGGTCTGATTGAATGGTTCTACAAAAGATTTCTTCTTTTGGGCAAGAAACACAGGGCAGCCTTGACAAGACATAAAGCCCCATCCCATTCACCCCAAAAGGAATGCCTCTCAGTGTCCTGAACACACAGCTTCCAGGTGGCGTGAGCCAAGACACATAGTGCGAGGTGCCAAGTTTAGTCCTAAACTCCGGTAGCCCCTCTCAGTGTTAAGCCAAAGGATTGGTTGGGGGTGGGGGCGTTCTTCCATTTGTGACCTTTTAAATCCTCACCTCTGCCTGGCCCTTCTCTGAAGATGGTTTGCACTGCTGTTGAAGCACAGGCTGAGGGTGAGACAACCAGCCTTGGAGCCTTTTCCCCGAATTGTGTGACTTTTGAAAGACATTTATTTTCAAGATGGGTTTTTGTTCTTTTGGAAAAAGAAAAACTCTCTTCCTTTCTACATGTGGCTACAGCAGGCTGCAATTCACAAAGCTGCCAGTTTCAACACACGTGCCTGGGTGCACGTACCACACTCACACACACAGACGTGCACGAGTTAAGCCTCGTCCTGGCTCCCTCTGAAACAATCCATCTTCAGCTTTCACTGTTAATTATGACTTTGTGCCCCGATAACCAAATGACACTGAGCCTGGAGTGGCTGTTCTGCCGCTTCGCATCATATTTACGCAGGTTGATGAAATCATCCCAGGCAAGGTTAAGGCAAGTCTCCATAGTGCAAAGGTTCTGCTTAAAACAAACACTGCTTGCTTTTCAGGACCTGGCAGGGAAATTAAAAAGAAACCTAAGATGCTCGAGGCTTCTGTCCCGGTTTCCAGGCAACCAGATGCTGGGTGCAGGAAGGGAGAGGGGCTTTCTTCTGGTGCCAGACAGTATTGATAGACAGTGGGCTAACTTTCAGAGCCAAGAAGATGGGGAGGAACAGAGGAAGCCTGCATAAGCCTCATTACCCTAATCAACCGTAGAGTCGGCCCGTTGGCAGGGAGAGCTGGATTAGCAGCCCATCTGCAGGGGTTGAGCTGGGAGAGACGCTTGTCTGTATCAAGACTCGGCTGCTATGTGGATGAGGATTCCTGTCTGCCTGGCAGCCACAGATGGGTGCATCAAGCAGGTGGGCCAAAGGCACCTGACAAACTGCCTCCTCAGGGCAACCCAGGAACCACCCTGGTGGGTATGGTCAGGAGAGAGACTTGAGCAGTGCTGGACATTTCTTTCTGGGACACATTTAACCAAGATCCCAACAGGCTGCAAGTGCCAGTCACAGTGCTAAGGCGGGATACAGGCTGAAGAAGATGGACAAGCACCAAGCCATCAGATCCACTTCGCTATTTCTTTTTCCCAATGGCCAGAGCCCCAGCGGGATCACGTGGTGTCATGAAAATATCGGAGTGTCTGCAGACAGACCAGGGACCAAGCCTGCATTCGGCCACTTTCAGGCAGGTGAGTGGTCCTCAGAACTGAGCCCAGCACCTCCGAGCTTCCTTCTCTCTTCCATCCAAAGGGCGGCTGTGGATCAACATTCAACACAATCATATTCTTACTACTCAAAAATGAGGGTTTCCCACCTGGAGAGTTTCTATGATGACACTAAAAACTCCATCTCGCCAAAATAAATTCCTCATTAATTAGGAATTAATCCTAATCAGTTCCTTGAGGGTTGATCGGTGAGGTTCTCTGCTGTTTTCCTACGCATTGAACTTGCAGTTCTCACAGTACTGGATGGCATAGATAATGGACAGTACACATGCATTACAAAAACCTGCAGCATACCTCCGGTATTTAGTGGAAGAAGACTTTATGACACCATATTCTATGCCAGGAATTATTATTCTCAGTGGTTGTTGGTTTTTTTTTTTGGAAGAAGAAACTAAACTGCAGGGAGGTTATGAGAAATTCTGGACGTCACATAGCTGGTTCACAGCGAAGCATGCTCTCCATCTCAGAATCCACAAGATTAAATCATTAAGTTGTCTTGAAGAAGGTGTCCCAGGCTGGCTCATTGCCACTTTTTCCCAGCACTCCTGCCTCCTGGAGTGATTCTTGGGGCTCTGAAGCAGCAAGGGGCAGTTAGGCTGCTTCTGTACCCCTGAATCACAAGCCTGTGTTTGGCCCCAACCCTGACTTGTGCCTTTGAATTGTTCCAACAGCATCCATCGTGATCCTTGGTACCTATGTCCTCTACATCGAAAAATCGAAGGAGCAGGGGGACTTCCGTGGTAGTCCAGTGGCTGGGTTCGATCCCTGGTTGAGGAACTAGATTCCCCATGCCACAGCTAAATATCCCGCATGCTGCAATGAAGATCCTGTGTGCTGCAACTAAGACTCGGAACAAATAAATAAATAAAAATGAATATTTAAAAAATAATAAACATCAAAATCAAAGGGAAGCAAGATGACAGGCAAACAGAAATCCAGAAGAATCAAATCCTCAGATTTTAGTCCTGGCTCCCCTGTTTGCTGGCTCTGTGGCTGTGGGCAAATTCCTGAAATTCCCCAAGCCTTGGCTTCCTCATTTCCAAAAGAGAAAGAATTTATGCGCCCAGTCTCATAAGGCTAGTGTGAGAGTTAAATGACCAAATGCAGACAAAGCACTCGGCAGACAGCACTGGGCGCGTGCATGTTAGCCAGCAGTAGAATTTTCTCCACTGAATTCTTCCAAATGATCTTCGGAAGGCAACCCTACCTGCAGTTAAATGTTCAGGCAATTTTGGTCTCCTTTACTGAGAAGTGGGGGAAGGGGATTCACTAGGTGTGAGGCAGGAATAGTAAGAACAATTCATTTTCACTGGGCTACTGTTCTAAACACCTGATAGGTTTGTCTCCCTGTGGTCCTCACATTGATTCTGCGAGATAAACACTATTGCTGTCAACCTCATTTTACATAAGGGCCCAGAGAGGTTACGAAACTTACCTGGGGCACACAGCTGTCTCACCCACAAGGATCGCCTCCTAGCCCAGTGCACTTTCCCCCCATCTGTCTCTCTTGCACTGAGACTTGGGACCGAACCCTTTCCAAGAGGTTGTTAAACTAAGATGAAGCCCAGAGCATCTCGGGATGAGGCGAGAGTGATGCTGGCGCCCTGCCTGTAGCACTCAGAGGCCAGGAACCCTCTCGGTGGGGAGGGGAGGCACGACCAACAGGGCGGCCAACAGCAGACCCAGCCTTCTTGCCTCACATGCACCAGATCAACTGCTTCCAGTTAAATAAAAATATCAAACCCCGTAACACTCCGAAGAGCACCTGGGGATGAATGTATTACTGAGCTGTCATCACGGCTCTCACTCGGTGAGTTCCCGGCACTCGTGTGCCGCGCACGTGGAGCTCCTTGGCAATCGGATCACGGCTTCATTCTAACCCGGAGGATCCCACTTCTCGGGCCAACCCCACAATTCTGCCATGACCCTCCCACACTAGCCACCTCCCCATTCCACCCCTATTCCTTTTACTTTCTGCACTGAATGAATCACTCACCTATTTCCTAGCAACTGGCCACTGCAAACGGGAACGTTCACTGGGCCCTGGCCCTTTTGGAACTGGAGGGGATTGGAAGGAGATGGGTGTTTTCCAGATGGGGCTCCTGGGAAGAGCTGGGGCATTTTGAAGGTCTCCCTAGAGGCTACAGCAGGGAGAAGGGGGCTCAGGAGGAGGGACTCTGGGCCTCCCACCCGCTAGTATCTGTTTTACATTTTGGAACTCTGCGAAATTTTGTTTCAACAAAGGGCTTGGTGGCCAAAACCCTGTTAAGTAATTAAATAATTAATGCATAAGTCAAATCAAACTGCTGAGCAACAAGATTTCTCAGGTCCCATCTAGCATGAAAAATCTCTGCTGCGTCAGCAGTGCACACCGAGGATATGGGAGCCAGTGTAGGAAAGCAAGCACCAAGCTGTCTTTTGTGTTAGCTGGGGCCATGGAAATTAGCAGGAGCCCCAGAGGTGAGTTCGATTCCTGGAGAAGGAAATGGCAACCCACTCCAGTATTCTTGCCTGGAAGATTCCATAGACAGAGGAGCTTGACGGGCTTCAGTCCATATGGTCACATGGAGTCAGATACAACTGAACAGCTGAGCTCCGAAGTAACTTGAATCCTAAGTGGGCGAGGCTGAAGACAATGAGAGGTGGGCCCCCAGTTTGGCAAGTGGCTAAGAGCTCTTTTCTCCTCCTGAGTTAGGATAGGCATGAGGCCTGGTGGCCTTGGGGAGGGTCTGAGAAGGGAGTGAATCTGACTTGGCAACTGGGGGCCAGAGTTCAACTGAGTACCCCCTCACCTTCCCCACCAAGATCATGATGTCCTTGATCCTCAGCTCTTGATGAATTCTTTCTAGATCTCAGTGACAATAGATAGGATGTGATGGCCGGAGAAGGGGCTGGTGGGGGGGGGGGTGTCGTGCAGGCAATGACACTGAAACTCATCACTGAGTTCTGGCCACAGAGCATCTTGTGCTAATTGGAAGAAACATCACACACACACACACACACACACGACTGTTCATTTAGACAAAAAAAAAAACAGGGTTTATTTAGATGATGCCTTATGTTTCTTTCTAAACTGAGTTCAAATTGGCATAAAACCATGTATTTTGTTTTGTCTGGTGGCCTCTCAATCTCATTATCTGATCTTCTTTTGAAGATGAAGACACACAGCTATCACAGTGAACAAAATGCCTGGGAGAGGCACCAAGCAGCTTGGAGTGGTTATAAAGATAAGCTTCCAGAGTCTCTGGACACTTGGCAGAGCACATTTGTCCCTTAAAGGCAGAAAGATCCAGACTGTGTTTTAATAATATTGTTCTGAAGGAGGCCATGTCCCTTCTAAGTAATGGCCCTTGAATTCACTCTTATTTTATTGCCCCATTTTATTTTATTCAGGGCATTCTATTTCTCCATTTTATTTTATTCTTGCCTTATGCCTTATCTGTTTATAACCTTTCTTCTCTAGACTATAGCAGGGACCTTATCTGTCTTATTTACCAATGAATCCCCCACTTAGAACAGTGCCTGGCATGTTAAAGACACTCGACAAGTATCTGAATTGAATGAATGAGTGAGTGAATGAATGAATGATGTATAGTCTTAACACAAGTCTGGGGCAACCATGGTGCAGCAAAGATTTACCAGGATCCAGGAGATCCAGTCTGCTACCCCATGAAAATCCCTGAAACTCATTTTCCATAACCACACCCACAAATGGGTGACATCTCCACCAAATGGAATTATGTGCGATCCTGCATTAAGTTCATATATTTGAAAAGTTCCCACGTGTTGTCTGGCATGTGGTAGAAATGACTCAAGCTTTGTTGAATCCAAGATGCCCTCTGTCATTCCCCCACTTCAGAGAAGAATAAACCTGAGGCTCAGAGGCTGGTGGATGTGATAAAGCCAAGACTCATGCCTGTGTGGTCTCATTCTCAGATAACAGCTCTTTCTGCACTCCAAGCCACTTTTCCCAAACAATCTCTCTCTCTCTCTCCCTCTCGCTCATGCACAAACACACTCTTAGTGGATGTTAGTGGTTTAACATTTAATTTGAAAAGTTTAATTTAACCTCAATTTGACATTTTCCCTAAACATCCTCTTCACTATTCTACTCAGCCAAATCACACTTCCAAGTGAAGGTTTCATGCAGACAGATGGAAAGAGGGACAAGGGTCATTTTCTGAGAGGGGGTGCCCGGACTCTGAGTCTTTCCCTCCTGGTGGCCTTGGTGGGTTGCAAACAACTTTCCTATCAAATCCCAGGGGATAAACCCCTGAACCATGGGGCCCCAGNAAAGCTGAAACTCCAGTACTTTGGCCACTTGATGCAAAGAGTTGACTCATTGGAAAAGACTGATGCTGGGAGGGATTGGGGGTGGGAGAAGGGGACGACCGAGGATGAGATGGCTGGATGGCATCACTGACTCGATGGATTTGAGTCTGAGTGAACTCTGGGAGTTGGTGATGGACAGGGAGGCCTGGCGTGCTGCTTGCTGTTCATGGGGTTGCAGAGTTGGACACAGCTGAGCGACTGAACTGAACTGAATCTTGATTTTTCCAGCACTAAAATTTCCCATTTGTGAAATCAGGTCCTTTATGTCCAATTGTATTCTCCCTCATCACCACCAGCAAGGTCAAAGATTAGGCAAAAAATTGGTGTCTTACTAAGGTCAATTTCTCAAACTACAATAACGGTGTCTTCGGATTCTTTGGAGACTAGAGGGGAAACTAATACTGAGCATTACTAAGTGTTGNCATCACCACCAGCAAGGTCAAAGATTAGGCAAAAAATTGGTGTCTTACTAAGGTCAATTTCTCAAACTACAATAACGGTGTCTTCGGATTCTTTGGAGACTAGAGGGGAAACTAATACTGAGCATTACTAAGTGTTGGACGTGGCATTCTACTGATTAACCTCCGTAAATGAGACTTAAATTTCCCCAGGATGATAGTAATAGATTCTAAGGAAGCAGGACTAGATCCTACCTTTTTGGCTGACTTTAAAAGCATCTTCCCATGGAAACACTGTTACACTTCGTGGCACT
The DNA here is from genome assembly GCA_006410735.1 of Raphicerus campestris. NCBI lineage: Eukaryota > Metazoa > Chordata > Mammalia > Artiodactyla > Bovidae > Raphicerus > Raphicerus campestris. Next base: position 443,136 of record SJYW01020449.1, on the reverse strand, counting down.
ATTACCACATTCACGTTCCAAGTACTGCCTACTACACATGATTGTGATAAGGATCAATGAGACTAAGCATGTTCACAGTCAGTTCAGTCACTCAGTCGTGTCTGACTCTTTGTGACCCCATGGACTGCAGCATGTCAGGCCTCCCTGTCCATCACCAACTCAAGTAGTTTACTCAAACTCATGTCCATCGAGTTGGTGAAGCCATCCAACCATCTCTTCTGCCTTTAATCTTTCCCAGCATCAGGGTCTTTTCAAATGAGTCAGTTCTTTGCATCAGGTGGCCATAGTATTGGAGTTTCAGCTTCAGCATGTCCTTCCAATGAATATTCAGGACTGATTTCCTTTAGGATGGTCTGGTTGGATCTCCTTGCAGTCCAAGGGACTCTCAAGAGTCTTCTCCAACACCACAGTTCAAAAGCATCAATTCTTTGGGGCTCAGCTTTCTTTATAGTCCAACTCTCACATCCATACATGACCACTGGAAAAACCATAGCTTTCACTAGATGGACCTTTATTGGGACTTTTCTTCTAAGGAGTCTTAATTTCATGGCTGCAGTCACCATCTGCAGTGATTGCTCACAATCAGAACCGTGTAATTTTTTTAGTTCTCCAACCAGGGATCAAATCCGAGCCCCCTACAGTGGAAGTTTAGGAGTCTTAACCACTGCACCACCAAAGAAGTCCCAGAATCATTTAGTTATTTATCAAGACTCAGTCCTTCTTCGCTTCCCAGGTGGTGCTAGTGGTAAAGAACGTGCCTGCCAATGCAGGAGATCCCTGGATCAGGAAGACTCCTTGGAGGAGGGACCAGCAATCCACTCCAGTATTCTTGCCTGGAGATTCCCGTGGACAGAGGGGCCTGAGGCTATAGGCCATAGAGTTGCAAAGGCATGACTGAGCACACACACATCCTTTTTACCCAGCTTTACATTTTCTTTTTTTGTATAGCACTTAACCCATTTCTACCACGTTTTATAATTTACTTATGCTTTTATCTGTCTCCTCATTCTTCCCATCGCCAAACTCCTTGTGGGCAGATACCTGTATTGTACAGTGACTATCCAAGTGCCTGGCACATAGTAGGTATTTCATAAATATCTGTTGAATGCATAAGTACAGGAAGCATCTTTGCTCCCTGAGAAGCGTACAAACTTCGTGGAAGCAGAAACCACAAGTTATCTGGTTCCAGGATTTTTCCAGAGTCCAAGTTAACAGATCAAGAACTTTTAAGGATTGTTGTATGAATTTAATAGTAATTCGGATTAAATACTGCTGGCCAGCTAAGCTTAGTGCAAGGATACCTGGCTAACGAGTGAAGGATGAGAACACAAAGATTATCCATAACATTGTTCCTCAGAACCGATTTTAAACCAACCAGCTGCATCCTAGCTGTAGTCTAATACCCGTTATCGTCGCTTTTTTTTTTTTTTTAGTACAGCCCTGCACACGATCTGATCATTATTTCTGTAGTAATAGTCTGGCACTGGTCTGATCATAGGATGATTCTGGACCGGCGTGACTTAGGACAATTACATTATCTCCAGACTCAATTTCCGTATCAGTAATAACAAGCCTGAATAACAAGTTTATTCAAGCCTTTGGCTTGTGGGGGACAATGTACGTAAAGTGTTTCATAGAGTACAAAACAATTGTTAGCTATTGGGAGGAATGACTTTTCCTTCACTCTCTTCCCTCAGCTCTTTTAAGGTTTAGCCTCTTCAAGATAAGTCTTCGCCCCCACCACTGCCTCTGAGCATGCGCACCAGGGAATGGCCGCACCCTTTCCTAATCAAATCATTTACCGGGCAAAGACGGGGAAATAGACTCGCCTGAACCCTACTCTGAGGGTATCAGGTGGTAAAATGATAAGAGGCTCGTCATCTACAGGTTAAAAGAGCCAGGAAGACCCCGCTCTCCTCACCAGAAGAGCTGGGCCGCGAACCCACGTCTCCGAGGACTCAGGTACTCAAACCCGCCCCGGCTCTGCGCTAGAAGCGGAGCCCAGCCACCCGCAGCTAATTAGGGAGGGAGGGGACCCCTGCCTCACTTTTCATTGGCCCAGAGTCACAAAGGCCGGCAGTTTCTCCCCCTTCCGGTTGCTGAGTGGTTGAGGCCGAAATACAACTCCTTTTGCCATTGGCTGAGCCCAGCTGTCGGTCTTCTGGCGTCTTGCGGCGCGACACAGGCCGGCGCGGCCTATAGAGCAGTCTCGAAGCCTGCTGCAGGGAGAAGATGGCGGTCGCAGTGAGAACTTTGCAGGAGCAGCTAGAAAAGGCCAAAGAGAGCCTAAAGAATGTGGATGAGAATATTCGCAAGCTCACCGGGCGGGATCCGAATGACGTGAGGTAAGGAGTGGATGGGAAATGCTGGCTCCCAGAGGCGGCCGTGAAGCCGGGGTGAATTGGGGGCGGGGAGGGCGGTCAGCCCTGAGAAGACTGGAACATCGAGGCCTGTTCCCGGGTAGCCGTGGGACCCTGTCCTCGGTGAGGTGGGAATTTCCAAGGCCTTCGGCGTTAAAGTCCTGGGTCTCGGGTGCGTGAGGAAGGAGAGCGGAGCCTGGGTGCTCTGGGACGGCCTCTGGTCCTGTGGGAAGCCCGGGACTGCCGATTCCCGCCCTCGGCCTCGCAGGCCCGGAACTGCAGCACAAAGCCTGCCTCCTCCGCGGTCCACCCGATTCAGGGCTGGCCCTGGGACCTTCCGGGGACGCGGTCCGCTGCCTCACCCTCCGGCTCTTGCCCACGTGCAACAAATTTGAACCTGACTCAGTCCTGTTAACGTGTAGTGGTGTTGAGATAAATACAATTCCGTGAAACTGGTCTTAGGCAAACGAGGAAGTTAGTAAAGTGCTTCTTGCCGTGTTTCAAACACTTGGGTTTGAAACCGTCATCTTAAAACTTTTCTGTTTATTTTCTCTCGATGGTGAACTGCACCCGCTGAAGTGTTTGGTGCTGTTAAACGATTGTTGGACTGATTTGTAAATTATTTTTAGGCCCATCCAAGCCAGATTGCTCGCCCTTTCTGGTCCTGGTGGAGGTAGAGGACGTGGTAGTTTATTGCTGAGGTAAGATTTCCTTAAAATTTAATCCATTGGTACTGTACTAAATTAATGAATCGGTTTAAACAAATTTCTTGCTAGAGCCAGTGTTAAGAAAAGTTTGGTTTGACGCTGTGATTAGCTGTAGTTTTCTGTATAGTTAATTTACATTTACAGCTAGAGATTGAAGAATATAGTAACTATCAGTTATGTGCAAACTTAATTTATTCTCATAGATCTAAAAGAAATGCTATAATAACATCCATCTTGAAGTAAATGTCCATTTGAGGTTACTTTATTTGGAAGAGGAGTTTTTAATAACAGCAACTAAATTATCTTCTTAAATAGAAATAACCATTTTTCTTAATTTTCATGTGCTTTATGTTGGACATTTTTATTGCAGGCGTGGATTCTCAGATAGTGGAGGAGGACCCCCAGCCAAACAGAGAGACCTTGAAGGGGCAGTCAGTAGGTATGTTGGAGGACAAGATTCTGGAAGCATACTTTATTTTATGAGGTAGAATATAAATATTTAATATTGTTGAATTGAGTTGTATTAGAATTGAGTAGTATATCACTTACTCTGAGTCTTTTCATTTGGTATTTGACTGACGTGAGACAGCCAGTATCCTTCAAAACTCAGTTCTTCATGGCAGTAACAAATCTTAGCACATGGAAAAGGAAATGGCAACCCACTCCAGTATTCTTGCCTGGAAAAGTCCATGGACAGAGGAGCCTGGCAGGCTGCAATCCATGGGGTTACATGACTGAGCATGCATGCACGGTAGAGATTGGGGGGAGATGGGTTGGTAGCAATAAACTGGTAGAACTAAAAAAAGGAAGCACAGTAAAGGTCAGGAGAAAGATAAGATCGAGGAGATTGTCTCTCTGTAACCTTCCTGTCTTACACTACAAAAGCTTAACTGGATTGAGAGCTGCTGCTGCTGCTAAGTCATTTCAGTCGTGTCCGACTGTTGCCCATCAGGTTCCCCCGTCTCTGGGATTCTCCAGGCA
>SJYW01020449.1:423363-433922 GCA_006410735.1 Raphicerus campestris | reverse complement strand
CCACTGCCTCTGAGCATGCGCACCAGGGAATGGCCGCACCCTTTCCTAATGAAATCATTTACCAGGGAAATAGACTCGCCTGAACCCTACTCTGAGGGTATCAGGTGGTAAAATGATAAGAGGCTCGTCATCTACAGGTTAAAAGAGCCAGGAAGACCCCGCTCTCCTCACCAGAAGAGCTGGGCCGCGAACCCACGTCTCCGAGGACTCAGGTACTCAAACCCGCCCCGGCTCTGCGCTAGAAGCGGAGCCCAGCCACCCGCAGCTAATTAGGGAGGGAGGGGACCCCTGCCTCACTTTTCATTGGCCCAGAGTCACAAAGGCCGGCAGTTTCTCCCCCTTCCGGTTGCTGAGTGGTTGAGGCCGAAATACAACTCCTTTTGCCATTGGCTGAGCCCAGCTGTCAGTCTTCTGGCGTCTTGCGGCGCGACACAGGCCGGCGCGGCCTATAGAGCAGTCTCGAAGCCTGCTGCAGGGAGAAGATGGCGGTCGCAGTGAGAACTTTGCAGGAGCAGCTAGAAAAGGCCAAAGAGAGCCTAAAGAATGTGGATGAGAATATTCGCAAGCTCACCGGGCGGGATCCGAATGACGTGAGGTAAGGAGTGGATGGGAAATGCTGGCTCCTAGAGGCGGCCGTGAAGCCGGGGTGAATTGGGGGCGGGGAGGGCGGTCAGCCCTGAGAAGACTGGAACATCGAGGCCTGTTCCCGGGTAGCCGTGGGACCCTGTCCTCGGTGAGGTGGGAATTTCCAAGGCCTTCGGCGTTAAGTCCTGGGTCTCGGGTGCGTGAGGAAGGAGAGCGGAGCCTGGGTGCTCTGGGACGGCCTCTGGTCCTGTGGGAAGGCCGGGACTGCCGATTCCCGCCCTCGGCCCCGCAGGCCCGGAACTGCAGCACAAAGCCTTCCTCCTCCGCGGTCCACCCGATTCAGGGCTGGCCCTGGGACCTTCGGGGGACGCGGTCCGCTGCCTCACCCTCCGGCTCTTGCCCACGTGCAACTTTCTTTGGGTTGGTGAAATTTGAACCTGACTCAGTCCTGTTAACGTGTAGTGGTGTTGAGATAAATACAATTCCGTGAAACTGGTCTTAGGCAAACGAGGAAGTTAGTAAAGTAGTTCTTGCCGTGTTTCAAACACTTGGGTTTGAAACCGTCATCTTAAAACTTTTCTGTTTATTTTCTCTCGATGGTGAACTGCACCCGCTGAAGTGTTTGGTGCTGTTAAACGATTGTTGGACTGATTTGTAAATTATTTTTAGGCCCATCCAAGCCAGATTGCTCGCCCTTTCTGGTCCTGGTGGAGGTAGAGGACGTGGTAGTTTATTGCTGAGGTAAGATTTCCTTAAAATTTAATCCATTGGTACTGTACTAAATTAATGAATCGGTTTAAACAAATTTCTTGCTAGAGCCAGTGTTAAGAAAAGTTTGGTTTGACGCTGTGATTAGCTGTAGTTTTCTGTATAGTTAATTTACATTTACAGCTAGAGATTGAAGAATATAGTAACTGTATCAGTTATGTGCAAACTTAATTTATTCTCATAGATCTAAAAGAAATGCTATAAGAACATCCATCTTGAAGTAAATGTCCATTTGAGGTTACTTTATTTGGAAGAGGAGTTTTTAATAACAGCAACTAAATTATCTTCTTAAATAGAAATAACCATTTTTCTTAATTTTCATGTGCTTTATGTTGGACATTTTTATTGCAGGCGTGGATTCTCAGATAGTGGAGGAGGACCCCCAGCCAAACAGAGAGACCTTGAAGGGGCAGTCAGTAGGTATGTTGGAGGACAAGATTCTAGAAGCATACTTTATTTTATGAGGTAGAATATAAATATTTAATATTGTTGGATTGAGTTGTATTAGAATTGAGTAGTATATCACTTACTCTGAGTCTTTTCACTTGGTATTTGACTGACGTGAGACAGCCAGTATCCTTCAAAACTCAGTTCTTCATGGCAGTAACAAATCTTAGCACATGGAAAAGGAAATGGCAACCCACTCCAGTATTCTTGCCTGGAAAAGTCCATGGACAGAGGAGCCTGGCAGGCTGCAGTCCATGGGGTTACATGACTGAGCACGCATGCACGATAGAGATTGGGGGGAGATGGGTTGGTAGCAATAAACTGGTAGAACTAAAAAAAGGAAGCACAGTAAAGGTCAGGAGAAAGATAAGATCGAGGAGATTGTCTCTCTGTAACCTTCCTGTCTTACGCTACAAAAGCTTAACTGGATTGAGAGCTGCTGCTGCTGCTAAGTCATTTCAGTCGTGTCCGACTCTGTGCAACCCCATAGGTTGCCCATCAGGTTCCCCCGTCTCTGGGATTCTCCAGGCAAGACACTGGAGTAGGTTGCCATTTCCTTCTCCAATGCAAAAGTGAAAATGAAGCCGCTTAGTCGTGTCTGACTCTTAGCGACCCCATAGACTCCAGCCTACCAGGCTCCTCCACCTGTGGGATATTCCAGGCAAGAATACTGGAGTGGGCTGCTGTTGCCTTCTCCTGGATTGAGAGCTATAGGAGATCAAAGTTTGAATTGGCCTTTTAAAATTTCCTTTCCTATGTCAGGCTGGGAGGGGAGCGTCGGACTCGACGAGAATCACGCCAAGAAAGCGACCCAGAGGACGATGATGTTAAGAAGGTAATTGAAATTAAAAGAACTTCATAGAGGGTGAATATAGTATTTTCACCTTACTACATTTAGTAGAGTGCTACCTGTATGTTAGTTAATAACTGAGATTTCTTTTCTCCTGCAGCCAGCTTTGCAGTCTTCAGTTGTAGCTACCTCCAAAGAGCGCACACGGAGAGACCTTATCCAGGATCAAAATATGGATGAAAAGGGAAAGCAAAGGTATCTTAAGTATCTTTCTGGAGGAAAACAACTCTTGTTAAATAATGCAATTTTAGGAATTGTTCAAGTGTCTATACTGTGCTTCTTTTAGGACATGGCAGGTTTAAATGAAGTAGAACATTTTGAAACTGGATTTTGTTTTTCTTTTCTTTAGGAATCGGCGAATATTTGGCTTGTTGATGGGCACCCTTCAGAAATTTAAACAAGAATCCACTGTTGCTACCGAAAGGGTATTTATGCAGTTTTTCTTTTGCTTTCTTTATTAAGTTGTCAAAGTAGTTCATTATGTTAAATGTTTTTAAAAACTTAAGATTTAATTGCAAGATTCATAAAGTGAACTCATACTTCCTAAGGAGGGAAAAAGATTTCATTGCCAGCCTAAAATGAAGCTAATGAAAAACTTAAAACTTTCTCAAGTTGTTATTAACTGGTTCTTTCTCAGGTGCTGTTAAGTAACTTAGTGAACTTTTCTTTGTTGTTCAGTGAGCCTAATTTGACTCAGGAGAACCTGGATTCAGGTTTCCGCTCTATAGCAATCTCATTTTCAGGTCTTGGGCAAGTCTCTCCATATCTTCAGGCCTTACAGTACTTTCTTTAAAACAGCAAGTTGAACTTGTTAATCGTTGTAATTTATTAAGTAGTTGTAATTTCTAAAACACACTCAGGTACTCTAGAAGCAGAAGCATAAATTATATTCCCTGCTCTCCAGAGTTTATTTGTCCTATTTGTGAAAGTTTTTATTTTACTAAAGCTACAATTGTGTCCTTGGAGTTGAATACCAAGTTACTGCTTCTCAGAGGAGAAGGAAGATAGCAGTTCAGTTATAGGAAGTTAATAAAGTTTTATTTCAGAGAGTGAACTAGTTGTCTGTGCTAGGATATCACTTGTCTCCAGTTTTTTGCTTTGGAAAGTGTACCTGAAAATAACCTATAAAGACAGTGCTCTTCTCTTTCAGGTGAACTTTTAGGTTATTTCATATATTGTGTTGTAATGGAATAGTAACTGATATTACAGCTAGCAGTTTTAAAATTTATATTTTTTTACATGAAAAGGTTTCAGTCCCCATTTCCTGAAAAGGAAACTGCAGTCTGCTTCAGATGCCAAGTTTGAATTAGCTGGTGTCCTGAATTACAGATGTGACACGTTTGTAGACATTAGTAAAATTGCAGTGTTTCACATCAGGGTGCATAATAAGCTTTTAAGGGTTATTGTTTATCCTTAGCAAAAGAGACGCCAGGAAATTGAACAGAAACTTGAAGTGCAGGCAGAAGAAGAAAGAAAACAGGTTGAAAATGAGAGGAGAGAACTGTTTGAAGAGAGACGTGCTAAACAGACAGAACTGCGGCTTTTGGAACAGAAGGTTGAGCTTGCGCAGCTGGTGAGTATATTTTGGAATTCTGAGATTGGTAATCTTTCATGTTGACAAAAGCACTGACCTTTTACCTTTTCTTTAGCAAGAAGAATGGAATGAGCATAATGCCAAGATAATTAAATATATCAGAACTAAAACAAAGCCCCACTTGTTCTATATTCCTGGAAGAATGTGTCCTGCTACCCAAAAATTAATAGAGGAGTCTCAGAGGAAAATGAATGGTAAGTGTAAAGAAGAGGTCCCTTGAAATTTCCTTAATGGGTAAGGTAACAGACTTATACATACATACATGTTTATTTCTTTCATGTAGCAGTTGGAATTCATTAATGTTTTAGAACGATATTCTTACAGGATCATTTGTTTCATGACAGATGTGTGGATACAGGAAACTTAACATATTAGGTGCTGCTTAATGCATGTTTGTTTCTAAGGCATTTGTGTGAGCTGACTTCTTTTTTTTTTCTTGATATTCTTAGTAGCCGGGTTCAAATGCTGATGAATCAAGAAAAAGGTGAAGATTGATGTAGTCTATAGAGAGGAAGTATATATATGGAAGGGTAGATACTACTAAGATTGTAATTAGCTCATTTGTCTCTCTGGAATCAGAAAAATTAATTCATGATATGATACCATGAAACTGATTGTTTAAAAGAAGTTTTGTTCTTTTTCATTTAGTCTGCAGTAAAATAGCAAAAGATTGTCCTGTTTTCCCATCAGTTAGATAATGTGTAGTTTTGTCTGCTGCTGATTTCTTAAAGTGTTTAGGTTTCCAGTGTGCTTTTGTCATCTTATATCAGTTTGGACTGACTTACTTGACATATAAGTCTTGTTATNATAGCAAAAGATTGTCCTGTTTTCCCATCAGTTAGATAATGTGTAGTTTTGTCTGCTGCTGATTTCTTAAAGTGTTTAGGTTTCCAGTGTGCTTTTGTCATCTTATATCAGTTTGGACTGACTTACTTGACATATCAGTCTTGTTATCTCTTTACAAAAAAGACATTAAGATAAAACTCCAATGACATTTTGTGACCAGATGTCAAATTTTGACTTTGAATTTTTTTATTCTTAGTAAATTTTACACGTGTAAATTTTTATTTTTTAGCTTTATTTGAAGGTAGACGCATCGAATTTGCAGAACAAATAAATAAAATGGAGGCTAGGCCTAGAAGACAATCAATGAAGGAAAAAGAGCATCAGGTGGTGATGCGTAATGAAGAACAGAAGTCGGAACAAGAAGAGGGTAAGGTGGCTCAGCGAGAGGAAGAGTTGGAGGAGACAGGTAATCGGCACAATGATGTAGAAATAGAGGAAGCAGGAGAGGACGAGGAAAAGGAAATCGGTATAGTTCATAGTGATGCAGAGAAGGAACAGGAGGAGGAGGAACAAAAACAGGAAATGGAAATAAAGATGGAGGAGGAAACTGAGGTAAGGGAAAGTGAGAAGCAGCAGGATAGTCAGCCTGAAGAAGTTATGGATGTGCTAGAGATGGTTGAGAGTGTCAAAAATGTAATTGCTGAGCAGGAGGTAATGGAAATCAATCAGGTTGAAAGCATAGAACCTTCAGAAAATGAAACTAGCAAAGAATTGGAGCCAGAAATGGAATTTGAAGTTGAGCCAGATAAAGAATGTAAATCTGTTTCTCCTGCAAAAGAGAATGTTAGTACTCTAGAAATTGAAAATGAGNGAGAGACGTGCTAAACAGACAGAACTGCGGCTTTTGGAACAGAAGGTTGAGCTTGCGCAGCTGGTGAGTATATTTTGGAATTCTAAGATTGGTAATCTTTCATGTTGACAAAAGCACTGACCTTTTACCTTTTCTTTAGCAAGAAGAATGGAATGAGCATAATGCCAAGATAATTAAATATATCAGAACTAAAACAAAGCCCCACTTGTTCTATATTCCTGGAAGAATGTGTCCTGCTACCCAAAAATTAATAGAGGAGTCTCAGAGGAAAATGAATGGTAAGTGTAAAGAAGAGGTCCCTTGAAATTTCCTTAATGGGTAAGGTAACAGACTTATACATACATACATGTTTATTTCTTTCATGTAGCAGTTGGAATTCATTAATGTTTTAGAACGATATTCTTACAGGATCATTTGTTTCATGACAGATGTGTGGATACAGGAAACTTAACATATTAGGTGCTGCTTAATGCATGTTTGTTTCTAAGGCATTTGTGTGAGCTGACTTCTTTTTTTTTTCTTGATATTCTTAGTAGCCGGGTTCAAATGCTGATGAATCAAGAAAAAGGTGAAGATTGATGTAGTCTATAGAGAGGAAGTATATATATGGAAGGGTAGATACTACTAAGATTGTAATTAGCTCATTTGTCTCTCTGGAATCAGAAAAATTAATTCATGATATGATACCATGAAACTGATTGTTTAAAAGAAGTTTTGTTCTTTTTCATTTAGTCTGCAGTAAAATAGCAAAAGATTGTCCTGTTTTCCCATCAGTTAGATAATGTGTAGTTTTGTCTGCTGCTGATTTCTTAAAGTGTTTAGGTTTCCAGTGTGCTTTTGTCATCTTATATCAGTTTGGACTGACTTACTTGACATATCAGTCTTGTTATCTCTTTACAAAAAAGACATTAAGATAAAACTCCAATGACATTTTGTGACCAGATGTCAAATTTTGACTTTGAATTTTTTTATTCTTAGTAAATTTTACACGTGTAAATTTTTATTTTTTAGCTTTATTTGAAGGTAGACGCATCGAATTTGCAGAACAAATAAATAAAATGGAGGCTAGGCCTAGAAGACAATCAATGAAGGAAAAAGAGCATCAGGTGGTGATGCGTAATGAAGAACAGAAGTCGGAACAAGAAGAGGGTAAGGTGGCTCAGCGAGAGGAAGAGTTGGAGGAGACAGGTAATCGGCACAATGATGTAGAAATAGAGGAAGCAGGAGAGGACGAGGAAAAGGAAATCGGTATAGTTCATAGTGATGCAGAGAAGGAACAGGAGGAGGAGGAACAAAAACAGGAAATGGAAGTAAAGATGGAGGAGGAAACTGAGGTAAGGGAAAGTGAGAAGCAGCAGGATAGTCAGCCTGAAGAAGTTATGGATGTGCTAGAGATGGTTGAGAGTGTCAAAAATGTAATTGCTGAGCAGGAGGTAATGGAAATCAATCAGGTTGAAAGCATAGAACCTTCAGAAAATGAAACTAGCAAAGAATTGGAGCCAGAAATGGAATTTGAAGTTGAGCCAGATAAAGAATGTAAATCTGTTTCTCCTGCAAAAGAGAATGTTAGTACTCTAGAAATTGAAAATGAGCCTGAGGAAAAAGAAGAAAAAGAATCTGAGCCCCAACCTGAGCCTATGGCTCAACCTCAGCCCCAGCCCCAGCCCCAACCCCAGTCTCAATCCCAGTCTCAGCCCCAACAGGTACTCCAGCCCCAGCCTCTCTCTCAGCCTGAGACTTTGCCGTTAGCTGTTTCACAGCCACCACCTCAGGTTATTCAGGAGCAAGGGCACTTACCACCTGAGAGGAAGGAGTTTCTTGTAGAATCTGTAAAACTCACTGAGGTTACAGAGCCAGTCCTGACGGTACATTCAGAGAGCAAGAACAAAACCAAAACTAGGAGCAGGAGTAGAGGCCGAGCGAGAAACACAACAAGCAAGAGTAGAAGTCGGAGCAGCAGCAGCAGCAGTTCTAGTAGCAGCTCAACCAGTAGCAGCAGTGGGAGCAGTTCCAGCAGTGGCAGCAGCAGTAGCCGCAGTAGCTCCAGCAGCAGCTCCAGTACAAGTGGCAGCAGCAGCAGAGACAGTAGCAGCAGCACGACCAGTAGCAGTGAGAGTCGGAGTCGGAGTCGGGGCCGGGGGCATAACAGAGATAGAAAGCACAGGAGGAGCGTGGATCGGAAGCGGAGGGATGCTGCAGGACTAGAGAGGAGTCACAAGGCTTCAAAAGGAGGTAGTAGTAGAGATGCAAAAGGATCAAAGGATAAGAGTTCCCGGTCTGACAGAAAGAGGTCTATATCAGAGAGTAGTCGATCAGGCAAAAGATCTTCAAGAAGTGAAAGAGACCGGAAATCAGACAGGAAAGACAAGAGGCGTTAATGGAAGAAGCCAGGCTTTCTTAGCCTATTCTTTGCAGCAGAAGATTTCTTGATGAGTTAAAAGGATTACCTTTCCTTGTAAGGAGAATGCTGCCTTAAGAATTGCATGTTGTAAAAATTTTTTGGAAAATACAGACTGTTTGTTTACCAGACATTCTTGTACTTTTGCATAATTTTGTAAGAGTTATTTATCAAAATTATGTGAGGTTCCAAAATATGTAAAAACAATAATAATAAAAAAAGATTAACATCCCTCGTCATCTTTTTTAAATATCCTATACTCTTCAGTAAGAATCTGTATATTTTAATAGGTAAATCTTGAAGTCTGTTCCCTTCTGTATCATACATTGCTTTTGTAGAAATAAATGTGCATTTGTTTCAGTAGCTTTGGGATGTCCTCGTTGACGCTTGTATAATAAATACCCTCTTAATAACAATTTCAGCTTTTATCACTAGATCCTAAACGTGATTAGAATGCTTTTGAAGGTTTCATCACTTTTATTTGCCTTAGACAGTTATTTTGAGTTGTCAAAGATCTTTCCAGCTTTGATGGGAACGTAGTTTGTTCTCCTTCAAAATCACTTAGCACATTTTTCTAATCTCCCTTGTTATTTTAATCTAAGCATTTCCCCATTTTTCCTGTTTTCTCATATTTAAACCATATATTTGGTAGATAAAACAGTATGACTGGCATTTTCTTTATGATTATGGGAGCGTCTTTTGTCTCCATGGTTACTTCTGTGATACAGCATATACGTCTGTTAAAGAAAATAATCACTTTCTAGGGGAAGGAGGTAGAAACGTATTTTCTAAACTTGGATTTTAAGTTTGTGGTCTTGTCCTAACTTTTGTGTTGGCCCTATCTGAAACATGCCAATATGTGTTTTCAAGAATTTTTGTTTAAGTATTTGTGTGAAAGTTTACAAAATGAAGGAACTTCATCTACACTTGAATCTGTAAGCAAGATAACACGCAAGTGGTACCAAATGATTATTTGTTGTTTTATAAATTTGTATGAATTTGGAGTATCTGTTGCCCATTACTATACATGTGCAAATAAATGTGGCTTAGACTTGTGTGACTGCTTAAGACTAGTACTTGTATTAACTTTTTGATGCTTTATACAAGAGAGCACTTAAATTGCAGATGGTCTTTTTTTGAGTTCATAATTTTTTGTTGTGACTGTAGCTTTAGGCTTAATTTTGAATATTCATTATGCCTTCTCTTGACAAGACAACGGTAAGAGTTAAAATGTCAACACATTTACAGCATTATATAAATGTTAACATGGTAAAAGAAAGATCTCTTTAAAAAATCCTTTCTTGGAGCAGTTATTAAATAGTAAACATGTAGATCTTCTCAAGCTGCAACGCTAGATACCTGCATCCCTGGACCAGTTGTTTCTACCAAGAGTCACTTTTACCTAGGAATTGTAATGATTTTCAGCATACAGTATAAGCTCTATTTTCTTGTGTGCCATTATGGGGAGAAGGTTGGTCAACACTTAAAAGGGATAACCATAAGACAACCTGATTCTTTTCTTAAAGCATCCTTGTTCGATAAGTCTAAAATAATTACATGTATTAAGAGCTTACACAAATCAAATGTTCATACATTTCTATCCAGAAAATTTTAACTGTTGTCATGGTGCTTATACAGAAGATTATTTTGGGATTATAATGCATGAGGAGAAAAAAGGAAAAGATCTTTGGAATATGCAGAACAATTTTATTTTGGTTAAGCTGTACTGATGACGTATATAAAGAAAATTCTAATAACTTTGTTAGCTTTTTAGTGGTATGCATTTATAAATTAGTTTCATTTTTAAAACTGGGTTTTGCTTTATCCTTGTAAATGATATTTTAAGGAATTTATGTTTAGAGAATTGTGTAATTGGTTCCTTACAAAGATATAAGAAATGTTAGTAAAAGTAGTGACAATTTCTTAGGGGAAAAAGACAGGAATCCTATTAGAAATTAGAAGTTATTTTTATGGGAAAATGTAGAAGCTTAAAAGGGGTACATTTACTGACCAAGGACTGCAATTAGTTTGGATCTCTTAATTAGAGACATCTAAGAGGCTGTTAAGAAAAAGCTTTGCTCTAAGAGTCCAAGGTTAGGTATGGCCACGAAAATTAGAAAACAGTATCGTCTTCGATGATCTGTATCCAGTCTAGGGCTTGTCCTTGCACTATCTAGAACTCTGGTAATTATACACGTGTATACTCTAGTCATTAGGCCCAAGCACTAATGCACCAATTGAGTGAGTTCATAGGCTACTG
>SJYW01020449.1:395334-416787 GCA_006410735.1 Raphicerus campestris | reverse complement strand
TTTAGGTATAAGGGGTGATGAAGTATATTCCATCTCTAATAGGAGGGGCTGGATAATTCTTTTCATTGGTCCTACACACAAAATACATTCTCCCACTTGACCAAAGATTTGATCCCATAACAGAGTCAATCTCAAAGTCCAGGAACTTGATCATCTAAATGCAAATACAGGTGAGATGCCCTAGATGAGGAGCCTTCAGTGTAGCTCTTCAGCTGCAGCCCCCCTTGAATCAGACAGCTCAGCTGAACTGTTCTCTGCCCCTGCTTTGCAACACACTTGGTGAAGCAGATCATCACAGTAGATATTTCTATTCAAAAGGGGAGAAGTGGGGGCACATGGCTTTTGCTGGTCCACAGCACTCTAAAATCCAGCCTGGCCCAAATTTCCAATTTTCCTACTCCAGGAGTATGGAACACTCCCTGATCAGGGCCCCTTCTGCTCCCTTGGACTGCACCCCAGTTAGGGCTGCTATCACAGAATATCATAGACTGGGGAACTTAGACAACACACATTTACTTCTCACAGATCTAGAGACTAGAACTCTAAGACTGCACTGGCAAATTCCATGTCTAGGGAGGATTCTCCTCCTGATCTTTAGACGGCTGCCTTCTCACTCATTATACACAACTGGACAGAGAGAGAGAGAGCTCTGATCTCTTCATCCGCTTACAAGGGATCTCAATACCTCCATGACCTGAAACAAACCCAATTACCTCCCAAAGGTCCCACCCCCAACACAACACAAAGTGGGTTGTGGATATTGGAGGGACACACATACTCGGTCCATACAGAGTGGGTCCGTAGCCTGTTCTTCTCCTTGACTCCCGGCTCCATTCTCGGGGTCTTGGCTCTGCTCTTTGAGTTGTCCTTCCTTTCCCATTAGACATGGCACATTTTGCAACCAAATAGCTTTTCTCTTTGCCTGCTTCTTTCCCATAGAAATTTGGGGACTCACGGGCTCTTTTCATTTTGAACTATCTCTGCCTTTTTAGGTCCAATATAGTGTCTTTAAAATTTTGTGAATTTCCCATAATTCTGATTGCAGTCCCTCCCCCAAATCACATCCATTCTTTTTTGAGACAAACCTGCCTCTATTTGCTTCCCTGATAGCTCAGTTGGTAAAGAATCCGCCTGCAATGCAGGAGACCCTGGTTCAATTCCTGGGTTGGGAAGATCTCCTGGAGAAGGGATAGGCTACCCACTCCAGTATTCATAGGCTTCCCTTGTGGCTCAGCTGGCAAAGAATCTGCCTGCAAATGAGGGAGACCTGGGTTTGATCTCTGGATTGGGAAGATTCCCTGGAGAAGGGAAAGACTACCCACTCCAGTTTTCTGGCCTGGAGAATCCCATGGACTGTGCAGTCCATGGGGTTGCAAAAAGTCAGACACTGTTGAGTGACTTTCTTTCTTTCCCTGCCTCCATTCTTTAGGCTGAGTGTGAATCTGCTGTAGGATACCCCCTTGAGATTCTCAGAAGCCCTTTGCTAGCTGAGAGAGCCTATGAGGCAACAGTTTACAACTTTCTGAGGTCTTAATAAAAATCTCATAGCTGGGATGAGGCTTGTGTGTGCTGAAATGAGAGACAGTCTTGTTTTCTAATCAAATCTGTCCTGAGCCCTCTGTATTCCCTCTATATTCTGCTTGTAAAATAAACAGTTCTTCATCTCATCTTTCTCTTCATGTACACTATCACAGACAACTAGGAGAAGCCAGGTGGTACTTT
Source organism: Raphicerus campestris (assembly GCA_006410735.1). Classification (NCBI taxonomy): domain Eukaryota; kingdom Metazoa; phylum Chordata; class Mammalia; order Artiodactyla; family Bovidae; genus Raphicerus; species Raphicerus campestris. Next base: position 415,065 of record SJYW01020449.1, on the reverse strand, counting down.
CAATATTGTATCTAGAGATTTCCTTTGCCCTATCTATGAATTCCATGGATAGTTTTCTAGCTTCCATATTACCTTGGTGATATTAATAATTTGGACTGCCTGGGGCTATTGTTCCACTGCCCATAACCTGGGTTGCCTTTTCTCTAGCCTTCAACAGTCATTTCTTTACCTTCTTTTCAGCCCTCACTAATAGTGCCCTGTCCACCTTCTGTCCATCTCCTAGTCCAATGTCATTAATTTTAGGCTTTTGTTACTGAAATAAAACCTATACTGATACCAGCTATAATGATTAAATCTATGCATCTGGGTACAGGGTGCCCAGATACGTGGTCAAACATTACTCTGGATGTGCCTAAGAGGGTGTTTCTGGATGAGCTCAACATTTGAAATGAAAGAATGAATAAAGCAGCTTGCCCTCCCCAAGATAGCTGGGCCTATCCAGTCTGTCAAAGGCCTGAGTAGAACGAGAAAGGCTGTCTCAATGGTAAGACTTGCCTGATCACTTGAGCTGGAACACTAGTTCTTTCCCACCTTCAAACTTCAACTGAAACACACGTTCTCAAGTTTCTAGGCAGTCGGTTTGGGAGTGGAGCTACACCATCAGCTCTCCTGGGCTGATCTGCTGACTGCAGATCTGGGGACTTCTCAGCCTCTATCACCACGTGGACCAAAGCTTATTGCTTCTGTTTCTCTAGAGAACACTGCCTAATACACCAACTTGTATTTTTTTTTTTAACTGCATATCAAGGCACAATGGCTAAAACATGGGTAGGCAAACTTTTGTTTCATACAGGACAACAGAGTAAATTGCTTAGGCTTTAGGGGTCACATGGTCGCTGTAATAACTACTTGGTTCTGTATTGAGGCATAAGAGAAGCCATAGGCAATATGGAATGAATGACCATAATGCTGTTCTAATAAAACTTTATTTAGAAAAGCACATGCCTGGTCAGAATGGCCCACAGACCCTGACTTAAAATCCCAACTTGTTGTTTCTCATGATTCTGTGTGTCGATGGGAAGTTCTTCTGGTCTTGCCTGTGCTCACATTTCATTGCAGGCAGGGACCATCAGCCAGTGGCCCAGCTAGGGCTGGAGGGACTCGGATGACCTCAGTCACATGCCTGGCACCTTGATGCTGATTGTCAGTCTGACCTTCCTCGCCACACAGTCTCAGTCATCTAGCCTGGGCTTTCTTATGTGGTGACAAGCATTCTGAGGATGAAAGCAGGAGTTGCAAGGCCACTTGAGGCCTAGGCTCCAGAACTTATATAACTTTGCCATATTCTATTGGTCATAGCAAGGCACAGGGCTGGGCCAGGTTCAAGGGGTAAGGAAAGAAATCCCACCTCTGGAGTCTAGAGGAAGCTGCCAATATTGCTGTCATTACTTTTCAGGCTGTCTCTGAGTGGACAGGATACCTAAGCTCTCACATCTTTACTCAACGAATAGAAATCCACAAGGGCCTGGGAGTCGTTCAGGCATCTTCCTTCCTTCCCCCAGCTTGAATCCAAGGAAACCAGTTCATCCAGTTCAATAGTACATGAAGCTGTACTCCCTCACCAGCCTTGCCTGAGGCTTTTAATAGCTTTTCTTAGAATTTAAGTCTAACTATGAAGGTAGCCCAAGGTGAGAAGATGCATTCACTGGATTCTGGAAAATAAAAACTGAAAGGCCATGGGAGATAACCACGTCTCTTCAGAAGGGGGAAACTCATTTCCCCAAGTCCCATCTGCCATTACTTGTGCTCCTGCTCACAATAAAAACTGCAAGTAAATGAAGTTGCAGCTCGTGATCTTTTCCCTTTTCCCATCACCTTCACCTGGAGGTGTTAGGCAGTGTTCTCTGCTGCTGCTGCTGCTGCTAAGTCGCTTCAGCTGTGTCCGAAATGTGCGACCCCATAGACGGCAGCCCACTGGGTTCCTCTGTCCCCAGGATTCTCCAGGCAAGAATACTGGAGTGGGTTGCCATTTTCTTCTCCAATGCATACATGGCAAGTTGCTTCAGTCATGCCCGACTCTGTGCGACCCTATGGACAGCAGCCCACCAGGCTCCTCTGTCCACAGAGTTCTCTAGGCAAGAATACTGGAGTAGGCAATGTTCTCTAGAGAAACACAAAAAGGTTTATTTACACCATGATACTAAACACTACTGGGGAAGGAAACGGCAACCCACTCCAGTATTCTTGCCTGGAAAATCCCATGGACAGAGGAGACTTGTGGGCTACAGTCCATGGAGTCGCAGAGACACGACTTAGTGATTAAACAACAACAACTAAATTTATGGAATTTAAAATTTTTCAACTAGATTGAGTTCATTTCCTGTAAGTGCTTCCAACTTTCAACTTTCTCTTGGAATCTTCTCTCAACATTTTCATGTTGCCATTTCTCTCCAAAGGTGAAATCAGAGCAATTTTTTTTTTCAAGAAAAAATTAAAATTCCTTGTTGATCTTGGCCATCAGCTACTTTCTCTGGAATATTGATCCAGCCATTTTGAAATAAAATTCTTTTTGATCAGTCTTCTAACGGATGTATATGTAGCTGTAGGGTGTCTGATACATAAACCAAAAGACAAAACATATACTGATATTATATATGACACATTTTTTCTTTAAAATCAAATTCCATAATAAAATTTGAATGAATTAAATATACATCTCTAGAGGCTAAGAAAGTAACCTCTAAAAATGCCTTGCCTTCCTTTCTCCAAACTGCCCTTTTCTCAAGTAGCCATTTTGGAAAGTCATCATTAAAAGAGATAAAAATGAAACCCTACCCAGGCACCTGTCATTTGTCTAAAGAGAACATAAATGCGACTGATTATTTGCTTTTTAAAAGTGTTAATTTTTAATGACTCTTGGTTTGGAGCTGTTTGTCATTGAAAAGGCTACGCAAAACCAGATGCAGAATTCATTTTCAAAAGGTAACTTATACCAAAGAGCCTGCAGTAGACTCTTGTTCTCTGATAAGGTTTTAAATCACAAGTGTTAAGTGGAGTTTAAGCCCCATGTCATTTTAAATTCCAAGCTGTAGATCCATAAAGCATGAATTTTATGATGGAAATGACAACTGACCCTCATCTGTAACAGATACAGAAAACTAACTATGTGGCTTCCTGGGTAATTTCCAGCAAGTCGTGCAGGCAGATAAGTTTGAATATTTAGGAAAGCAAGCATAGAATCTGCTGGTGGTTCCTGGGTGTTCCCAGAGGTTCCCTTGATGCTTAGTCTGCGCTCCTGTCCACTTCTGCTCCACAAAGGGCTCTCTGCCTCCCTGCCTTTCAGTAAATCCTGCCCTTGAACAACAAAGTTTAAAATTTACACAGTAATAATGAAACAACTAGCCAAGACTATTTATTGAATACTTAAATATGCCATACACTGGACTATAGACCTTAGTGGTTTATGTCATTTGATCCTTACAGAAACCTGAGAAGCACTAAGGATGCTTCTCCCAGTTTTAAAGACAAAGAAACAGGAGGTTGAGAAGTTAAGTAACCTTCCTGAGGGTGAACAGGTAGTCATCGCTGAAGCCAAGATTCAGTCCCCAGTCTGAGTGCCCTGGAGTCTGAGCTTTAGTCTATTACAACAATCTAACACTTAATTCATCATTCCCTGGTACAGCTTCTCAAGGGGAGAGACTGGTTATACACATCCATGGTCTCTTCCAGGGAACCTGGCACAAACTTCCAATAAAGAGACAGTATATCTGCCAGTAAAAAGTGTGTGTGTGTGTGTGTGTGTGTGTGTGTGTGTGGCTTCCCAGGTGGTGCTAGTGGTAAAGAATCTGCCTGCCAATGCAGGAGACATAAGAGACATTCGATCCTTGGGTTGGGAAGATCCCCTGGAGGACAGCATGGCAACCCACTTCAGTATTCTTGCCTGGAGAATCCCATGGGCACAGGAGCCTGGCAGGCTACAGTCCATAGGGTCGCAAATAGTTAGACACAGCTGAAGCAACTGAGCATGCATGCACACGTGTGTGTGTGTGTGTGTGTGTGTACACAGGCATATGTCAGAGATATTTCAAGTTCCAGTCCAGACTGCAACAATAAAGCAAGTGACATTAATTTTTTGCTTTCCCAGTGCATATAAAAGTTATGTTTACTCTGCATTGTATTAAATATGCAATAGTCTTATGTATAAACAAGAAATATACCTATTTTAATTTAAAAATACTGTTTATGCTATAAAATGCTAACCACCGTCTGAGTGGTTGCTATAATCTTTATTGAATGGGTAGGTGCTATCATCACTTTGCAAGAAGTTCACTGATCATAGATCACTATAAACAAATATAATAATAATGAAAAAGCTTGAAATGTTGTGAGAATGATCAGCAGATGGCACTGAGACAGGAAGTGAGCAAATGCTATTGGAAAATGGCACTGATAGACTTGATGTAGTTACTGGAAACCTTAAGTCTGTGAAAAATGTAATATCTGTAAAGTGCAATAAAATAAAACACACTAAGTATGCCTGTGTGTATATATATACATAATGTGTACATATATATGTATGTATATATGTATATATGTGTGTGTGTGTGTGTGTGTGTGTGTGTGTGTGTGTGTATGAGGAGGAGAAGGGGGCAACAGAGGATGAGATGGTTGGATGGCATCACTGACTCAATGGACAAGAGTTTGAACAAGCTCTGGGAGACAGTGAAGGACAGTCTGGACCCCCTGGCATGCTGCAGTCCATGAGGTTGCAAAGAATCAGACACAACTTAGCTACTGAACAATAAAAACAGTGCGTGTATCAGTTCAGTTCAGTCATGCAGTCATGTTCGACTCTTTGTAACCCCGTGGACTGCAGCACACCAGGCTTCCCTGCACATAACCAACTCCCCGGAGCTTGCTCAAAGTCATGTCCATCGAGTCGGTGATGTCATCCAACCATCTTATCCTCTGTTGTCCCCTTCTCTTCCCACCTTCAATCTTTCCCAACATCAAGGTCTTTCCCAATGAGTCAGTTCTTCGGCCTAAGTACTGGAGTTTCAGCTTCAGCATCAGTCCTTCCGATGAATATTCAGGACTGACTTCCTTTAGGATAGACTGGGTTGATCTCCTTGCAGTCCAAGGGACTCTCAAGAATCTTCTCCAACACCACGGTTCTAAAGCATCAATTCTTTAGCGCTCAGTTTTCCTTGTAGTCCAACTCTCACATCCATACATGACTACTGGAAAAAGCATAGCTTTGACTAGACAGACATTCAGAAAACTAAGTGTGTGTGTATATATACGCATATATGTAAATACACGCATGCATAAGTCACCAGTTTACACCATCCATCTGGAAAGTCCAGCTCTTTCAGAGAATTTTTCAGCATCAGGGTACAAAATATTTTTCTTTGGCATTCAATTTAATTAACTCAAAACTTGCAAACTAGTAGGCCATGCTTCTAGGAAGACTCTAACGAAGCTGAAACTACACAGGGGATGAGGGGTGGTCTCCACAAGGAAGCACAGGAATGCACCCAAATGCATCAGTCAGCCAAGGCTTCGGGTTATCAGTATCTCCTTCGATGCGCCATGGAGCTCTGGGTTTGAGAGGAGTGTTAGCATTAAAGCTTGATAAAGTTATATTCGTCTAACAAATTCCACTGTCACCTCATTAGATATGAAAAATAGAATGCTTTAGGACACTTGGAGATATTTTTGGCAAAAATAACATTTTTTTTCTTTATAAGGGAGTTGAAAAATGCTGCCTAATTGCATGGTGAGCAGTCATGACTGGCCGCCCAGCCAGTAGGGTCAGGACCAGAGGTCTGGTAGTGTAAACTGTCCTCCATCCTATGAGCACTTCCTCCTCCAAAAGAAATTGTTCTTAAAAACTTTAATTGAGAGGTCAGTGGTCTTAGGACAGGCAGGAGATAAGCCACTAGCTATGTGAAGTCATGTTGACTTTGATCTGCTAGGCCTTTTGGCACCGAAAGAAAGGCAGCAATGAGCCAGAGGTCCTCTAATCTCCTTAGAGATAAGCTGAAACCACTTGGCTGGGGTAGGGGGATCCAGGCTTCTCTCTGTGCAGTGAGGCCAGACTCATGAATGAGTCAGTTACAGCCTGACATCCTTGCCCAGCTCGGTAACCACACTCCCAAATGGGGAGGCAACCTGTCTGGCGGTGCTTGTTCCAAGGAAGAGTCTATGGAAGTTGCCACCATCATTTTCCAGGGGTGGTTTTGGAAGATGTCCAGCTCCAAGGCTTCACCCAGGAAGCCAGAATCAGACAAAGGCTGGTCAGAGTGCTACAGAACAGGAAATGAGAGAGGAAGGGAAAAGAGGAGGAAGGCAGTGAAGAACTGAGTTTTTCTGAATCTGTGAACTTGAAAATAGAAATCACATTGCACTGAAAGGAAAAATATGTAAAAATTAAGAGGCCACTTTTCTGGGTGGGGGGAGTCTCAAATCATCCAAATATTTGAAGTTAAAAAAATTAGTCGAAACTCAGGATCCACTCCACAGCAAAAGATTAATAAAAATTAGTGGGCTATATCCAAGAAAGGCCATCTATCTGCTAGGGAAGACAGATATTCTTACTTGCAGACAGTTGATAAGTGCTTCTTTGCCTCCCACTGTCTCAGAAATTGCCAAGATGATTGATTTTTGAGACTGGATTCCTCACAAATGGGACCTACCAGGACCAAAGGGACTCTCAGGGGGAAAAAAGAANAGCTCTGGGTTTGAGAGGAGTGTTAGCATTAAAGCTTGATAAAGTTATATTCGTCTAACAAATTCCACTGTCACCTCATTAGATATGAAAAATAGAATGCTTTAGGACACTTGGAGATATTTTTGGCAAAAATAACATTTTTTTTCTTTATAAGGGAGTTGAAAAATGCTGCCTAATTGCATGGTGAGCAGTCATGACAGGCCGCCCAGCCAGTAGGGTCAGGACCAGAGGTCTGGTAGTGTAAACTGTCCTCCATCCTATGAGCACTTCCTCCTCCAAAAGAAATTGTTCTTAAAAACTTTAATTGAGAGGTCAGTGGTCTTAGGACAGGCAGGAGATAAGCCACTAGCTATGTGAAGTCATGTTGACTTTGATCTGCTAGGCCTTTTGGCACCGAAAGAAAGGCAGCAATGAGCCAGAGGTCCTCTAATCTCCTTAGAGATAAGCTGAAACCACTTGGCTGGGGTAGGGGGATCCAGGCTTCTCTCTGTGCAGTGAGGCCAGACTCATGAATGAGTCAGTTACAGCCTGACATCCTTGCCCAGCTCGGTAACCACACTCCCAAATGGGGAGGCAACCTGTCTGGCGGTGCTTGTTCCAAGGAAGAGTCTATGGAAGTTGCCACCATCATTTTCCAGGGGTGGTTTTGGAAGATGTCCAGCTCCAAGGCTTCACCCAGGAAGCCAGAATCAGACAAAGGCTGGTCAGAGTGCTACAGAACAGGAAATGAGAGAGGAAGGGAAAAGAGGAGGAAGGCAGTGAAGAACTGAGTTTTTCTGAATCTGTGTACTTGAAAATAGAAATCACATTGCACTGAAAGGAAAAATATGTAAAAATTAAAAGGCCACTTTTCTGGGTGGGGGGAGTCTCAAATCATCCAAATATTTGAAGTTAAAAAAATTAGTCGAAACTCAGGATCCACTCCACAGCAAAAGATTAATAAAAATTAGTGGGCTATATCCAAGAAAGGCCATCTATCTGCTAGGGAAGACAGATATTCTTACTTGCAGACAGTTGATAAGTGCTTCTTTGCCTCCCACTGTCTCAGAAATTGCCAAGATGATTGATTTTTGAGACTGGATTCCTCACAAATGGGACCTACCAGGACCAAAGGGACTCTCAGGGGGAAAAAAGAACCAGTGTCCTTGCAGAACTGACTCTTGGACCCTCCTGGTTTTAGGGTGTTTCCTTACTGGTTATTTTGTAGAGTTCAAGCCTGTGAGGTAGAGATTTCAGGTGTTTTGCAAATGGATGAACCAAATGCAGAGCTCGTATTTGTAAAGCGGGCTTAGGNGCCAAGATGATTGATTTTTGAGACTGGATTCCTCACAAATGGGACCTACCAGGACCAAAGGGACTCTCAGGGGGAAAAAAGGACCAGTGTCCTCGCAGAACTGACTCTTGGACCCTCCTGGTTTTAGGGTGTTTCCTTACTGGTTATCTTGTAGAGTTCAAGCCTGTGAGGTAGAGATTTCAGGTGTTTTGCAAATGGATGAACCAAATGCAGAGCTCATATTTGTAAAGCGGGCTTAGGTGCAGGCAGCACAGTTTTGAGGAGTTACAGGGCCTCCAGTTCCTGAGTTCAGAAAGAGCGTCTTACTCTATCCAGTGAGGCCACCCGGCCCCCTGACCCCATCAGAATGCATTCACTATCTACACCAACCCTTAGACCACCCATGCCAGCAACCAGGAGCTGGTGAGCACAATGATGATACTGTATTGACACTGCTTGGACTGCATTTCCACAAACACCATCTTACTTTGCCTTTAAAACTCCTCCAAAGGGTCATAAATCGGCAGAAGTGGTTGTCACTCCACTTGCAGATTTTCGGAATGGGGGTTCGAGAAGATTAATGATTTGGCTATGAAGCTTACACAGCTGATAAGACCAAATCTCCCCCTAGATCTTTGATCAGGAAACATAGGATGGAGGCATCGCCCAGAAAGATACCATAGTTAACTTCCAACTTGAAATTTCACAGTGATTGGATATTTAGAAGAAACCTTCAGAAGGCTACTCTTACCCAGTCAAGAAAATCTCCGTGGAAGGACACCCAGGCCTGCACCCCTGCCTATCTGTGATCACTCACATCATGTAGAAGATGCCCATCACAGATCAGCAGGGGTATGCCTGCTGATTGAGTCATCACCTTTGCAGACATTGCTGGTTGCCAGGATGGAGGGAAAGAGACCGGAGCAGATTACACTCAGGCTCTTAGCTCTGCCATTGACATGACAAGAGTCAAGTCAAGTCACATGATCAGGCTTAACTTCAAAGTGGGTGAGGAGATGCAATCCTACTATGTGCCAAGAGAAAAGGAGAGGCAGTGGATGTCTTAATGACCTTTCCAGGGCCCCTGAATGAACCCAGGGTGAATGGTTTTCAAATCTGACAGTTGATACACACAATTCAAGACTGAAGGTCATAGATTTAGCTTTTTTGGTGTTTCTCCTGAAGTCCTTCACCAAAAGTGTTGTCCGATGTTCAGCTGGAGGAATATTATCTTAATGGTTCTGGAGGAAAGGAAGCCACAATGACACAAGCGTTCCCCTTGGAAGAGATATCTTTGAAGATCTCAAAGATGGACAACAGACCCAAGGAGGATGCTCAGATGTGAATGTTTCTCCTTTTGGAGGTGCTGGTCATAAACCATGATAAACATGCTCCTGTTTTTCCCCTGCCAGCACTGGCCACCCCTCCCAGATTACCTTTCCCACAGAGAGAGGACAGAGAGAGAAAAAAGAAAAGGCAAAGAGAAACGGCAAGGAAGAAATCTGGAAGTAGCCACAGAGAAGGTTCTTAAGTACAGCACTGTACTTTACAAAGAACGTTCCAAAGACAAAAGTCCTTGGCTCTCCAGAAGACACAGAATTTCCAAATAAACCCCAAAAACCTCATAACTGGTCTCCCCTCTTCCATCTTGTGTTCCTGAGCTCACTCCTTGGAGTCACTGCAAAATGGACCTCCAAGTACGCAGAAACTTAATGACAATTTCTAAGCATCCCACAATTCTGGAAAGAGACTGAAGCCATGCCTTTTCATATTATTTATCTCAAAATATGCATTGCTTCATTATTATCATCAATCGGATATTTTCCCAAAGGAAAAAAATTAATTGCCCACCAGAAATGTTTTGAAATGTTTACACGTGCTTCTTTGTATAAGCTCCAGAGTGAGTGTGTGGGAGCCTGTTTATAAGTTAGCAAAGTGTTAGTAAACTCTGGTTTGACACTGATAAGGTTCATATGAAAGTCATCACTGAAACTGTTGCCTAAATAATAAACAGGATCTCCTGGCCTACCCACTTTCAAGCTTCCCTCACTGGATTAAAAAAAATTATATTGTAACCAGAAGAAATAAAAAATGAATGAAAGAAATGGCTGACTTATTTCTCTTTTCAGTGCAACATTTAGGAAGAAACAGCTTGAGGGTTTATGCCAGAACTAAATGAGATAAGGCTTGAAAGTCACCTAGAACAGTCCTGGCATCAGGTGAGTCCTCAGCAGATTACTATCATCAAAGGGAGTTTGATGGGTTTTCTCACAAGGCAGATCAACTGTCATGATGCCTCAGAAGGGATCTTTCTTCAGCCACATCTTGCCAAGAGGAGGCCTTGCAACTGGTGTTCAAAAGGCAAGGATGGGCGCAGGAGGCCCTGGGCTTTTCTCTATGATGTCAGAGTTGGTTCTGGATTTGCCAATAACTGCTGGGTGCACTTGAGCAACTTGTCACAAATCACAGGGGCTTCAGCTTTAGAGAAAAAATCCAAGGCTGATTCTATTTTAGATCACAGCAACTATTCTTCAAATGATGTCTTATAGGAGCTGAAATGGAGACAACTGATAAATATCAGGCTGCTCTGGCTTTCAAGGAGTGGTGGTTTCACAGACTGGGGAGGCAGACCCACTGGCCAGGTCCTGCCTTCCTCCACCTCCAGTCCACACACTTATGTTAAGAATGGTGGCCCTAGGCTTGCGCTGGGCAGCAAACTTCCTGTCTTGCACTGTGGCACCCAACACTGTCATATGGGAGACAATGAAGAATGCTTGTGGGCATCTCAGCCGCTGGTTTCTAGCCTCTGCACTTGGTAGGGTCCTTTGCTCCCTGTGTGCTTTGCTTGGCACAGATCATGCCTACAAGCACAGCCGTTTGGTCATCAATGAGTATTTGAGAAGTGATAGTGGGCACAGCACAGAAGAAACAGTAATAACAGCTAACAATAGCAATAGCAACAAGAGACCTCAGGGAGGACCGTTCTAGAAGGGAGCATGTGGGAATGGTGTTAGTCTGGCAAGGTTGGGATAGGACCCTGGTTCTTCTACCGGGTTTATGAAAGCAACAACTTCAGGTAGCTCTTTAACCTCTGAGTGCCTGCTTCTCCTACACAATGGACATAATAATGCCCACTTTCTACACTGTGATAAGCCTGGATCAAGCAGCCTACTGCAAACAGCTAGCATAGAGCCTGAAACCTGTTGGCGCTCAAACAATGCAAGTCTGTTTCCCTTAGTGGTTGAGTGAGGACAACTTTTATTTGTCCCAAGATTTGAACAACGCATGTCTGTATTTGGGACTGCTTTGCCCTGACCCAGTTTTAGGAGCATGGCTGTCCAATTGTGTTCATGTTGGCGCATTAATCACCGGGCTCCTGAGCAAAAGGCTCACGCAAACTGTTGTTACCTCTGGACCAGACACTGGCAACCGCACCTGAGCTCATGGCTGCAAAAGAGCCATCATTCCAGCCTTTTTCCTCCACTCAGGCCTTGGATGGAGCTAGGTCCTCCTTCAGGCTTAGAGGCTGCTCTGTGCAGCTTCAGGAAAAACAAAGGGCTGGATTTGATTGAGAGAATGCCACCTGCACGTTAAACAGCCACTCAGCAAGCCAAAGCCCAGGGCTGCTTTTGGGCTCCCAGGTCCCAGGCCAAGCCCTGCCAGAAAATACAGGCAAGATCCTGGGGACTGGGGGCAGGCAGCTCCCAGGAGGGGAGGCTGGGAGTCACCCACTTCACTGTTGACACTCATGAGGATGATGGTAAGCGTTCTGTTCTCTTTTTTAAGGGCAACAATTCTCCAAGGAAGAAAAGAGCATCATACTCTTGCTGGCTCCTTGCCATCTGTCCCCTCCACACCCCATCTATGACATCTATGGCCTCGCTGCCTGGTAGCGTTTGTTTGTGCAATAAAAACTGAGCTGATTGTACCTGCCAAGGAATGCACGCATTTGATAGAGTCTCCTGTCTCAGCTTCTTTGTAATCGCTGCAGTTCACGCCCTTGTTATTTTCTTTGTGCTCCCTCGAAGGGCACCAAGGAACGGCTTCGTGTCCCCAGCAGCCAAACCTGATTTAAGAAAATAATAAAGGACTCTTTGCACAGTTGGTGTGTTAAGGTAGAACTGGAGAACGTTTTGGGGCGGGTGGTAATGCTCTTTAACGACATGACAGCATGCGTTTTAGAGCAATGCAAACATTTGCTACCTTCCCCTGCCAATTCCACTTCCATGGAACTTTCTCTGCCCTTCCATGTAAGTTTTATCCACATTTAGCCAAAGCAGAAGTCCTTAAGCTGGTGTCTGTCTCCACCATGTAGCCGGGCACTCCAGGAAGACATGGACCACGTGCCCTGCTTGTTTCCATTTTTCTCCCGGCATGTTGGCAGAATGCACTGCAAACACTTGGTGTTCATAATCTTTTCTGAGTCCCTGCAACCCACAGACCACTCCACTGTTGTATCTTAGAAAGGAAGATTCTCTTCCCCTTACTAAGCATCTGTAATCTCCATGCTCTCAGCTATTGTCTCCAGGTCTCACTACTCCCATTTTATACGTAAGGAAACGGAAGTTCCTCTGAAATTCTAGGGACACGTTTGATTTTGAAAAGATGTTTTTAGACATGGTAACTCAATCTCTGTGCTTCCTTGGTGGCTCAGTGGTGAAGAATTCGCCTGCTAATGCTGGAGATGCAGGTTCAATCCCTGGGTCAGGAAGATCCCCTGGAGAAGGAAATGTCAACCCACTCTAGTATTCTTGACTGGGAAATCCCATAGACAGAGGAGCCTGGTGGGCTATAGCCCATGGGGTCACAAGAGAGTCAGATAGAACTGAACAACTAAATAACAACAAGAAACCATCTCTCCCACCAAATAGCTCTGCTGACCCCTGCCCCCAACCCCCCTTCATATACACGGTCCTCATCTTCAGGGTCATGAATCACAGGTGGGTCAAGTGCATCTGTGAGTTGCTCCTCAAGTAATATTTGTTACTGAGAGTTTAAGCAGCTATGTTGCTAAAGTTTAAAGGACAAAAATTTACCTCAGATTTCAGGTTAGCCATGAATGACCTGTGATCACCCATTTGCATTCTTGTCTGCTTTATGAAAGAGAAGGAGGTGAGATATGGAGTGTCTGAGGGGGAAATTCCATCACTCTCTTCACCCTTTCTGTCCTAGGCACCCCTAAGCCACAGGGAGTCACAATTACTGATGCCCTATCCCTAGTTATGGGAACACATTCAAGTAGGGTGCTACGTCCCAAAGAATTTGGAGTGTGAAACTTTAAGGATTCTGGGCTTTCGTGCAGGTTATGACTCCCATGCATGCTGGGGGTGGGAAAGATTGAGAACTCCTGTGATCGGGAAAGACTGAGAACTCGGTCCCATAGGACTTGAGACAACGGGCTTTCCAAAATGGATTTACATAGTTCAGAAAATTACTCATCCCTCAACCCCATTCATGTTGAACTCTTCACAACCTCATGGACTATATAGTCCATGGGATTCTCCAGGCCAGAATACTGGAGTGGGTAGCCTTTCCCTTCTTCAGGGGATCTTCCCAAATAGGGATCGAACCCAGGTCTCCCACATTGCAAGCAGATTCTTCACCAGCTGAGCCACAAAGGAAGCCCAGGAATACTGGTGTGGGTAACCTATCCCTTCTCCAGCGGATCGTCCTGACCAGGAGAACTGGGGTCTCCTGCAATGCAGGTGGATTCTTAACCAACTGAACTATCAGGGAAGCCCTCTCAACCCCATTAGAATCCTCCAATCCTATGTTATAAAGGATACTATGGAACAACTACCTTTAGGAGTATTTTAACCTACTTTTTCATATCTCATATTTCAGCTTATTCTGAAAATTGCCCTTTGAAGTGAACTGACACTACATCAACCATGCCATTTTTTGGATAATAGAATTGGAGTCATAGACATGTTCTAAATATCTGTATAGTTTTGCAGCCCAGATTGCTTTGTTGTTTTTATTCTANAGGGAAGCCCTCTCAACCCCATTAGAATCCTCCAATCCTATGTTATAAAGGATACTATGGAACAACTACCTTTAGGAGTATCTTAACCTACTTTTTCATATCTCATATTTCAGCTTATTCTGAAAATTGCCCTTTGAAGTGAACTGACACTATATCAATCATGCCATTTTTTGGATAATAGAATTGGAGTCATAGACATGTTCTAAATATCCTTATAGTTTTGCAAGCCCAGATTGCTTTGTTGTTTTTATTCTAAGAAGGCATCAGTTGGATAGGTGTGGCAAGTACACAGCAGGTCAAACAGTGCCGTTTTAAAAGAACAAGCAACGGTGAAGTCTTTCTTTTTTTTCAAACAGAATTAAGGGAAGGTTTTGGCCAGAAACTAGAGGTACTGTAGTACAAGACAGGCTTCTGTGTTAATTGACTGGAAGACTCTCTTATTATTAGAAATAAACATTTCTGGATGAATCCATAACTAGCACTCAGGGACACATTAAAAGAAGGACAAAGTACTCTGGGAAGTAATTAATTATAAGTTAGGTCTTCTTAGTTCCATCTCTATATTATAAAAAAGAGATTGTGAATAGATTCCTGAATGTAAGGACAGCCTGAAAGACAACCCAGGAAAGTAAGGAGGTTTTCAAGACCTAATTTTTGCTGTTAAGAGCTTTTTCCAAATATCTCAGCAGAAAAACCAGGTGAACTTCTTAAAAAATGTGGACAAAACCACAGGACAATTTTGCCTCAACAAATAATTTTATTTGAAATTTTAAAAAGTCAAAAAGAAAACTAAAAGCAATAAAGCTGATCCATGTAGGAATTTAAAATGCCTGAAAGAAGGGAAAATTACTGAAAGATTGCAAATGTGCTGAAAGCATTTCATTTCCGTATATGGGGTGCTATCCTGTGAGACGTACAGAAGCAACGTTCTTGCCTTGTGGTCCCTGCCACTGACCCTAAATTCAGCAGTCACACACACAGGGCCAGCAATTGCACGTCTGGGTGAGTTTTCAATGCATTTCAGTACAGTGGGCAGCTGATTTTATGTTTCATCAGGGCTATGTGAAGACTTGGAGGGACTGACTGGTGAGGGGTTCATGTTGGTGAGATCTCTTCCCTCCTCCCTCAGAAAGGAGGATGGAGCTGGGGATTCATTGGCTTCTGTGTGTGAAAAGACCCGAGGGAAAGAATGAGGCGTGGCTCGCAGTAGAGGTGCCGCTGGCTGAGCCATTCCCGTTTGTTATAGCATCGCCCAGCTCTCTCTGATATCGTGATGGTGAATTTTATGTGTCAATTTGATTGAGCCATGAGGGGCTCAGATTTTGGGTCAAACCTAGTCTGAGTGTGCTGTGAGAGCGTTTGGGGATGAGATGAACATTTGAATTGATAAATCGAAGAAAGAAGATTGCTCACTTTCGTGAAGGGGAGCTTCATCCAATCCACTGAAAGCCTGAGAAGAACAAAAAGGCTGATCCTCCCAAGAGAAGGCGGGAACCCCTCCTGCCTGATTCCTTGAGCTGGGACATTGATCTTTCAGCCTTTAGACTCAGAATGAAACATCAGCTCTTCCTGCGTCTCCAGCTTGCCAGGGTATGAACTGGAACTTGTATCTTTGGCTCTCCTGGTTCTCAGGCCTGTAGACTCAGAGTCAGACTGGAGCTCTACACCAGTTCTCTTGACTCTCTAGCCTGCCAACCCAGACGTTGGAACTTCTTTGCCTCTGTAATTGCTTAAGCCAAATCCTTATAATATATGTAAGGGTCATATGCCCATCCCTGGACCAGTCCCTGAGGCTGAGGTTCTAGGAGGTGCTCCTTGATTGGTTGAACCTGAGAAAGAGGCCATCCCTGGAGTCAGCAGTGAGAATGAGCCATATGAACTCAGAGTGAGATGAGTGATCGCCAAAGGAGAGTTGGGGTGCGTGCGTACTAAGTCACTTCAGTTGTGTCCAACTCTGTGCAACACTGCGGACTATAGCCCACCAGTCCTCTATCCATGGGACTCTCCAGGCAAGAATGCTGGAGTGGGTTGCCATGCTCTCCTCCAGGGGATCTTCCTGACCCAGGGACTGAACCCATGTCTCTCATGTCTCGTGCATTGCAGTTGGGTTGTTTACCACTGGTGCCACCTGGGAAGCCCAGCCACTGCCACCCTAAGACAGAAAAAGATGGTGGCAGGCAATCACAGATGTCCAATGGAGGCTTTGCCCCAGTTGTTCAAATTGATAGTGATCTTTTTTATTGAGCTTCCGAGGCCGAAAAGCTAGGATGCAAATCACAGCAGTGCCACTAATAGGTTGTCTTGGACAATATGCTTCACCAAGCTTCCAATTCCTCATCTATGCATGCAAGTACATAGCAAAGTAGGTAATATATATACATACTCAGTAACTGGTACCTAATCTTACCCTAAAAGACAAAAGAGTTAAGTTACAGTGGCCTAGTTCTTTAACTGCAAAATTCATTCAAGTTGGTAGTTCTCAACCTATGTATATCCCCACGATAGCTAAAGAATATTATTCTATCAATTACTGGAAGTGGTTTGTGCTAGCAAGGAGTAGGGGGCAATGAATAGTCTCCTTTCAGCTAGATGCCAGAATCTCCAGGGGGACACTGACATTGAGAAGTTACCCCCCGCCCTGGGTCTGATATGCAGCTTACCCTCCCGCCCAATTTAGGAAATCACTGATACACTACCATTAAACCGGCTTCTTAGAGCATTTCACAGCAAAACATATATATCTTTAAACTATGCCTCCAGCCAAAAATAATTTTAAAAAGGAAAAAATATTTGGAATCGTTATGTACTCTTCCCCTCCCCCTCAAACAGCAGAAGGAGGATAATTCACAGTCACACTTAAGGCTCTAATCATAACCCATCGCTATTATAACCATGGTGGTTAAAGAATGTGCCTGCTATTTTAAGACCATAATTATTTTTTAATACTACTATCATTTCTTTTCATTAAGTCGGTGTCAGTGAACTAGAGCTTGGCCCAAAACGTGAAAATACATGTAGTCAAAAGTTGACTGATAATAGAAGTATGCCTTTTTTCTTAATCTCTGATACCGAAATGAAAGGGATAGGAGAAACCAGGAAACAGAACAAATGACAACTATTAATTTAGAAGCAGCGCGATTTGCATAGTAACGCAGGAAATGTGCCGCTGATTATTGCGTTTGCTCTATCATTAGAGCCCCGAGAAATGCTTCGAACTTGACTGCATTCTCCAGTTAACACTTTTTTGATAACTAAACCATCTTTAGGGTATGAATGATTCCATCTGTCCAATTCAGTGATTCTCATTCAGGATATTTCCCTTTTTAAGAAACATCTTTCCCCGCTGTTAACACACATTTCAAAAATATATAGAGAAATCACATTAAACCATGTGACATTCACTTTGATTTTGCCTCGTAGATGTTGAAGCACTTTCTTTACCTTTTTGCGCCCCTTTTCACAGATAATGGACTCAGTTCACCACCTCAGTCACCCAGAATTTTGATTTCAGGAATTATACTACCTGAGTCCCTCTTCAAATCTTACCCAGGAATAATAATAACCCAATAGGCTCCTAATCAATGAGAACTTAAAAGAAGAGAAGCCGTATAGATAATTGAAAAGGACCAATAGTCTTAGAAATATAAGATTTTACTTCAATTTAGTTCAACTTTTTGGTTAATTAGATACTTTTTCCACTTACGCTCTACTAACCTTTTAGTTAACTGGCCCACTCAGAATTCTAGGGCTTCATTTCATTGTTTCCTACCCTTATTTATTCAGTCTTAGTCTCTCTCACATGGTCTTCCCTATTGGCTCAGTGGTAAAGAATCTGCCTGCAGTGCAGGAGACTGGGGTTCTATCCCTGGGCAGGAAAGATCCCCCGAAGAAGGAAATGGCAACCCACTCCAGTACTCTTGCCTGGGAAATCCTATGGACAGAGGAGCCTGGCAGAATACAGTCCATGGGACTTCAACGAGTCCAACACAACTGAGCATTGGATGGACCAATGGACTGTATGGACTGGTTCAAACCTTGGCAGGCTGGAGACCCAGGAAGAGCTGATGTTTCAGTCTGAGTCTGAAGGCTGGAAAGATCAAAGGCCCAGTTCAGTGGGCTGATAGCTACACTGAAAGATGAATGTCAAAGTACATCATTCTTCAACACATCGCCTCCCTTAGAAACTTCCAGGGGTGAGCTTGGACACAGGAGATTTTTGTCTTAGGGGCCTTGGTTCCCGAACCTATCATCTAAGTATGATGTTCCTCTAGAGGAAGTTCCCTGAAGGAATGGTTTGGGTCATTCCCTCTCTCAAGGCTTAAGCCTGTGAGAGTGTCTCACAGTGGTCATTGCCTAATAATTTCCAGACTCACAACAGCTTGAAGACAGAAGGGTCAGACCAGCAGTTAAGACAAATCTGGAAGGTCTTGAGAATCTACAAGGGGAAGAGTTGGGATCCCAGGGGTCTCTGGATACTTGAACTTGGGGGATTGTTTTGCAAGAGAAGGAGAACAGAGTCACTGGGCATTCGGCCACTTCCAAGCTCCAAGTTCCTCCCCTTTCTTCCCTCTTGTTCCATAAAGAGTGTCTTTCAATAAGAGGAATTCTCACAATCTAACTTTTCTGGAAAACTTTCTTCACGTGATGTAAGTCCATGGCATTCTCCCAAGGACCCCTGGTCCTATCAGAGGTGGCACAGACTTGGTGAAAAGAGAGTTGGTTTTAGAGGTAAGACACTCATTTTATCACGTGTTTTCCATTTGACTGGCCAGCATCTTATCTTCTCCTTAACTGCATTTTGCTCCAGTATTGGCAAAGAAAGAACAGAAAGTGTGAGCTGCATGCAAATTTCACAGAAGCCTAGCATTCTGAACCTAGATTAAGATCCTCCAAGACCTACTTTTGTATTTGGGGTAAATTGCCCATTGTATGGCCATTTCCATATCAAAGAGCCATTGAGTTTATGATCCTGACCCTGGGGGTCCTACTCTGGAGCCAGTGAGGGGAAGACACCTGGAAAATACTTTGGAGATGGAATCCCTGAGAAAACCTTCCAAAAGCACCATCTAATTTAACACTTAATCCATAAAAAAGGAAGTTCTGAGATCAGTTCTGCTATTTGCAGAAATAAGAATCAAAATGGATCTATTCTTATATTACCAAAAAAAAAAAAAAAAAAAAAACACTTTCAAACAAGATCCCAAAGACAAAACTCAGCCCTGACCAAAAGTCAAGACTTAAACATGAGCTCAGCAAAACAGCATGGAAATAAATCAATCATCTATGCTACATGTTTCAATAAATATGCCAACAATAATACAATTTTAGATGTGGTCTTCAAAAGTCAAAGCTTTTTACGTTTAATTCTCTGTAGCACTTTTGAATTGAATATCAAAATAAAACTGTATATTTATGGGATTCTTTTCTTCAGAAACTTTTTAACTCAAGAAAAATGCATCCCATATGTGTGATAACTAAACTGCCTTTCCATCAGACATATATTTTTCTTTCACACCATTTTTCAGTTAATGAAAACTGTTTTAAGGGACAGTTTTCCAAATTCTCCTCCCACTTCCCTCAGACAAGATGTTTTAAGGGAAAAAACTAAAAGAAAATATTGCATTGCTATGTATAAACAAGTATAGTTCAGAAGGAAAGTGGGAAGCCCATTCATTTTCTTCCACCACTTCCAATCCGAGTAAATCAATCCAGTGCTTTTCATTGTCAGATGTTCCAGGGTGATATTCAGAGATCAAGAGGGATCCTTTGTAAAAATCAGACCCTGAAGGATATTAAAAT
>SJYW01020449.1:383528-394476 GCA_006410735.1 Raphicerus campestris | reverse complement strand
AAAAAAAAAAAAAAAAAAAAACACTTTCAAACAAGATCCCAAAGACAAAACTCAGCCCTGACCAAAAGTCAAGACTTAAACATGAGCTCAGCAAAACAGCATGGAAATAAATCAATCATCTATGCTACATGTTTCAATAAATATGCCAACAATAATACAATTTTAGATGTGGTCTTCAAAAGTCAAAGCTTTTTACGTTTAATTCTCTGTAGCACTTTTGAATTGAATATCAAAATAAAACTGTATATTTATGGGATTCTTTTCTTCAGAAACTTTTTAACTCAAGAAAAATGCATCCCATATGTGTGATAACTAAACTGCCTTTCCATCAGACATATATTTTTCTTTCACACCATTTTTCAGTTAATGAAAACTGTTTTAAGGGACAGTTTTCCAAATTCTCCTCCCACTTCCCTCAGACAAGATGTTTTAAGGGAAAAAACTAAAAGAAAATATTGCATTGCTATGTATAAACAAGTATAGTTCAGAAGGAAAGTGGGAAGCCCATTCATTTTCTTCCACCACTTCCAATCCGAGTAAATCACTCCAGTGCTTTTCATTGTCAGATGTTCCAGGGTGATATTCAGAGATCAAGAGGGATCCTTTGTAAAAATCAGACCCTGAAGGATATTAAAATAAAAACTAAACAAAAACTCTTAAATGACACCACTTTCAGAAAGAATTCTTTTAAAAGGAAACAAAACAAAGAGCTCTCAACTATCTTTTTTCTGTCCCTTAGTTCTACATTTGAAAAGATTGCAAACTATCTTAGATTCATTTAGTAAATATTTATTGGGCATTGATCACATGTGGGCCCATTCTGGGCTCCAAGGATGTAGTCCACAGATGGGTTCTTACAGGAGCATTCAGTTCAGGGAGGGAGTTGGTGGATGAGCTCTGGCCCAGGTTTTCTGGAGGGGAGTGTAGGAAGATCACCAGAGGGGTTGGTATCTGAGTTTAAAGTGGGAGGGTAAGAAGAAGAGAGGGCAGCAAAGGTGCCAGGTGGGACGAGGGTGCTCATCACAGGAAAGGAGAGGAGAGGAAATAGCCAGGTAGCTTCTCCATCTGCAGCCCCCAGTGGGAGAGGACAAGACAAAGATGAGGCTGAAGAACCGCAGGCCCAGAAGGCCAGGGCCTTGTGCGGCATGCACAGGAATTTGGGTCTCATCCTGGAGGGGGTAGGGGAGCCACTGAAAGGCTATAACCATGCAGTGACAGGTGACATTCGGGATTTCATCAGGGGAGTGACAGAGCCAAGGTTCTGTTTCTCCAGAATCAGCTGAGCTGTGGTTCCGAGACTGAATCAGGGGGAGCAGGCCCAGAGGCTGAAAGGGCCTTTAGCAAGGCATCTTTGCTTAGAGCTCTTGGTGTGAAAACTCATAGCCACCGCACAGTGCCCCCTTCCTTGTCACCTGGCTTCACTAGCTTTTCGGGCAGTGAGTGGGTCATGTGATAGGGTATTCCCCCAAATGGCACAGTCCGCAGACAGAAACCATAAGGGGATTCAGCTGACATCAGAGGATCACCAGCCACTGCAGACGAAACAGTCAACCTGAAATGCTTTCGAGTCATCAGGTATCAGGCAACTTGTGTTGGGTTGCTTAAAACTTTGAGATCCCAATTTCCTTATCTCTTAAAAATGCTATTTAACTTCTAAATAAAACTGAGTACAAAGGACAAGTTGGAAAACTGAGAATTTCACTGTATGCAGTGAGATAGCCTCATCTGTACCTCCTCTTAAGCTTAAGACTCTTTGACACAGACGCCTGTTAAAATAATAATTAGTCATTGTTGTTTTTTTCCTTGGCCTCTAGGACAAAAGATAATGTGTCAGTGGGATGTTCTGGAAATATCCCAGAAACATGGGTTAGACACTTAAGAGTCGAAAGAAAAATCTCTGAAGTTCTCAGACCTGTTCTTAATCCTGAAAGTATTAAACTGAACACTAGCCTCCATACATCAACCTGGGATGAGAGATCTGTGAAACTCCTCAGATGTGGAATTTTATTTAATTTTTCACTTCTAAAGGTTAGATGTGAGAATACCATGATGATAACCTCTTTATCTACCAGGACAGCACAATCCAGGCTAAGGATGAAACGATGCTTACACTGATTAAGAGAAACTAACCAGTCTGTGCATTTGCCTTAAAAGTTCCCAGATAACCTGAGAAGTGACAAGAAACAGAGATCATAAATAAAGTTAAGTGTCCCAAAGAAAGAATACACCCCAACTGACTCTGCTCTGTCCTGCAGAATAATTCTTTTCTCGTGCTACATAGCAAAGGAGCTCAATCAATTCTTTCTAGTTTTGTCTGGTTTACTCTCAACAGATTCCAGATAGGGGTCTCAGACCCTTTCACCTGCATATTCTCTAAAGATTTAAAGCTTCTCAGAAAGAAGCTGTACTAGTAGAGTCTCATATTTTTCAAAACTCAGGGATAATAGGGAGGAATAAACTGAGCCAACAGGAGACATTTGTAGCCTTCATTATAACTTTTTTTTAAAGAATATATATATACTTTAAAATGGATGTATGATCTTAATGACCACAAGAGATACTTTTCATTTTATTTTTGTAAAATGTGAACACTTATTTTACCTTAAAGAAGCCTGGAATGGCGGTTGGGGCCTAGGACCATCCAAGGTTAGATAATCTTGTATCTGATCATCTGCTTGGGAGATTCATGTGGATTCTTCTAGGATGCTTTCTGTAGGTCTGAAGACATACCCTGAAGGTCAAGTGATAGCAGAAAAATTAATGGCATTCAGGACCTTTGATTTTTATAATAATACTTGGAACTAACCGACACACTACTCTGAGGTAAAGAATTGCCTGCTGTGCTACGGCCTTCCAGAGTCTGAGAACCTGTCTCCCTATTCATCACGTAGTAATGTAACAAATTCCCTTTTGTGTCTGTTGGGCCCCACAATAAACAGAAAGTCTGAAATTTTTTAGAAGCCATAACCTTAAGATAAGATGTTAAACCCACAAAGTGAGATAAAATTGGAAGTTCAGACCATGAGGACAGTAACAATTTACTATGGGACTAATAGTACACAGTAGCTTCTATTTAAAATCAAATACAGTGTTTTAATTCCAATCATGTTGAAGAAGCTTATGTTTAACTAACTCTGAACAGGATATAAAACCCCAACAATTTAAAGATGCTTGAGGACAAACAAAATCAGGCAGAACTGGAAGAGATTCAAGCCCTAGAAGATAGAGATCATTGGGTGAGATCCTTATTTATATGACTTTTTCCTTGAGGGCATTTTCTAGTCTACAGAGTGCTGGGTAGGTAAAGATCAAGCAGAAAAGTACAATTTATTGGCCTGAGATGTTAGAAGATGGAATTTAGGGCTATCGTAGCATTTGAAAACAGGAGGGAAAATCACAGAGCTTGAGTGGAGAGCCCCTAAATATGTATATGTATTTCCCCAAATCTTTGGCCAACTCCTAAATTGTTCATGGATAGAGACACTCTAAAGATCGGCAAAAAGAAAGAGCTAGAAGCCTGACAAACTTGAGCCTTGATTTCAGCTGTTGGCTGGATCATGGGAGACACTGTTGAATTTAAATCCTGCCAAGTTATAGTGTCTTGGTTAATAACTCAGTCTTTTTCACTGAAATACCAGAAAGGTTATCCTTACAGATAAACACTATGTTCTAGAAATAAGAATTTACCTTGAGACAAAAATCAAAACCAAAATGGACACATCTTGAAAATGTATAAAACGAAACCCCCACAAGTTCAAGATGATTAGCTAGTAATTTAACTCCAGACTAGAATGAAAATTCACACTCTTCAGAGGAAGATAACTGTATCCGGGGGCCCTACAAGATATCTGCCTCAATGTTCAGCTTGTAATAAAGACAAAAGAAAGGAAAGTAGGTATGAAAGAAACAGGAAGATGTGACCCATACTCAGGAGTCACTGGGTAATTACTGAAACTGATCCCAAGATGATACAAATATTAGGATCAGTGGACAAGGACTTAAAAATACCCAGTAAAAATGTGTCTGAAAAGTTTTTAAAAATACTGTCATAGTGAAAAAGTGGGGAATCTCAGTAGAGAAACGGAACCAAATGAAAATTGCATAATAAAAATGCAATATAGTAAATGAAAAATGTATTGGGTGTGCTTAACAACAGATTTGGAGAAGGCGATGGCACCCTACTCCAGTACTCTTGCCTGGAAAATCCCATGGATGGAGGAGCCTGGTGGGCTGCAGTCCATGGGGTGGCTAAGAGTCGGACACAACTAAGTGACTTCCCTTTCACTTTTCACTTTCATGCATTGGAGAAGGAAATGGCAACCCACTCCAGTGTTCTTGCCTGGAGAATCCCAGGGACGGGGGAGCCTGGTAGGCTGTTGTCTATGGGGTCGCACAGAGTCGAACACAACTGAAGTGACTTAGCAGCAACAACAGATTAAAGATAGCCAAAGGAAGGATCTGTAAATTAAAGAGAGTAATAGAAATTATTTACTATAATAAAATTTTAAAATTGGAAAAATTAATCAGTACCAAGTGACCTGTTGGATGATATCTAGTAGTTTAACATGTATTTGTGATTGTGGTCCCAAAAGGAAAATAGAGAGTGAGTAGGGCAGAAAAACATATTTGAGGAAGTCAAGGTCAAAATTTCCAAATACTTGGTTAAACATTATTTTATAGATCCAAGAAGTTTAGCAAAACTGGAGGTAAATATAATAGAAAAAAAAATCAAATCAAGGTGCATCATATTAAATTACTAAATCAAAAATAAAGAGAAAACCTCGAAAGCATCCAAAGGGTGGGGGGAACACATTATATTCAGAGGAACAATTATTTGAATGGCTACTGACCCCTTTCCAAGAATAATAAAGGCCAGATTGACACTGAAACATCACCATTAAATTGCTGAAAGGGGAGAAAAACCTATCAATCCAGAATTCTATTAAGTATTCAGAGTTACTACCTTTCAAAAATTAAGACAAGAATAAAGACACTTTCAGATAAATATAAGCTGGGAAATTTTCTTTCCAGCAGATGTGCTCTATTAGAAATGCTAAAAAGACACGACAATTGAAGGAAACTTGTAACTACAAGATGGAATGAAGGGCACTAGAAATGGTAACTATGAAGCAAAATATAAGTTTGTATAACTGCTATCAATATTTGAAATAATCCATATAAATACAGAGTTTTAAAAAATTCACAGAGATGAGAAAGCAATGAAAAAAAGCTAACAAAAAAGATAGAAATTAGAAAAAAACGATCCAACATAAAAATGATTGGTAGCTTACAGTAGAGACTACAATTGAAAATACAGATGCATGTAGATACAGAGTATATGAGGAAATGAAGAAAGACCCAAATCGATCAACTGAAAGAAACACACAGTATTCCAGGAAAATGGGAAGGAGCATGCATAACACTGACATACAGTTTTTAGATTATTAAGCTTAAAGGATAAAGAAATAATTTGTCATGCAGAAAAGAAAGTTAAAAAGTATTTATAAGCAGGGGAGGATGGGGTGAGAATCAAGCTGGCCTCTGAATTTTCCTTAGTAAAATTTAAAGCCAGAAGACATCAGCATGATGACAAAGGCCCAAAGTAAAGAAAATGTGTCCTGGGAGAATTTTACCTAAGATGTATTTCAAGTATAAAAGCAACATAGAAATAATCTGAAACTAAAAGAAAGAATATTGGGTATACACTAATAATGAACAATTTTGAAAAAGCTACTCAACAACAAAATCCAACCAATTATGATAAATCAAAGTAGAGAACAGAGAACCACATTAAAATGAGTAGTAGTGAGCCCTGACTTCATTTTTATATCAGACCAACACTAAACAAAACTGTGGAAGTCATGATAATAAATGTATGAATGTTGTAAATCTGGATGATGTAAAGAGAGTAATCATGAAAAACTGGCATCTAGTAGGCAGAGATAAGGAAATATGATGATGTTTCTGTTCCTATCTTTGAGACTAGAAAGTTGATGAATTGAAACATGTGCCTAACCACAGAAGATGCAACTACTCCAATCTCTTGACAATTCCAGCATCTATATTTTAGGATAAGTATGGAGTTGCCCGTAGCAAGGTTTGCCACCACACGTGCATGAACCAAACCAGAAGAAAACAGCAAGACACATGGGTGAAGGGAGCGCTATATAGACACTTGATAACCTTGTTGCCGTTTCTAGATCCAGCTGCATCTGGAATTAACACCTTATCCTTGGACTTCCTAGTGACATGAGCCAATAATTTCTTTTTTTTTCATAAACTAAAACATTAATTTTTTACCCTTAGAGACTTTCTTTAGAAAATAACCTTTCATAATATACAAAAATTTTGTGGCCTCACAAAACCTTCTATTTTGATTCAGATTTTTTTTAAAACTCAGAGTTAAATTTAAATCCTTAATAAGAGAATATGTACAGATTAAATCCACTTATCAACTATTTATACCCATCAACTTAAAATATCTGTCAATATTTTTGCATGTATATGTGGAAGAAGCAATATTCCTTTTATTCTCAGAAACTTTGTTTCTGGAGGATGGGATTTCATGTTTGTTATTTTAACTTTCATCTTTGTACTTTTCTGCATTGAGTGTATAAATCCTCATTTAAAATGAGCAAATATCAAATATCAATAGTATGATTTTTAAAAGAGGGCAAGAGGAGAGAAAGAGATCAGATGCAGCTATGTCAACTTATCAATTTGAGATGATAAAAAGAAAGTGATTATTGATTTGTTTTTTATTTTGTTTGTTTAAAAATTGGGGGAAAACCATGAGTCAACCAATAAGGAACAAAGAAGCAGCAGCATGAAGCCGGGACTGAGATGCATGACGGATGGAAGGGCTCCACCCCTCCCCCAATCTAGATAGCTAATCTAAAGTCCTGGGACGCAGATGAGGGAACAGGACCCAGCAGGGCAGCAGCCACTGCAGTGAGACGGGGTACCTACAGCCACGGAGCCCCGGCCTCTTCACCACCAGCCTCCTAACCTGTACATTCTCCTAACAAGTTCAGTTCAGTTCAGTCACTCAGTTGTGTCCAACTCTTGCGGCCCCATGGACTGCAGCACGCCAGGCCTCCCTGTCCCTCACCAACTCCTGGAATTTACCCAAACTCACGTCCATTGAGTTGGTGATGCCATCCAACCATTTCATCCTCTGTCGTCCCCTTCTCCTGCCTTCAATCTTTCCCAGCATCAGGGTCTTTTGAAATGAGTCAGCTCTTTGCATCAGGTGGCAAAAGTATTGGAGTTTCAGCTTCAACATCAGTCCTTCCAAAGCAAGAGTTAATTATATTTTTCTCCAGATTTCTTATGGGTGAGGCAAAGTGTCCACATTGCACTTGGTCTGCGTGTGTTATTTTTTAAAGGTGCTTGAAACACGGTTGAAATTTCTGTGGCAGAGCCCTGATGGTTTAGGGGAAGGCAGCGCGGGCAAAATTAGAGGAATGTGTGACATAGACCCTTCCCAGCTGGCTCAGTGGTAAAGAATCCACCTGCCAATGCAGGAGACGTGGGAGNATTGGAGTTTCAGCTTCAACATCAGTCCTTCCAAAGCAAGAGTTAATTATATTTTTCTCCAGATTTCTTATGGGTGAGGCAGTGTCCACATTGCACTTGGTCTGCGTGTGTTATTTTTTAAAGGTGCTTGAAACACGGTTGAAATTTCTGTGACAGAGCCCTGATGGTTTAGGGGAAGGCAGCGCTGGCAAAATTAGAGGAATGTGTGACATAGACCCTTCCCAGCTGGCTCAGTGGTAGAGAATCCACCTGCCAATGCAGGAGACGTGGGAGACATGGGTTTGATCCTTGGATCGAGAAGATCCCCTGGAGCAGAAAATGGCAACCCACTCTGGTACTGTTGCCTGAGAAATCTCATGGATAGAAGAGCTTGGCAGGCTACAGTCCATGGGGGCATAAAGAGTCAGACATGACTGAGTGCTTGAGCATGAACACGTGTCACACAGAAATTAGGCGTAAAGGGGGCTGTGGTCCTATAACTTATCTTTACGTTGCCTCTTTTCTAGTAAAGGAGTGGATGTAGCATCAGTTTTAGTTATTTCAATAAAAAACCTGACATTTTATGAGAAGGCCAATACACAGTTACAGAAATCCTCATTTGCAACCTGGTCGCACAGAAAATGTCCCCTATGTCCTCAGTCAGTGAAGTGAAAGATGCTCAGTCATGTCCGACTCTTTGTGACTCCATGGACTATACAGTCCATGGAATTCTCCAGGCCAGAATACTGCAGTGGGTAGCCTTTCCCTTCTTCAGGGGATCTTCCCAATCCAGGGATCAAACCCAGGTCTCCCTCACTGCAGGCAGATTCTTTATCAGCTGAGCCACAAGGGAAGCCTCCACTATGTCCTTAGAAATGAACAAATCTCCTAGAAACCTGTCCTCCTACTGGTATGAAGAGACTGGCTAATAAGAAGAGATAATCTCACACACACACAATTTGTTTACATAAAACCAAGAATTATAATCTACTACTAACTTCAAAAAGAAGTTAGACCACAGATTGTACAATTGCAAGAGAAAGAGAGAGGGGAAAATGCTGAAAGACAAAAATGTTAGATTTAAAATACCGGAAGGAAATAGTTCCTACTTAGCATTTCCACAGTCTAGGAAAGCTGTATTTATCCCAGTCATGCTTCTAGATGGCTGCTTTGCCACATGGGTTTTAGCTTGGAGGGTGTCAGCTTCTGAAATTAAACATGAGTGGGGAATGCCAGAGGGTTCAGAGCAACATCGTGCTGTCCATAGGCCTGGAGGTCTCCGGTGGTTGATTGAACAAAAGACAAGGTAAACCCTGACATACCCACCCCACTCCCCCAAGACACATTTGGATGAAATGAAGCTACAAACACCACCACACTATCTGTTAATAAATCTCCAAGAGTTGCTTCAGCAAAACCAAGAGACAAAGCATCTTTTCTGGGGAGCATCCTTCCCCGCCTTCCTGTGATGTGTGGCTTGTTCATTCCAAGGGGCAGTCCTTTCCCTGACAATGTTCCTATTTTAGATAACGCCTTGTACAGCAGAGTGGTCTGAGAACAAGAAGTGCAGGTTAAAAAAAGAGCAAAAGTCACTGGGCTGAAGACTAGCAGAAAATGACAACACGGGTGCAGACACCTTCAAAGTATATGAAGGGCTTAACCATCTGTTGGGCATCATTGTCAAATGATTTTCATGTGTTATCTTATTAATCCTCATGGAAACCAGAAGAGGTAGACTCTCACTGTTCCCATTTTGCAGATGAGGAAACTGAGGCTTGGATGAATTAGGTAGCTTGCTGAAAGTGGCAACACTAGTGTAAAGGACCAGAACTGGAACCCTTGTCTACCTGACTTGGGCTCCTGCTTAGGGAGTGCTATAGACTGTATGCTTGTGTCTCTACAAATTCATATGTTAAAACTTAATCCCTTCCTCCAGTTAAAAATAAATAAATAATAAGGGGGGAGGGAGGCTGAAGAGGGAAGGGACACAGATGTAATTAGGGCTGATTTGCATTGTTAAATAACAGAAGCCAACACAACATTGTAAAGCAATATTCCTCCAATTAAAAAAAAAGCAGAACACCAGAACACCTTACTGCCTCCTGAAAAACCAGTTAGACCTGGACATGGAACAACAGATTGGTTGAAAATTGGGAAAGGAGTACATCAAAGTTGTATATTATCACCATACTTGTCTAACTTAGATGCAGTACATCATGCAAAGTGCTGTGTTGGATGAAGCACAAACTGGAATCAAGATTGCGGGGAGAAATATCAATAACCTCAGATGTGTGGATGACACCACCCTTATGGCAGAAAGCAAAGAGGAATTAAAGAGCCTCTTGATTAAGGTGAAAGAGGAGAGTAATGCTGAACTAAAACTCAACATTCAAAAAACGAAGATCATGGCATCTGGTCCCATCACTTCATGACAAATAGATGGGCAAACAATAGAAACAGTGAGAAACTTATTTTCTTGGGCTCCAAAATCACTGTGGATGGTGACTGCAGCCAAGAAATTTAAAAAATGTTTGCTCCTTGGATGGAAAGTATGACAAACCTAGATAGCGTATTAAAAATCAGAGACATTACTTTGCCGACAAAGGTCCATATAGTCAAAGCTATGGTTTTCCCAATAGTCATGTATGGATGTGAAAGCTGGACGATAGAAAAGGCTGAGCACTGAAGAACTGATGACTTTGAACTGTGGTGTTGGAGAAGATCTCTTGAGAGTCCCTTGGACAGCAAGGAGATCAAACCTGTCAATCCTAAAGGAAATCAACCCCAAATATTCACTGGAAGGACTGATGCTGAAGCTGAAGCTCTAGTACTGTGGTCACCTCATGGAAGAGCCAACTCGTTGGAAAAGGCCCTGATGCTGGGAAAGATGAGGGCAACAGGAGAAGAGGGCAACAAAGGATGAGAGGGTTGGGTGGCATCACCAATTCAACGGCCATGAGTTTGAGCAAACTCTGGGAGATGGTGAGGACAGCAAAAGTCAGACATGACTGAGAGACTCAACAACAACAATCCCCAGGATGACAACTTTTGGAGGTGATTAAGTCATGAGGGTGGAGTCCTCATCAGTGGGATAAACGCCCATATAAAAGAGACCCCTGAGAGCCCATCATCTTTTTCAACAGGTGAGAATACAGTGGGAAGATGGTCGTTTATGAACCAGGAAGCCAGTTCTCACCAGACACTGAATATGCAAGCCCCTTGATCTTGGATTTCCAAGCTTCCAGAACGGTGAGAAATGAATGTTTATTGGAAACACAGATCATATGTAGGAACAATTTGCCTCCACGCATCACTCCAATGACTTGACAGTTGAAATTCCGCTAATGGAAGCAGTAGAACATCCTCTTCTACATTATCCCTGCATTAGCTCTGCTGCTGGCTCTGGACTGGTGGTGGTGTGGTAGGGGAG
>SJYW01020449.1:340741-369530 GCA_006410735.1 Raphicerus campestris | reverse complement strand
ACATATAGCGTTATGCACAGTATTACGTAGTGTGTGTATGTAATTACTGTCAACTGCGTTATATTTATGTGTCTGCATATATAAACACACATACCCATACACATAACATTTGGAGATTTGGTTAGCCCAGCTGGTTAGAAGTAGCAAGCTAATGAAATTCCTAGTTACTAGGAGATACTGGGGCTTCCCTGGTGGCTCAGTGGTAAAGAATCCACCTGCCAACGCAGGAGATAAGGGTTCATTCCCTGGGCCAGGAAGATCCCCTGGGGGAGGAAATGGCAACCCCCTCCAGTATTCTTGCCCGAGAAATCCCATGGACAGAGGAGCTTGGTGGGCTGCAGTCCATGGGGTCACAGAGAGTCGGACACAACTGAAGTGACTAAACAACAAGAACAAGGAAATGCTGGTCCTCTCCCAATCTGGAGACACAGCGTCCCCCTTCCATAATCAGAGGGCAAAGCCTCGGTCAGCCATCTTGCACAATGGTCTCTCCAGGATGAAAGATCAAGCTCCTTTTCCCTCTCATCCGGTGCCCAGACCTCTCCCCCACACCCCTGAGAGGGAAGGGCGCACATCCAGCTTCCATCCCCGCCTGTGGTCAGAGGACATGGGCAGAAAGAGGCCTCATTGTAAGCCGCATGGCAGGCAAATGGGCCAGCACTTGTTGGCCGTGATCTGAAACCTCCGACATAACACTCGGAACAATAAAGCGTCTCCGATTCACGTTTGTTGAATGTTCTCAAGCCCTGAGAGAAAAGAGGCAAAAATAGCTAGGAGTCCTGGAACCCGTTAGGAAAAGGCACTTTTTGGCATACTTGTTTTTTCAGCGTTCAATGAACAAAAAGGTTCACTGTTTTCGACCACCAAGAGAACAGCCAAGTTTTCAGAAGTGCAGTCACACTTTTGGCGGACAGAAGAGATTTTCCAACTGGGCTTTCATACGCATACTTACGGGTGGTCTGTCCTACCTACCACAGGCTTTCCTGTGCCAGCAACTTTGTTTGTAAATCTAAGTGTAACAACAAAGCTTGTATATTCATTGAAAGCTAGATGTTCAGGACTTGTGAAAGGGTGAATACAAAAGTGCGTTTAGGTGCTTCTGCGGGGAAGAGAAAACCTCTCCTCCTTTGAGAGGGGTAAAGCTTGCTTTAAACAGATCCTTTACATCTTTATGGAGAAGGGTGGCTGACTTGCAATTCCTTCAACAGAAACTTGAGATGGATTTATTTCTGCTGGGCAGATTAAATACACAACGTTTTCGTGCGGATGACGGGGCTTCATAAATTTGTCACTGCCGGGCCATGTGCAGCCTTTGATCCTTTCAGTGGGGCCTTGTTTGGAGCCGGGAGCTGCCTGGGTGTGACACATGTGTCTGCAGCCATCCCTCCTGCGTGTTGAACTTGGCCGTTCTCATCAGAAGGAAAGATGGGACCGGCTTTTGAGAAAGGGCCGCACTGTAGGGGCGAGCCATTTCCATTTTAAAGTGAATCTGTTCCGAAGCCCTTGCATCTATTACCCTGCCTTCCCCCATCTGAGAGGCAAAGGCAGTCTGGCTACCACACGTGCAGCTTATTCTTCATCACGAGGGGGGATTCTGCCGCTCAGCTTGTAGGGTCATCATTGTCTCCTCCCATCCCAGTCCTTTAGCACTCTACTTTAGAGGATGTCCCAAGACAGGAACACTGTTTAATCCAATCCATGCAATTCAGTGAAGGGCTGAGAGTGCCCACTGAGCTTTCTAAGGGCCAGGCAGCATGTGGGTAACCAGGAATAGAAGAGAATAAGACATAGTCCCCGCCTTTGAGACTCCCCTCAGCTAGCAACAAAGTGATCAGTGCATGGAGAGAGATTTGCTCTATGGACTGTGAGCTATTACCAACCAGGTATCTGTCACAGCCTTAGAGGGTCGTGAGTGCCAGACAGGGTGTTGGCCAGTCATGGAGAGCTTCCTGAGGAGGTGGTTCCTGAGCTGGCTCTTAGAGGTTCTGTAGGAGTGGGGCCAGGCAAAACGGTGAGGAGAGGCTTCCAGGCAAGTGAGAGAATGAAGAAAGGCACAGGTATGGGGAACAGAGGGCTTCCCTGGTGACTCAGCAGTAAAAGAACCCAAGAGACACCAAACCCAGGGTTTGATCCCTGGATCAGGAAGATCCCCTGGTGTAGGAAATGGCAACCCACTCCAGTATTTTTGCCTGGAAAATCCCAAGGACAGAGGAGTTTGGCATACTGCAATCCAGGGGGTCCCAAACAGTTGGACATGACTTGGTGACTAAGCAACAATGAGAAAATGAGGAACAGAACAGAAGAGTCGAAGATGCTTGCAAGGCTCTAGCCTGTGAAGTACTAGGTGGTGGGAGGCCAGGGCAAGAAGTGATGGTCACGTTTGGCAGCATGAACTGACCTCTTCCTCTTTTAAAAATAATAATGATGATGCTGTTTGGAGTTTTATGCTACTTTATAGATGAAGAATCTGAGGGACCAACAAAGGTTGGGATTTGTTCAAGGTCTTCCAGCTAGTACCTAGCAACCTGTGCTCAGGTCCAGGAGCCTGTGTGCCTGCTAAGGCGCCTCAGTTCAGTTCAGTTCCATCGCTCAGTCGTGTCCGACTCTTTGCGACCCCATGAATCGCAGCACGCCAGGCCTCCCTGTCCATCACCAAATCCCGGAGTTCACCAAAACTCATGTCCATCGAGTCGGTGATGTTATACAGCCATCTCATCCTCTGTTGCATCCAACTCTGAAAACCCACGGACCACAGTCCACCAGACTCCTCTGTTCATGGGATTCTCTAGGCAAGAATACTGGAGTGAGTTGCTATGCCCTCCTCCAAGGGATTTTCCCAACCCAGGGATCAAACCGTATCTCTTATGTCTCCTGCACTGGCAGGAAGGTTCTTTACCACTAGTGCCACCTAGGAAGCCTGAGTGCAGGTCCTTGGGATGCTAAAACCCTTGATGGCAACATATAGGTTCCCAACAAATGAAACATGATGGAGACCTTGCAATCACAGGGAGGTCTGAAGAAATAGAGAAAAGTACCATGTTGCAAGATAAAAACCAAAGTGTGATGAAGATTTCAGTTATTTCTCAGTAACTTATATGTGGAACTAAATTTAAAAGACAATTTTAAAGATCTTCTAGAAGAATAAATAGGAAGAATAGCTAAGAATTATTTTTGGAATAATAATAAACAATGCATATCTAGTCCTATCAGAATTGAAAGCAATATTTTGCTAGACCAAGGGCCAAGAGCAAATCAAAGAGAGCAGACAGCCCTGAAATGGAGTCTACAGTGTGTGTGTGTGTGTGTGTGTGTGTGTGTATCTTGATTAGGTTAGCAATAATCAGTGTAACTTACTGGATGAGGAATTACCATTCAGTAAATGACTTTGGAAAATTCAGCCATTAGCCCAAATTGTTATCAAACATCAAAATATCTGTAGACTGATTTCAGTGTTCAATGTAAAAGGAAGGAAGGGAGGAGAACTAACTCAAAAATGTAGGTGAACAACTGCACTCTGGAAGGAGCATTTTCTAACCAGAAATGGTTCATGAGATCACAAATGAAATACTTAAAAGGTCTGACTACATAGCAATTGTATAATTTCCAAAGTAGAATTTTTAAAAGGCAGATGATAACTTAGAAATTTATTTTCAGCCAGTATTATAATTATTCCTAATGAACAAAATGTTTTTAAATCCTAAGGAAAACACTACCTTCTAAAATTGGCAAGTGATATGAGTAAACCACCAAAAAAAAAAGGAGGGTCATTCATTCGGCGGGCAGTTGATGCTGGCTCTGGGCTGGGAGCACAACTGGGCTGTGGATGGGATAATCTAACATGGATTTTCCAGCACAGAGGTCTCAAGGGGGACAGAATTCTCCCATGGTGGCTGGCTTATAAGCAAGTGTAAAATGACAACCAGCTGGGCACTTCTGATCAAACCTGGGCGATCACATAGCATCACATCCCTGGCATTGTACATCATTGAATTAGTGGCAAGTGAGTCACTACAATCAGACCTGGTTCATGGAGAAGGAATCAGATCCCACATCTCCATGGGAGGAGTTACAGACGTGTTTTAAAACTGCTGCAGAGATATAGCAAACAGACTTGTGGTTACAGAAGGGAAAGGTGGTAGGGAGGCATAAGGTAGCAGTATGGGATTAACAGATGCATACTACTGCATATAAACTAGATACACTACTGTATATAAACTAGATAAGCAGCTGTATAGTGCAAGGGACCATCTGCAATATCTTGTAATAACATATAGGGGGAAAGGAAAGAGAATCTCCTTCCAATATGTATATACACACACATACACACACACATACACACATATGTTTAAATCAATCACTTTTCTTTACACCTGAAACTAACACAAAATTGCAAATCAACTAGATTTTTTAAAAAAAGACATTTCANATCCAAGATCTAAGATCTGTCTTTCAGAGCTACACATTCTATGTGTAACTTTTCTCCCGCTTGACAGGTTTTCAGTTGCTTAGGCCCTAGAGAAGTATGTTAGGCATGGATACAATATTGAAAATGGGATGTCTTAGATGGAGTTCCCAGAAAAGTTTGTGGGATGAAGGCAAGTGATATAGTAAGAGTTCAGGGGAGACAAGAAAGGAAGTGCAGGACAAGGAAGGAGGAGGGAATCTAAACAAGTGGGAGTTTTCAGGCAAAATCCGCAGAACCCTCAAGGTAAGAACAGCTTCAGAGCTGCTCATCCTGAGTCAGCCTTTCACACTGCCATCTGCAGAGTGTCATCGGCCAAGGATGGCCCTGGGCTGGGGGAGAGTCAGCATAAGCTTTCAGCCATTGCAACACTGCACATGTCAGCAGGGCCTTCCAGCGTCTCGTGGGACACTCTTCAAAGGAAAGCTGCAGATGCCCACCCTCAGAGGCAACCGCACCTGATACCTGGAAACATTTGCCCACAGTGGGAAAACCAGATCTGAGGTGGGTCTTCTTGGAGCAGTAACACTTTTGGCTACAAAAATAATAACTGGAAGTCATCTAGCTGACTGTAAAAACTCCAGCAGCTTTCTCTTACTCAGCCATGAGAAAACTTGAAGCAAAGCTCTCATCTCCCAAGTGGAAGATGGAAAGGCACCTCCCTGGAAAACTGATCAGCTCGACAGAAAAATCCAGAAGTGCCGAAGGTTTGGGACTTGCTGAATGAAGAAGCTGGATCAACATACAGTGAGTGCACAAATACACAGCCCACGAGTACACACATACACACGCTTAAACATAAAACTCTTAAACAATCAAGGAGTACCATTAACTTAAAGAAAGCTTGTAAGCCAGAGATCAAAGGCAACAAAAGTAAAAAATAAATAAATAAACTTGTGGGAAATCAAAGCAATGTTTAAAAAAAAAGAGCACTGTAATTGCCATTCTCAGAAAGCCAAGAGAAATTATTTCACCCATGAAATAAGAATCAGAGGCTATAAAAAGGGAGCAGTCATAAAATAAGAACAATAAAAAAATCTTAAAGTTAAAAAGCAGAGAGCAGAAATGAAAGATTCCATAACAATTTTGGAAGATCAAATAGAGGAAGAAAAGACCAGAGAGGTAGGAAATAAAGAGACAAAAAAATTAAGGCACAATTCCAAGAGGTAAAACCTTCTAGAAGAAAGGTGTTCCAGAATACAGGACTGAGACAACCATGGGGGAAAAATGGTCTTTAAAATCTCAAGCACCAGATTTCTTAAACTGTTAGACTGTAGAGCAAAGCTTTCAAAATTCAAAAGAAAGATGGCTTCCAAACTAGAATTCCATTTCCAACCAGACCATCCATTAAGCCTGAAGGTAGAATAAAGACATTCTTAGCTATACAAGTTCTCCAAACGTAGTTTCATGCATTATTTTCTCTGCACACTTCAGAGCATGTGCTCCACATATACAGACAAAATATTTATATTTTTATTTATATAGCAAAACAGGAAGAAGACAAAATGAGACTCAAGAGACAGAGGCTCCAACATGGGAGAAAGGAAATACTAAATGGTGATTAAAGAGATAGAGGATTAGTGCCAAGAAGTAAACCTGGAAGGCAGACAGATCTGGTGGGAGTGAAAGAGTAAAGAACAACAAAAGGGACGANACACTTCAGAGCATGTGCTCCACATATACAGACAAAATATTTATATTTTTATTTATATTGCAAAACAGGAAGAAGACAAAATGAGACTCAAGAGACAGAGGCTCCAACATGGGAGAAAGGAAATAGTAAACGGTGATTAAGGAGATAGGATTAGTGCCAAGAAGTAAACCTGGAAGGCAGACAGATCTGGTGGGAGTGAAAGAGTAAAGAACAACAAAAGGGACGAAGGATGTCTCCACAAAAAGGATAAAAGAGAGAGATCAGTTGACAGGTTAGAATATATTGAAAGAAGATTTATACTTCTGGTGAATTGTTTGGGGATATATACATAAGCACTGGAAAACTAGGCAGACATGTAAAGCAATAATTAATTCTAGTGGGAAGAAAAAGATGCACAAGAAAAGACATGTGATCATAGAACACTAGCTGGCTCAGTCCAGCTATACACCCCTAGGATGAGGTCAATATTACATATTGAATATGCTAACTGAAAAATGATGGTGTAAGTGTTGGGGAGGATGTGAGAAGTGAGGAAAGTGTAGGAGGAAGGCATGGGCAAGACAGTTTAGGGTCTTCACCTTCAACAACAGTGGGTCAACAGACAACCTCTAGAACTAACAAGAAAAAGGAGAATCAAGACGTGAGAGTATGTATTAGCTTTCTATCCCTGCTGCAACAAATTACCAAGAGTGAGGTTGCTTAAAACAACACAAATGTATCATCTTACAGTTCTGAAGGCTGAAAGTTTGAACTGGGTCTCTTTGGCCTAGAGTCAAGGTGTCAGCAGCGCTGTGTTCCCCCTGGAGGATCCAGGGGAGAATCCATTCCCTTGCTTCTCACACTCCTAATGGCTGCCTACCTTCTTCGACCTGTGGCTTTCTTGTCTCATTTTCAAAGCCTGAAATGATGAGTCAAGTCTGACATGACTTTTGCCTCCTTCTTATACTTTTAAGGTCCCTTGTGATTACCTCGGACCCATCCAGATAATCCTGGGTTATCTCCCTATTTTAAAGCGAACGGATTAGGAATCTTAATTCTACTGTCAATTTTAACTCCCCTTCATTGCATAATCTAACATATTCACAGTTTCCAGGAATTCAGACTTGGACATCTTTGGGGGCCATTATTCTGCCAACCACAGAGTGAAAATGTATTACTGGGAAAAGTGATATGAAACCACGAAAGAGTGGAAAATATCTCCTCTTAGAGAGACGACTGAGGTTAGGGAGGGGTAGGGTGGAGGGCAGCTGTTTTTCCTTATAAACTAGTACTGCTATTTGTCTTTAAAGAAAACCCTAAGTTAATGTATAACTTTAATAAAAACAACAATTAAATTACAAAAAAAAAAATGTCATAGCCAGGAAGGAATTTTAAACCAGTCAGAGACATGATCAAATTTACCTTTAAGCAAGCTCCCACTTAAAGATGATTCAGAGGTGACGGTTAAAAGCTAAACGCACCCATCAGTGACAAGCCTGGGGAAACAGCTCAGCAAGATAAAAGAAATGTCTCTACTGATGTCTGAATAGTGTGATCAAAACTCCGGCAAGGAAATCTGAAAAGAAAAGAGAACTGAAAGATGGCATGTTTATATCAGCCATCCGGAAACTTCAGAATCTGTACGTGGGCTCCGCTCCCCAGTCTCGTCTGCCTGACCTCTTAGCATAGACCAGAGTTCCCCGGGGAAGAGGCCAAGCCTCCATTATGGCCAGGTATAAGCGAGCACTTGCTATGCCCTTGCACAAAGAGTGACCCACAGTTTGTAACTACAAAGTCATCTCTATCAGGTCTCCTGAAGTTCTCATGACAGCCGTGGCACTAACAGAGCATTTTTTTGTTCTTTTGGCTGCTGCCTTCCAAATATTTCCTTAATGTAAAATTAATGCAGACTTCAGCAGCAAGACAAGGAAAATCAGACCTGAAGAGTTAATGGTCCATTGAAGCAAACACTGACTCCTTTCACTGGCTTTTTACATTATTGTATCATAAAGATAATGGGCAGTGAATCATTCAAGCAAGAAGGAAATAGTTCAAAGTTAAAATTCTTTCAGTTCAATTCCCAGCATTAAATATGTTTGTGTGTTGGATGTTACAGCAACAGCTAACAAAGGAGAGTGTTCATGAGGTTGAAGTAAACATATTCTCACCCTTGTTTTATAAATGAAGAAACTGAGTCTTGAAAAGATTACAGAACTTGTGAAGGACAATCGGCTAGTGGGTGTTTCAACCACTCGCCTCTTGGATCCTCAGATGTGTGCTCCTTCTCTGCATCGTGCTGCATTTGGGACAATGTGGCTCAAACTCTTTCACAGGCAGGGATTCAAAAACACCAATCAGAGCAGAGCCCAGCTTACAAGTCAGGAGCAACATTACTAGCAGAGAACATGGCACCATTGTGTGGGTGTCACGAAAACCACCGTCATCCACAAAAGAACCAGACATCTCCGAACGATGAACCACCCTGTAGAGCCCCACCTTCCATTTGCTGCCTCTGATCCCTCCAAGTATCCTCTGGCAAAGAAGAGATCCCAAGGGTCATGGGCTTAAGAGAAATTCGAGAGACACATATCTAACCTTGACATTTTT
The DNA here is from genome assembly GCA_006410735.1 of Raphicerus campestris. Lineage (NCBI taxonomy): Eukaryota > Metazoa > Chordata > Mammalia > Artiodactyla > Bovidae > Raphicerus > Raphicerus campestris. Next base: position 360,828 of record SJYW01020449.1, on the reverse strand, counting down.
CAAAGTCCAGTGCATGTTATGACAAGGGTAGCCATGCGTGCATCTTTGTGACCAGACACCTAGGTCCATCCAGGTTCAGGCTCATCAGCGTCCATGGAAATCAGGGTCCAAGATGCTGACCTGGTGCAGGATGGACACATGGAATTCCCCAGCACTGCCTAGTGGCATCGTCAGCAATGTATTTACTGATGCCACCTTCATATTCCTTAAAATATTGCAAAGTGAATTGGGAGTGTGTGGGTATTATTTAGTCAAATTTCTGCGGATAGGGTGCCCCCAAGACCAGGAGTTGGCTGATTTTTCTGTAAAGGGACAGACAGTAAATATTTTAGGCTTTGCAAGCAGTACAGTTTGTGACACGACTATGTCACTCTGTGTCTGTAGTGTGAAGCAGGTATGGACGATATATAAATGAATGAATGTGGCTGTATTTTTATAAAGCTTTGTTTATGGACACTGAAGTTGGACTTGAATTTTCGTATGTCACAGAATATTATTCTTTGTTGTTTTCCCCAACCATTTAAAAGTGTAAATATTATTATTTTTTTTTCCACTCACAGGATGTAGAGAAACAGGCAGCAGGGTGAATATGCCAACCCCTGCCCAGATGATTCCAGTTTCCTTTCAGGCAGGGGCGGCCTCCTGTTTTTTTGTTTTTTGGTTTTTTTTTCCTTGGATCATGATACATCATGAAAAACTTGAAACCACTTTTAGGCTTCTGTCATTTTAGGAAACAGTATTCATGACTCCCGCTTCTTTGATCAAGTCACAATGGCAAGAGCAACTCTATTACTGCCAAGGACAAGAGCAGCAATCCATCAGGAAAGAGCAAGGTGGTGGAAGAAAAGAATAAATCAATTATTTATCCTCTGAAAGGAGGAAGAAGGTGAAAACAGAAATGAGGAAATACACAGGTAAATACACATCTATGGCAGGTTATACTTTCCGCCTAGTTGTTCCGCCCTGAGGCTAGAGGTGGATAGTCTTCCATATCTCTGTCCTCTTTTCACATTTTCAGCGTGCCATCTTTGGCAGGGCCTTAGATAAGTCATTTTTGCTTTTAAAGTCCCATTCTCCACTAGGTAAACTGAGGACATTAGCATAGGTCTCTTGTTATCCCCAAAGACCCTATTGGTCTATCCTTCCTTTACAGAAAAATAGCCTTCAGATTCTCCCTGAGCATCCTCTCTCCAATTGCTCAGACCATGAGGTCTGGAGGAAGCTGTACATCCACCTCTGGGGGTGGGCAGGATGCACCATCCAGGCCCAAGCCCATCAGCATGTGTGTTTCCCCCGCCGCCGTGGTTGGTTCAGGAGGAAGCCTGAGACCCAGTCAGTGAGATCAGCATCACCTCTAATGAAAATCTCAGAGCAGCGGCAGGCACTTTTAATCTGAACACGAAGAAGATGTTAAGTTTAGAGTTGTCACCTTCAATAGAGAACCTGGAATTGCTGAGGACAACCAGACAGAATGAAGTGAACATCATGAAAGGCAGAGCCAAGAAACGGAGGAAACCAAAACTTTGCGGCATTACTGGTGCCCTGAGTTCACCAGCATCCTGACCTTCTCAGGGATATAAATAAACAAAAATCTTTTATGGCTTAAGCCAATTGAAACTGGGTTTTCTGTCACTTTCATCCAAAAGAATCCTGACACCAGAGCTGAGAGTGTTTTTGAGACTGTCTTTACTGGGAGCCAAGCTAAAATTTGAGACTGCCTCTCCCAAATGATAGACAATATAAATTACAGCATTATCCCCTCCGCCCTACGGTCTACTTCAGCACAGACTGGCAGTCTGTTACACAACTGGATGTGGATACCCACCCTTGTTCTTTCTTCCATCTCTGTGTATGAATAAGGAAAATAAGAATTATTTTAAAAAGAATTCTTTTGAACGTTTCTATTTACCCAGCACACACAGATCATTTCACATTTAGCAGGCACTCGATAAACACTTAGTGAATGATGGAATAAAGAAAAGAACATTGCTTGTGCAGACTAATACGTAGTTTCTTTTCTTTTCTTTAATGCTTCCAGCAGAACAAACAGCAGACAAAAGCGTAAGAAGAAAGGAGATGATTGATTTTATTGAGTTACCCTTGGTACAGGACACATCTGTTGGAGCTGGTTCTGGCCTTTCTGAGGTAAGAGGGACACAGGGTACTTGGAGAGGGTACAGAGATTAAGCTAATGAGGGACTGGAAAGCATGATACATTTAGCCGGCGTGAGAGAACTGACAGCAGCGAAGAACAGCTCGAGAGACACCGGTGCAGTTGTGCTGCGCTCAGTCGCTCACCTCTGACTGCGACCTCACGGACTGTAGCCCACCAGGATCCTCTGTCCATGGAAGGTGCTAGGCAAGAATACTGGGATGGGTTGCTATTTCCTGCTCCAGGGCATCTTCCCAACTCAGAGACTGAACCCAAGCCTCCGGTGTCTCCTACGTTGGCAGGTGGCTTCTTTACCACGGTGCCACTTGGGAAGCCCACAAAGAAACCCTTTCCACCCAATGAAGGTACAGAACCCAAGAGTTCAGAGTCGATCTCATCTAAAGCTCTCCTCATTTTATAGAAAGGGAAATGGAGGCTTCCAGAAACGTAGTAATAGGGGAAAATGTCAAGATTTCTCAGATACATTCTAGGATTTTAGTTTTCAAACTGTGGGTTTTAAACCTCTTAGTTGATTGTGAAATTTATTAGTGGGTTTTGATCATTGTTTTTTTTTTTAATTAATGAATGAAAATAGAATAGAATAGAAAAAATCCAAGCATATTTTTTGTAATAAGAGTAGGTATTTTTGCATACAACTTTGTTTTAGTTTATACACACACACACAAATGTACAGATTTTGTACTGAGTCAGGATGTAAAATGTATCTCACAGTCTAAATCAAGTTTTTGTAAAGTTTGTAAACCATGGATCTAGGCAGATGACAGCATTGACTAATCATCCACTGTGTCCAGATTCAGCAGAAAAAACCTGTCCAGGGCTCAAACCTCATGCTCATAACAGTGAGCACAAATCTGACCAACCATCATAATCACCTGGGGAAATTTATTTAATACAAATTCCTGAGTGCCACTTCCAGAGATTCTTGAAATCTGGAATGATTTTTGAATTTTTTAAAAGTTTCTCAGGAAATACTCATGCACTGACTAGTTTTGGGATCAGACATCCCTTTGAAGGAGAAAAGTCAGCAAAGGACCACTCTTCATTGGATCCGTCTACAAAATGCTGTGGGAGTGAACAGAGAGAGTAATCTCAGTTTGCCATTTGGGGCACTGATACATGTGGTTCCTGTGGGTTGCAATGTTTGCGTCAAGTACCATCCAAGGTTGTTTATAAACAGAGATTTGTTTCCTGGATACCTAGAGATGGCAATGGGAGAGGCTAGCGTTATTCTGATGCCAAACCCAGACAAATGCAGCAAAAGAAAAACAAAAGCAAAAAACTAAAGACAAATGTGTCTTATAAATACAGGTGTAAAAATCCTCAACAAAATACTAGTAAGTCAAATCCAGCAACATATAAAAAGTGCTGTACACCACAAGCAAGTGGAATTTATTCCAAAGAATACAAGGTTGGCTTAGTGCCCCCCACATCAATGAATATAATATACCATATCAATAGAATAAAAAACAAAATCTACATAATTAGCTCAATTTATACAGAAAGAGCATTTGATAAAGCCTAACAACCTTTCCTCATAAAGACTCTCAACCAACTAGTAATAGGAGGGAATTTCCTCAGCTGAATAAGAGGATCTTTGAAAAGCCCACATGTAACATAAAACTGAAGAGTGAAAGGAAGATGCTTTCCCCCAAAAGTCAGAAATAAGACAAGAATATTTGTTCTTGTTACTTGTAGTCAACACTGCTTGAAATTATAACCAGAGACATTAGGCAAGAAAAAGAAGTAAAGAAAACCATATTAAGAGTAAAACTATCTCTTCTCACAAGTGACATGATCTTGAATGTAGAAAATGTTAACAAATCCACCAGAAAAAAAGTATTAGAACAAATAAATGAGTCCAGCAAGGTTATAGGATACAAGGTCAATATACAAAAAGTGAAAGTATTCCTATACACTGACGATGATAAATCTAAAAATGAAATTAAGAAAACAATTCCACTTTCAAGAGCATCTAAAATAATAAAATACTTGCAAGTATATCTACCAGAAGAAGTATAAAACTTTTACTCTAAAAATGATAAAGCATTGTTGAAAAATTCAAATAAGATCTAAATAAATGGGGAAACATCCCTTGGTCATGGAGCAAAAGAATTAATATTGTTAAAACAACAATACTTTTTAAAGTGATCTACGTATTCAGAGTGATTCCTATCAGAAACCCAACTGGTTTCTTTTTAGAAACTAATCCTGAAATTCATGCAGAATTCCAAAGGACCCAGAACAGTGTCAAAACAATCTCACAAAAGAACAAAGTTGAAGGAATCACACTTCTGACTTCAAAACGTACTACAAAGCAAGAGGAGCAGTGTGTTATTGGCATGTGATAGATCGGCAGCAGCGTGATACTGGTAACAATGTGACCCAAAGCAGCAATGTGGTGCCGGTGTAATGACAGATATAAGGAATGAAACTGAGAGGCCATAAATAACCCTGCATTATCTACGGTTATCTATGGTTAACTGATGTCTGCAAGAGCACCAGGACCATTCAGTGGAGAAAGAGGAATCTTCCGACAAATGGTACTGGGAAGGCTGGATAGTTATAAGAAGAGAATGAAGTTGGAGTCTTCAGTTCAGCTCAGTCGCTCAGTCGTGTCTGACTCTTTGCGACCCCATGAACCGCAGCACGCCAGGCCTCCCTGTCCATCACCAACTCTCAGAGTTCACTCAGACTCACATCCATCAAGTCGGTGATGCCATCCAGCCATCTCATCCTCGGTCATCCCCGTCTCCTCTTGCCTCCAATCCCTCCTAACATCAGGGTCTTTTCCAATGAGTCAACTCTTCGCATGAGGTGGCCAAAATACTGGAGTTTCAGCTTCAGCATCATTTCTTCCAAAGAACACCCAGGGCTCTACATCACATTAAAAAAAAAAAAAAAAAACTCAAAAGGAATAAAAGACCTAAATGTAAGAACTCAAACCATAAAACTTTCAAAGCAGGAGTAAGCCATGGTCTCATGGTCTCATGGTCTCATGGTCTCATCCATTTGGCAATGGATTCTTTTTTAATATAAATAGGATATTGCTAATTAATCAATTGATTTTATTTGGCTGCAGCAGGCTTTAGTGGCAGCGCATAGGATTCTTTGTTGCATCACGGGGGATCTTTCCATGTGGTGCGTGGGCTCTGTAGTCGTGGTGCGTGGGCTCGGTAGTCGTGGCACACAGGCTTAGTCGCTTTGTGGAAAGTGGGATCTTAGTTCCCTGACCAAGGACTGAACCTGCATCCTCTGAATTGCAAGGTGGCTCTTTAACACCGGGCCACCAGGGGACTCCCTGCTTTCTTAACTGTGTTATCAAAAGCACATGTAACGAAATAAGAAATAGATAAATGAGATTTCATTGGAATTAAAACCTTTGTGTTCTGAAGGACACTATCCAAAAAGTAAAAAGATGACCCACAGAATGGGAGAAACTACCTTCAAATCATATACATACCTAATACAAGACTTGTATATATTAACAGGACATACAAAGAACCCTCACAACTCAGTAACAGAAAGACAAGAAAAATTACAAATGGGCCAAAATCTGAATAGGTATTTCTCCAAAGAAGATATACAAATCCAAAAGGCACATGAAAAGACGCTCAACATCTTTAGTCATCAGATAAGTGAAAATCAAACCCACAATGAGATACCACTTCACCCAGAGAATGGTATAATCTAAAAGACGGATAGCAAATGTTTGTGAGGATATGAAAAAATCAGAAATTTCATACAGTGCTGGTGAGAATGTAAAATGATACAGCTACTTCTGGAAAGGGCTTCCCAGCTAGTTCGTAAAGAATCCGCCTGCCAATACAGTAGACTCAGGTTTGCTACCTGTGTTAAGAAGATCCCCTGGAAAAAGAAATGGTGACCCACTCCAGTATTCTCGCCTGGGAAATTCCAGACATTGGAGCCTGGTGGGCTACCGCCCATGGGGTCACAAAAGAGTCAGACATGACTTAGTGACACACCACCACCATCACTTTCGGAAAACAGTCTGAAAAGAGAAGTCCTGATACACCCTACAGCAAAAACGAACCTGAAAACCTGACGCTGAGTGAAGGGAGCCATTCAGAAGAGCCATTCACATAGTATGTTATTCCATTTACATTAAATCTCTTGATTTACAGGAACAAAAGTAGATGGTGGTTTCCAGGGCCTTGGGGAAAATGAGGAGTGACTGATAATGGATATAGGATTTTTTTTTGCAGTTGAAAAGTACTGAAATTAATTCTAATGATAGTTGCACATATCTGTGAATATAATAAAGACCACTGAATTACACAGTTTCTGTAGCTACACAAATTATATCTCACCAAAGCTATTAAAACAAGCAAACAAAAAAGATCTCTCTAGACTGGGAAGCGCAGACTGTGCCAAGGGAAACTGCATCTTACAGAAAGCTTGCTTCATGACCAAACAGGTCTGTGCAGAGACCGGGTCTAGGAACTCAAGGAGGCTGGACAGAACGGTGACAGGCAGAGGCAGGAAAGGCGGGTGGTAGAAATTGCTGAGTCCCCATTACTAAACAATCAGGNCAGAGAGAGTAATCTCAGTTTGCCATTTGGGGCACTGATACATGTGGTTCCTGTGGGTTGCAATGTTTGCGTCAAGTACCATCCAAGGTTGTTTATAAACAGAGATTTGTTTCCTGGATACCTAGAGATGGCAATGGGAGAGGCTAGCGTTATTCTGATGCCAAACCCAGACAAATGCAGCAAAAGAAAAACAAAAGCAAAAAACTAAAGACAAATGTGTCTTATAAATACAGGTGTAAAAATCCTCAACAAAATACTAGTAAGTCAAATCCAGCAACATATAAAAAGTGCTGTACACCACAAGCAAGTGGAATTTATTCCAAAGAATACAAGGTTGGCTTAGTGCCCCCCACATCAATGAATATAATATACCATATCAATAGAATAAAAAACAAAATCTACATAATTAGCTCAATTTATACAGAAAGAGCATTTGATAAAGCCTAACAACCTTTCCTCATAAAGACTCTCAACCAACTAGTAATAGGAGGGAATTTCCTCAGCTGAATAAGAGGATCTTTGAAAAGCCCACATGTAACATAAAACTGAAGAGTGAAAGGAAGATGCTTTCCCCCAAAAGTCAGAAATAAGACAAGAATATTTGTTCTTGTTACTTGTAGTCAACACTGCTTGAAATTATAACCAGAGACATTAGGCAAGAAAAAGAAGTAAAGAAAACCATATTAAGAGTAAAACTATCTCTTCTCACAAGTGACATGATCTTGAATGTAGAAAATGTTAACAAATCCACCAGAAAAAAAGTATTAGAACAAATAAATGAGTCCAGCAAGGTTATAGGATACAAGGTCAATATACAAAAAGTGAAAGTATTCCTATACACTGACGATGATAAATCTAAAAATGAAATTAAGAAAACAATTCCACTTTCAAGAGCATCTAAAATAATAAAATACTTGCAAGTATATCTACCAGAAGAAGTATAAAACTTTTACTCTAAAAATGATAAAGCATTGTTGAAAAATTCAAATAAGATCTAAATAAATGGGGAAACATCCCTTGGTCATGGAGCAAAAGAATTAATATTGTTAAAACAACAATACTTTTTAAAGTGATCTACGTATTCAGAGTGATTCCTATCAGAAACCCAACTGGTTTCTTTTTAGAAACTAATCCTGAAATTCATGCAGAATTCCAAAGGACCCAGAACAGTGTCAAAACAATCTCACAAAAGAACAAAGTTGAAGGAATCACACTTCTGACTTCAAAACGTACTACAAAGCAAGAGGAGCAGTGTGTTATTGGCATGTGATAGATCGGCAGCAGCGTGATACTGGTAACAATGTGACCCAAAGCAGCAATGTGGTGCCGGTGTAATGACAGATATAAGGAATGAAACTGAGAGGCCATAAATAACCCTGCATTATCTACGGTTATCTATGGTTAACTGATGTCTGCAAGAGCACCAGGATCATTCAGTGGAGAAAGAGGAATCTTCCGACAAATGGTACTGGGAAGGCTGGATAGTTATAAGAAGAGAATGAAGTTGGAGTCTTCAGTTCAGCTCAGTCGCTCAGTCATGTCTGATTCTTTGCGACCCCATGAACCGCAGCACGCCAGGCCTCCCTGTCCATCACCAACTCTCAGAGTTCACTCAGACTCACATCCATCAAGTCGGTGATGCCATCCAGCCATCTCATCCCCGGTCATCCCCGTCTCCTCTTGCCTCCAATCCCTCCTAACATCAAGGTCTTTTCCAATGAGTCAACTTTTCGCATGAGGTGGCCAAAATACTGGAGTTTCAGCTTCAGCATCATTTCTTCCAAAGAACACCCAGGGCTCTACATCACATTAAAAAAAAAACAAAACTCAAAAGGAATAAAAGACCTAAATGTCAGAACTCAAACCATAAAACTTTCAAAGCAGGAGTAAGCCATGGTCTCAGATTTGGCAATGGATTCTTTTTTAATATAAATAGGATATTGCTAATTAATCAATTGATTTTATTTGGCTGCAGCAGGCTTTAGTGGCAGCGCACAGGATTCTTTGTTGCATCACGGGGGATCTTTCCATGTGGTGCGTGGGCTCGGTAGTCGTGGTGCGTGGGCTCGGTAGTCGTGGTGCGCGGGCTCTGTAGTCGTGGTTCGTGGGCTCGGTAGTCGTGGCACACAGGCTTAGTCGCTTTGTGGAAAGTGGGATCTTAGTTCCCTGACCAAGGACTGAACCTGCATCCTCTGAATTGCAAGGCGGCTCTTTAACACCGGGCCACCAGGGGACTCCCTGCTTTCTTAACTGTGTCATCAAAAGCACATGTAACAAAATAAGAAATAGATAAATTAGATTTCATTGAAATTAAAACCTTTGTGTTCTGAAGGACACTATCCAAAAAGCAAAAAGGTGAACCACAGAATGGGAGAAACTACCTTCAAATCATATACATACCTAATACAAGACTTGTATATATTAACAGGACATACAAAGAACCCTTACAACTCAGTAACAGAAGGACAAGAAGAATTACAAATGGGCCAAAATCTGAATAGGTGTTTCTCCAAAGAAGATATACAAATCCAAAAAGCACATGAAAAGACGCTCAACATCTTTAGTCATCAGATAAGTGAAAATCAAACCCACAATGAGATACCACTTCACCCAGAGAATGGTATAATCTAAAAGACGGATAGCAAATGTTTGTGAGGATATGAAAAAATCAGAAATTTCATACAGTGCTGGTGAGAATGTAAAATGATACAGCTACTTCTGGAAAGGGCTTCCCAGGTAGTTCGTAAAGAATCCGCCTGCCAATACAGTAGACTCAGGTTTGCTACCTGTGTTAAGAAGATCCCCTGGAAAAAGAAATGGTGACCCACTCCAGTATTCTCGCCTAGGAAATCCCAGACATTGGAGCCTGGTGGGCTACTGCCCATGGGGTCACAAAAGAGTCAGACATGACTTAGTGACACACCACCACCATCACTTTCGGAAAACAGTCTGAAAAGAGAAGTCCTGATACACCCTACAGCAAAAATGAACCTGAAAACCTGACGCTGAATGAAGGGAGCCATTCAGAAAAGATCACATAGTATGTTATTCCATTTACATTAAATCTCTTGATTTACAGGAACAAAAGTAGATGGTGGTTTCCAGGGCCTTGGGGAAAATGAGGAGTGACTGATAATGGATATAGGATTTCTTTTTGCAGTTGAAAAGTACTGAAATTAATTCTAATGATAGTTGCACATATCTGTGAATATAATAAAGACCACTGAATTACACAGTTCCTATAGCTACACAAATTATATCTCACCAAAGCTATTAAAACAAGCAAACAAAAAAGATCTCTCTAGACTGGGAAGCGCAGACTGTGCCAAGGGAAACTGCATCTTACAGAAAGCTTGCTTCATGACCAAACAGGTCTGTGCAGAGACCGGGTCTAGGAACTCAAGGAGGCTGGACAGAACGGTGACAGGCAGAGGCAGGAAAGGCGGGTGGTAGAAATTGCTGAGTCCCCATTACTAAACAATCAGGCGTCTGGATTCCACACAGAGTTTTTGACAGATACTCTTTGATATGTAGTTTCTATGCAAGGTGACTTGGGGTTTTGAGTCATTTAACACTAGAGTTGCTTACACACATGTCATAACCCTTTAGAAGGACAATCCTTGAGATCAGAGCCCCCACTGTCTCCAGAGGGTCCCCACATCTCCAGTGGCACATATTAGGTGCTCAACAAAGATTTGTGGAACGATAGAGTTTGCTTAAAAGTGATGCCACTGTCCAAGTAGGTTGTATGACACCCATATGTCCAATGTGCTCTGCCATCACTTTCTTCTTCTGTGGGATGGAGACTGGGGTAGTGTGCCATGCGGATTAAATAAAATAATACATGTCTAGCCCTTAGCCATCTGCCTGAAATGAAGAAAACACTGAGGATCAGGACATCATTGTACTATCACAATTATTGCTGCTGTGATTTTTGTTGCTGCATGTAATGACTACTCAGTAAATCTTGGTTCATTCAATAAAGAGGTGAAGCATAAAAAAGAAATCACTTGTCAGGGAAGATTTTTAAGCTCTGGGCCCACAAAGCTGGAGGCCTTCTCTGCAGGTCTTAAAAATCTATAATGATAGTCTGTCTGCACTATAAGCATGGCCCTGACTTAAATTAGGGAGAAGATGAAGGAACATTCAAGGATCCTCCCAGCGCACAAGTTATCCATGGCATCTACACACAGCACAGGTGAAAATAGCTCACAGGCATCAAACAGGGCAGCAGAACATTTCCCCAAGTTTTTTGTTTGTTTGTTTTGTTTGAAGGAGAAACAATAGTTCAGATGAAACTGGCTGTTTACTGACTAAATGCATTGCTCATCATCACCTCTGGAATATCTGACTCCCTAACAAGATTTTCCTAAGATGCATCATGCTGACATGTATACTGGATGCTCCTTCTGTTTTATTCCATTCTGGCAAGTACGGGCTCCAGACATCAACATGAGGATTTGAGGAGCCAGCTCCTCCTCGATTACACCTCATTGTTGTTCAGCTACTAGGTTGTGTCTGACTCTTTGCAACCCCATGAACTGAAGCACATCAGATTCCCTGTCCCCATCTTCTGGAGTTTGCTCAGACNTCAGCTCAGTCGCTCAGTCATGTCTGATTCTTTGCGACCCCATGAACCGCAGCACGCCAGGCCTCCCTGTCCATCACCAACTCTCAGAGTTCACTCAGACTCACATCCATCAAGTCGGTGATGCCATCCAGCCATCTCATCCCCGGTCATCCCCGTCTCCTCTTGCCTCCAATCCCTCCTAACATCAAGGTCTTTTCCAATGAGTCAACTTTTCGCATGAGGTGGCCAAAATACTGGAGTTTCAGCTTCAGCATCATTTCTTCCAAAGAACACCCAGGGCTCTACATCACATTAAAAAAAAAACAAAACTCAAAAGGAATAAAAGACCTAAATGTCAGAACTCAAACCATAAAACTTTCAAAGCAGGAGTAAGCCATGGTCTCAGATTTGGCAATGGATTCTTTTTTAATATAAATAGGATATTGCTAATTAATCAATTGATTTTATTTGGCTGCAGCAGGCTTTAGTGGCAGCGCACAGGATTCTTTGTTGCATCACGGGGGATCTTTCCATGTGGTGCGTGGGCTCGGTAGTCGTGGTGCGTGGGCTCGGTAGTCGTGGTGCGCGGGCTCTGTAGTCGTGGTTCGTGGGCTCGGTAGTCGTGGCACACAGGCTTAGTCGCTTTGTGGAAAGTGGGATCTTAGTTCCCTGACCAAGGACTGAACCTGCATCCTCTGAATTGCAAGGCGGCTCTTTAACACCGGGCCACCAGGGGACTCCCTGCTTTCTTAACTGTGTCATCAAAAGCACATGTAACAAAATAAGAAATAGATAAATTAGATTTCATTGAAATTAAAACCTTTGTGTTCTGAAGGACACTATCCAAAAAGCAAAAAGGTGAACCACAGAATGGGAGAAACTACCTTCAAATCATATACATACCTAATACAAGACTTGTATATATTAACAGGACATACAAAGAACCCTTACAACTCAGTAACAGAAGGACAAGAAGAATTACAAATGGGCCAAAATCTGAATAGGTGTTTCTCCAAAGAAGATATACAAATCCAAAAAGCACATGAAAAGACGCTCAACATCTTTAGTCATCAGATAAGTGAAAATCAAACCCACAATGAGATACCACTTCACCCAGAGAATGGTATAATCTAAAAGACGGATAGCAAATGTTTGTGAGGATATGAAAAAATCAGAAATTTCATACAGTGCTGGTGAGAATGTAAAATGATACAGCTACTTCTGGAAAGGGCTTCCCAGGTAGTTCGTAAAGAATCCGCCTGCCAATACAGTAGACTCAGGTTTGCTACCTGTGTTAAGAAGATCCCCTGGAAAAAGAAATGGTGACCCACTCCAGTATTCTCGCCTAGGAAATCCCAGACATTGGAGCCTGGTGGGCTACTGCCCATGGGGTCACAAAAGAGTCAGACATGACTTAGTGACACACCACCACCATCACTTTCGGAAAACAGTCTGAAAAGAGAAGTCCTGATACACCCTACAGCAAAAATGAACCTGAAAACCTGACGCTGAATGAAGGGAGCCATTCAGAAAAGATCACATAGTATGTTATTCCATTTACATTAAATCTCTTGATTTACAGGAACAAAAGTAGATGGTGGTTTCCAGGGCCTTGGGGAAAATGAGGAGTGACTGATAATGGATATAGGATTTCTTTTTGCAGTTGAAAAGTACTGAAATTAATTCTAATGATAGTTGCACATATCTGTGAATATAATAAAGACCACTGAATTACACAGTTTCTGTAGCTACACAAATTATATCTCACCAAAGCTATTAAAACAAGCAAACAAAAAAGATCTCTCTAGACTGGGAAGCGCAGACTGTGCCAAGGGAAACTGCATCTTACAGAAAGCTTGCTTCATGACAAAACAGGTCTGTGCAGAGACCGGGTCTAGGAACTCAAGGAGGCTGGACAGAATGGTGACAGGCAGAGGCAGGAAAGGCGGGCGGTAGAAATTGCTGAGTCCCCATTACTAAACAATCAGGCGTCTGGATTCCACAGAGTTTTTGACAGATACTCTTTGATATGTAGTTTCTATGCAAGGTGACTTGGGGTTTTGAGTCATTTAACACTAGAGTTGCTTACACACATGTCATAACCCTTTAGAAGGACAATCCTTGAGATCAGAGCCCCCACTGTCTCCAGAGGGTCCCCACATCTCCAGTGGCACATATTAGGTGCTCAACAAAGATTTGTGGAACGATAGAGTTTGCTTAAAAGTGATGCCACTGTCCAAGTAGGTTGTATGACACCCATATGTCCAATGTGCTCTGCCATCACTTTCTTCTTCTGTGGGATGGAGACTGGGGTAGTGTGCCATGCGGATTAAATAAAATAATACATGTCTAGCCCTTAGCCATCTGCCTGAAATGAAGAAAACACTGAGGATCAGGACATCATTGTACTATCACAATTATTGCTGCTGTGATTTTTGTTGCTGCATGTAATGACTACTCAGTAAATCTTGGTTCATTCAATAAGGAGGTGAAGGATAAAAAAGAAATCACTTGTCAGGGAAGATTTTTAAGCTCTGGGCCCACAAAGCTGGAGGCCTTCTCTGCAGGTCTTAAAAATCTATAATGATAGTCTGTCTGCACTCTAAGCATGGCCCTGACTTAAATTAGGGAGAAGATGAAGGAACATTCAAGGATCCTCCCAGCGCACAAGTTATCCATGGCATCTACACACAGCACAGGTGAAAATAGCTCACAGGCATCAAACAGGGCAGCAGAACATTTCCCCAAGTTTTTTGTTTGTTTGTTTTGAGGGAGAAACAATAGTTCAGATGAAACTGGCTGTTTACTGACTAAATGCATTGCTCATCATCACCTCTGGAATATCTGACTCCCTAACAAGATTTTCCTAAGATGCATCATGCTGACATGTATACTGGATGCTCCTTCTGTTTTATTCCATTCTGGCAAGTACGGGCTCCAGACATCAACATGAGGATTTGAGGAGCCAGCTCCTCCTCGATTACACCTCATTGTTGTTCAGCTACTAGGTTGTGTCTGACTCTTTGCAACCCCATGAACTGAAGCACATCAGATTCCCTGTCCCCATCTTCTGGAGTTTGCTCAGACACATGTCCATTGAGTCGGTGATGCCATCCAACCATCTCATCCTCTGACGTCCCTTCTCCTCTTGCCCTCAAGCTTTCCCAGCATCAGGGCCTTTCCCAATGAGTTGGCTCTTTGCATCAGGTGGCCAACTCAATTGCACAATTTTTAGACCCAAAAACTCCATCAGGCATCAGCCTTGGTAAAGCCTTGGACAGTTCTTTACTGGGCTTTTCCCAGTGAGCGTGAGGCACTCCCCTCCCACCCTCATCACATACTCTGTGGGACTGGAGTGATCAACATGACGCTTGAATGGCCCAGTCTTGAACTAGTGTCTTCTCACAGGTACCTGGTTACAGGTGTGGCATCTGTCTTGACAGAGGTAGCACGTTATTTGACATTTATTCATATTTTCCTTGCTGCTAGGACAGGAAGTGGGAAGTAAACATTTTTTATAAGCCCAGAACAGCTCACCCATGACTATGTGTGAAACAGAAACCTGCTATTGTAGAGAGGCTGCTTGCTGGATTCTTGCGGGTGAAAGCAGGGACTTGTCAATGAGCAGGACTGGCACCTGCTCATTCTTAAAGGTGAGCCAGGGGAACATTGGCGGCAATTTGCTACTGTTTCATACAAACCAACAAAAGTAATCAAAACCAATGTATAAGCTTGTGTTACCCTTCTTTCTTTATATAGCCTTTTGAGAGAATTTCACATGAGGAAACAAGTAAAGCAAGAAGAATGGTTTACAATCCATTGCCATGCTATACCTTCATGCATCTTGGAATACTGGGCACAGCAAACTCAGCCTGGCTGAGGACCTGCCATAACACAGCTTGTTCCTTCTCCTAAACAGCCAGTGACTGCCTTTTCTACTTGAAAGATGTAAAAATGATCTGAATTTTGCCTCTGACATTTTCATAAAAATCACAAACATTTCCTCAGCAAATTCTGATACAAATCCATACATGTGACAACCCCAAATCTAGTGCAAAGATAAAAAGATTCAAGCTTGACCTCCAAGACCTGGGTTTGAGCCCCAGCTCTGCCCTGTAATAGCCAAGAGTTTATGGGTGTTTCTCACCTCTGTGAACGTCAGGTCCCTCCTTATCAAACGAGGATATCTTTATTTAAAATCCCCATGGCAGGATGCTTGTAAGGATTAAGTGAGAGGAGGGAGATAAGCGATGGCTTCAAGCTGTTGCTTCCAACATCTCACGTGCTTTCTCTGTCCATTTCATAATCATCGTAAAAAATGCAGTTCTCTTGGCTTAGTGCCAATCAACACAAGGCGATTATAACTATTGTCCAAGGTAGAAGAGTTCCTGCTTCACTTACTGGACTTCTTAAGTTTTGCATTTGGATGCTCTGAATCAGCAGAGACTGGTAACAGATCCAGGACCTAGGCTGTATCTGTGGCCTTTGTAACGCAAGTGGTCCCAGTGGAGATCCTTTACTTTATAGGAAAGTCCGGCAGAGGATNTTGGATGCTCTGAATCAGCAGAGACTGGTAACAGATCCAGGACCTAGGCTGTATCTGTGGCCTTTGTAACGCAAGTGGTCCCAGTGGAGATCCTTTACTTTATAGGAAAGTCCGGCAGAGGATGGAAAATGTGTAATCTCAGTGTAACCAGGGGAGTCAAATGTCTGTTAGGCCGTCCCACTGGGGTCTGGACCTCAGTCCAGGATGTGACCTTCCCCTTTGTTGCTCCAGGAACTTCATTTTAGTAGATTTGGTTAGTTCCTGCAGCTGGGAAAACCCTGGATAATGAACTCTCAGTAACTAAACTCATAAAAGACTAGTAGATAACCAGAATGCCAATGTATGGATTTTTAATGAGAAACAATAAACTGTTAACAGACTGGAATGATCCCATTGGTAGGTCAANACCATTTATAAAGTGTCTGATTAAAAGGATGCCTTAAAGTCTGATCTCATCTAAGATATGCTGACTTAATTGAACTCTGCTTAATTAAATCTCTCCTCCTTCAGTGTGTCTTCTTAGAAAAAAAGGAAAAAAATATAGCCACAGATAGTCAAAACTTGGAAAGACCATCAAATCATGTGATCCAGATTTACTCTTTTATGGATACAGAAAATGAGATCCAAAGAGGTTAAGCACTTAGCCCAAGGTTTTTCTTTATGTAATGTTCATCAAATATGTATTGAGTGCCTACTAAGCACAAGGTAAAAATACAAACCGTTGCTTTGATTCTTCAAAACATAGCCCTTAATTCTTCCTCCAGCAACTGTTCTCCATCCTATGCTACAGCAGTTCCAAAAAAAGATAAAGTTTTGGGTATTTTTAAAACCAAAATGTAACCTCTCCCCCTGATAATGCAATGTAAAGTGTGCTTTGGGTCCAATCGCCTGTCACCCCTTGTCATCAAGTTAGGATTTCTGTCCCTCGAGATATCTTGAGCTGTAACTGATGAGTCTTGCCCAATGCTCGCTGCCACATGGATGTCCCGAGGTCAGGTCCTAGTGGACCACACTGACGCCATGTTGGGGTGAGGCCTGGGAGGATCCCGATGTTACAAGTCACTCCTCACTACATTTCTTAACCCATTCAACAGCTCTGTATGAATAGCGCCAACTGGTTAAGGAACTAAACATCAAAAGATAGAAATAGCACCCCAGGGGCTGCTTGTGGGATTCCAGCTGAAAAGCCCTCTAGACTAAAAAGCAGGTGTGGCCTACGCAAAGGGGTGGAAGGACAACGGGCAGCCCCATTCCTCCTGTCTGTGCCGTGCCGCTGCCACAGTGGTCATCAGCAAGCCAAGACTCAGCAATGCATCCAAGCCCCACCACCCACACCCACCAGCCTTTGTGCCCAGTTCAGAGTAGAGTGGTGCAGTGGTGACAGAGGAACAAGCAGGAAAAACCAGGCAACTCCACTTGCCTTGAAACCAATTAAAATCCTCATTGTTTCTTGGAACTTGGTTCTCCAGCTTTTCACCTCGGAGTGGAATTTTACGGCATCAGCAAGTGCATCCTGAGCCACTCCTGCCATGATCAGGCTTCACTGGGATGCACCCAAAAATGCAACAGGCTCCTGGAGAAGCCCTCCTGGACCACGAAGGCTACTTCCGTGCTCATCTGAGCCCTCACATTCCCAAAAAGTCAAAATAAATGTCCAATCCTTTCTGGCACTATCCCGTACAGCCCGAGGATCGAGCCACAAGGGAAATGAGGTCATCTGAGTTTCAGGCAGTGGATATTTATTTACTGAGTAGCTGTCCTAGGAGAAGTATAAGGATATGAAGATGAACACAGCGCCATCCTTCCACTCCAAGAATTCCGCATCCAGATTAAGCCCCAGGTGCCCCGAGGAGTGAGCCTACTGTATTAGAAATGCTCTTCTGGGTGTTGCAATGAAATGACTCCAGGAAAGCAAGAGTTAAATCACACTACAGGAGGAGGTGCGGTAGTGTGGTAGTTACATCCGGGGGCTTTGGACTCAGCCCGCTGGGGTTTAGTTCTTAGGCCCACCATTTATGAACTCCGACAGGGCGAAAGTGTGCACATCTACTGTGGCCTCCTTAATAAGTCTCCGTTCTCTTGAGACTTCTCCAGTGGTTCAGCAGTTAAGACTCCACGCTTTCGGTACAGGGGATGTGGATTCAATCCTTGGTCAGGGAACTAAGATCCCACATGCTGTGCAGCGCAGCCAAGAAAGTTTTTAAAAATAAAGAAAAATTTAAGAAGTCTCTGTTCTCTCATTTGCAAAATGGGGTTCACTGTAGCACCACACAGAAGGGCATTGTCAGCTGCAAGTAGCTGAGCCGTTTTAGTGTTTAGGACAATACCTAGCTCATAGTAAGAGCTCAATACATCTTAGCCATTGCTCTTTTTTAATTGCTAACCTGTAATCCACATAAATTAATGAAATAGTCTACCAAACGAAACAGGGGCACAGAAGGAGGGAGGAAGGAAACTAGATTATATACTTTTTCAATTGTTCCTTCAGGAAAAAAAAATTAAAACCCCAAAAGAAGTGATAATGGAGGCATAATGGATGATGCTCAAAAACATAAGCCCCTCTGTCCTCATTAACAGCCCCCTCAACCCCCACCACCCTTCCTAGACCTGCTCAGGGGCCCCAACACTACTTGCTTGCAGTCAGGCCAGTAGCCATTTGGGTACCACACACCTACATCTCATTTCCTCCTCGGCTCATCTTCCATAGCCAGGAAAAGGCTTGGAAATAAATAAATAAATGATGGTTGTTTTGCAAATGAGAGCTCTTCCAAACTGTACAGTGCCCGGGGCACGAACACTAAGCCCTGCCACCCTTCCTGGGGATATCTCCCACAACACAAACGCGGGCCAGGGAGGCTTCAGAACAAGGATAATTGATGTTCACGGGCAAGTCCCAAGTTGAGCATGTTTAAAAGATTTATTGAGCTCCTCCTACATGTCAGAGTTGGTTCCGCACTGGAAAGCGATCGACAGTGTCTGCCTTTACGTCCAAGTGAGAAAGACCGATAATAATGCAAGTCAACAACTGTCTGAGAGCAATCGTGACTCAAGGGCTCCACAAGCCTCTGTTCCCAGCAGACAGGCAGACAAGTCGGCTTCTGCTATTAAACTGATTTTTCTCTATTCAAATTCTGAAAAAATAAACCATGTATTTAGGGCACATCTTTATTAACCACAACACACATCCCTTCACAGTTCTGAATAACCAAATATGTCCCATAAAGTCACAGGGCACATGTAAGAGAATATTAAAAAAAATTTGCATCAAAAATGCTATCAAAAGCACCAGGTCTGTCCATGTGGGCTGCACCATCCCCTGTTCAAGTTTTCATCTCACAGCTGTGGAGTCCCTAGGATATTGCACTTGTCTCCTAACTCATCTTGCTCTGTTTCTGCCCCTCTCCAATTCATTCTGCACAAACCATCTTTCTAAAATGCACCTCTTAGGCCTTCCCTGGCGGTTCAGTGGTTAAGACTCTGTTCTTCCAATGCAGGGGGTTTGCGTTTGATCCCTGGTTGGGGAACAAAGATCCCATATACCACATCACGAAAAACAAACCAATAACTAAATAAAATGCATCTCTGATCATGTCCTCCCTCTGCTTAAAAGTAATCAATGGCTTTCATTACTCATAATCTAAAGGCTGAAGCTAGCCCACAACCTAGTCTGAAGTTCAAAATATATAATGACACCTTAGGCGCTCATCAGTCAGAATGCAAGCCAACCAAAACAACCTTTGTGAACACACAGCCCTGATACATGTATATGTATTTTAAAATTATCTACGCGCACTTCATCAAGCCTATCAAGTATCAATATGATTCAGTTTTTCCTCATAAAAACAAATGCAAATATAGGTTCCAATACTTCCTTTCCCCGGGGACCAGCATGTGCATTCCTGGACACCAAACGGGGAGGCCACTGATTCAGGCTACGCACCAAGACCACCCCTTGTGAATGCACAATGTAAGGATTAACTAATGGAGACAAAAATGTATTGTTTATGTCCATGTTGCTATTACACACCATACACTTGGATCTGGAAATTTGATATAAACAAATTGTAGCAAAAGAAACTAAACTGTGAACACAATGAGGGGAATCGGCTATTGATGGGAATCTCCTTCTGGCATCCTCTTTATCAGGTAAACAAATATTTTGTAATTAAATTAGTTCAATATAAATTCATCAAGTCTTTTAACTCCTACAGTGAATTTTCTTAAAGCAATCTATCACTGCTCAAAGAA
>SJYW01020449.1:298641-339343 GCA_006410735.1 Raphicerus campestris | reverse complement strand
GGTGATGCCATCCAACCATCTCATCCTCTGACGTCCCTTCTCCTCTTGCCCTCAAGCTTTCCCAGCATCAGGGCCTTTCCCAATGAGTTGGCTCTTTGCATCAGGTGGCCAACTCAATTGCACAATTTTTAGACCCAAAAACTCCATCAGGCATCAGCCTTGGTAAAGCCTTGGACAGTTCTTTACTGGGCTTTTCCCAGTGAGCGTGAGGCACTCCCTTCCCACCCTCATCACATACTCTGTGGGACTGGAGTGATCAACATGACGCTTGAATGGCCCAGTCTTGAACTAGTGTCTTCTCACAGGTACCTGGTTACAGGTGTGGCATCTGTCTTGACAGAGGTAGCACGTTATTTGACATTTATTCATATTTTCCTTGCTGCTAGGACAGGAAGTGGGAAGTAAACATTTTTTATAAGCCCAGAACAGCTCACCCATGACTATGTGTGAAACAGAAACCTGCTATTGTAGAGAGGCTGCTTGCTGGATTCTTGCGGGTGAAAGCAGGGACTTGTCAATGAGCAGGACTGGCACCTGCTCATTCTTAAAGGTGAGCCAGGGGAGCATTGGCGGCAATTTGCTACTGTTTCATACAAACCAACAAAAGTAATCAAAACCAATGTATAAGCTTGTGTTACCCTTCTTTCTTTATATAGCCTTTTGAGAGAATTTCACATGAGGAAACAAGTAAAGCAAGAAGAATGGTTTACAATCCATTGCCATGCTATACCTTCATGCATCTTGGAATACTGGGCACAGCAAACTCAGCCTGGCTGAGGACCTGCCATAACACAGCTTGTTCCTTCTCCTAAACAGCCAGTGACTGCCTTTTCTACTTGAAAGATGTAAAAATGATCTGAATTTTGCCTCTGACATTTTCATAAAAATCACAAACATTTCCTCAGCAAATTCTGATACAAATCCATACATGTGACAACCCCAAATCTAGTGCAAAGATAAAAAGATTCAAGCTTGACCTCCAAGACCTGGGTTTGAGCCCCAGCTCTGCCCTGTAATAGCCAAGAGTTTATGGGTGTTTCTCACCTCTGTGAACGTCAGGTCCCTCCTTATCAAACGAGGATATCTTTATTTAAAATCCCCATGGCAGGATGCTTGTAAGGATTAAGTGAGAGGAGGGAGATAAGCGATGGCTTCAAGCTGTTGCTTCCAACATCTCACGTGCCTTCTCTGTCCATTTCATAATCATCGTAAAAAATGCAGTTCTCTTGGCTTAGTGCCAATCAACACAAGGCGATTATAACTATTGTCCAAGGTAGAAGAGTTCCTGCTTCACTTACTGGACTTCTTAAGTTTTGCATTTGGATGCTCTGAATCAGCAGAGACTGGTCACAGATCCAGGACCTAGGCTGTATCTGTGGCCTTTGTAACGCAAGTGGTCCCAGTGGAGATCCTTTACTTTATAGGAAAGTCCGGCAGAGGATGGAAAATGTGTAATCTCAGTGTAACCAGGGGAGTCAAATGTCCGTTAGGCCGTCCCACTGGGGTCTGGACCTCAGTCCAGGATGTGACCTTCCCCTTTGTTGCTCCAGGAACTTCATTTTAGTAGATTTGGTTAGTTCCTGCAGCTGGGAAAACCCTGGATAATGAACTCTCAGTAACTAAACTCATAAAAGACTAGTAGATAACCAGAATGCCAATGTATGGATTTTTAATGAGAAACAATAAACTGTTAACAGACTGGAATGATCCCATTGGTAGGTCAACACATTCCTTCCCTGAAATAAAGGGAAACCACATTTGAATCGGGTGACGATTGAGTCAGAAAAAGGAATATCACGTTGTTAAGGCATCTTCTTCATAAAAGATATTTTGAGGCATTCTCCCCCATTCTGGAGTAGATAGAGAATTCTAGAAAATGCTGTTGCTCAAACTGTTTAGTTAAGTCTTCTGGAAAATACTAGGTACACAGAGAACACGTCTTTTTTCTGTCTCTCAAATGTGTGCTTGGCCTCCATACTAGGCATTGTGCCGAGTGTTTCAGTGGCATTTCTATTCAACCCTTCCACCAATGGTGTGGGGAAAGGTGTATCATTATCATGGGGTCACATAAGCAGAAGCTTAAGAGGAGACATCTGCTCATAGACACACTGCATGCTAAGTCACTTCAGTCATGCCTGACTCTGTGCAACCCTATGGACTGTAACCTAACAGGGTCCTCTGTCCAGGGGATTCTCCAGGCAAGAATACAGGAGTGGGTTGCTATGCTCTCCTCCAGGGGATGTTCCTGACCCAGGGATCGAACTCAAGGTCTCTCATGTTTCCTGCATTGGAAACCAGGTTCTTTACCACTGATGCCACCTGGGAAGCCCCATAAAGACATGCTGGTAAGCGGAAAAACCAGGATCCAGACTCAGTCTAAGTAATCTGATCCACATTCCCAACTATGAAATTCTACCATCCACGTGTGCTAAGTTGCTTCAGTCATGTTTGACTCTCTGCGACCTTATGGAACGTAGCCCACCAGCCTCCTCTGTCCATGGGATTCACCAGGCAAGAATACTGGAGTGGGTTACTATGCCCTCCTCCAGGGGATCTTCCTAACCCAGGGACTGAACCAGTGTCTCCTGTGTCTCCTGCATTGGCAGGCAGATTCTTTACCACTAGCGCCACCATCCAAATTGGACTAAATTACTACAGCCAACCTCTGACCGCACTGACCTCTGAATTTCTTGTTGGTGTCTCTGACACTCCCCAGGCACCTGTCAACTTACCATTTATAAAGTGTCTGATTAAAAGGATGCCTTAAAGTCT
Source organism: Raphicerus campestris (assembly GCA_006410735.1). NCBI lineage: Eukaryota > Metazoa > Chordata > Mammalia > Artiodactyla > Bovidae > Raphicerus > Raphicerus campestris. The sequence goes on along the minus strand of SJYW01020449.1, from coordinate 336,571 downwards.
GATCTCATCTAAGATATGCTGACTTAATTGAACTCTGCTTAATTAAATCTCTCCTCCTTCAGTGTGTCTTCTTAGAAAAAAAGGAAAAAAATATAGCCACAGATAGTCAAAACTTGGAAAGACCATCAAATCATGTGATCCAGATTTACTCTTTTATGGATACAGAAAATGAGATCCAAAGAGGTTAAGCACTTAGCCCAAGGTTTTTCTTTATGTAATGTTCATCAAATATGTATTGAGTGCCTACTAAGCACAAGGTAAAAATACAAACCGTTGCTTTGATTCTTCAAAACATAGCCCTTAATTCTTCCTCCAGCAACTGTTCTCCATCCTATGCTACAGCAGTTCCAAAAAAAGATAAAGTTTTGGGTATTTTTAAAACCAAAATGTAACCTCTCCCCCTGATAATGCAATGTAAAGTGTGCTTTGGGTCCAATCGCCTGTCACCCCTTGTCATCAAGTTAGGATTTCTGTCCCTCGAGATATCTTGAGCTGTAACTGATGAGTCTTGCCCAATGCTCGCTGCCACATGGATGTCCCGAGGTCAGGTCCTAGTGGACCACACTGACGCCATGTTGGGGTGAGGCCTGGGAGGATCCCGATGTTACAAGTCACTCCTCACTACATTTCTTAACCCATTCAACAGCTCTGTATGAATAGCGCCAACTGGTTAAGGAACTAAACATCAAAAGATAGAAATAGCACCCCAGGGGCTGCTTGTGGGATTCCAGCTGAAAAGCCCTCTAGACTAAAAAGCAGGTGTGGCCTACGCAAAGGGGTGGAAGGACAACGGGCAGCCCCATTCCTCCTGTCTGTGCCGTGCCGCTGCCACAGTGGTCATCAGCAAGCCAAGACTCAGCAATGCATCCAAGCCCCACCACCCACACCCACCAGCCTTTGTGCCCAGTTCAGAGTAGAGTGGTGCAGTGGTGACAGAGGAACAAGCAGGAAAAACCAGGCAACTCCACTTGCCTTGAAACCAATTAAAATCCTCATTGTTTCTTGGAACTTGGTTCTCCAGCTTTTCACCTCGGAGTGGAATTTTACGGCATCAGCAAGTGCATCCTGAGCCACTCCTGCCATGATCAGGCTTCACTGGGATGCACCCAAAAATGCAACAGGCTCCTGGAGAAGCCCTCCTGGACCACGAAGGCTACTTCCGTGCTCATCTGAGCCCTCACATTCCCAAAAAGTCAAAATAAATGTCCAATCCTTTCTGGCACTATCCCGTACAGCCCGAGGATCGAGCCACAAGGGAAATGAGGTCATCTGAGTTTCAGGCAGTGGATATTTATTTACTGAGTAGCTGTCCTAGGAGAAGTATAAGGATATGAAGATGAACACAGCGCCATCCTTCCACTCCAAGAATTCCGCATCCAGATTAAGCCCCAGGTGCCCCGAGGAGTGAGCCTACTGTATTAGAAATGCTCTTCTGGGTGTTGCAATGAAATGACTCCAGGAAAGCAAGAGTTAAATCACACTACAGGAGGAGGTGCGGTAGTGTGGTAGTTACATCCGGGGGCTTTGGACTCAGCCCGCTGGGGTTTAGTTCTTAGGCCCACCATTTATGAACTCCGACAGGGCGAAAGTGTGCACATCTACTGTGGCCTCCTTAATAAGTCTCCGTTCTCTTGAGACTTCTCCAGTGGTTCAGCAGTTAAGACTCCACGCTTTCGGTACAGGGGATGTGGATTCAATCCTTGGTCAGGGAACTAAGATCCCACATGCTGTGCAGCGCAGCCAAGAAAGTTTTTAAAAATAAAGAAAAATTTAAGAAGTCTCTGTTCTCTCATTTGCAAAATGGGGTTCACTGTAGCACCACACAGAAGGGCGTTGTCAGCTGCAAGTAGCTGAGCCGTTTTAGTGTTTAGGACAATACCTAGCTCATAGTAAGAGCTCAATACATCTTAGCCATTGCTCTTTTTTAATTGCTAACCTGTAATCCACATAAATTAATGAAATAGTCTACCAAACGAAACAGGGGCACAGAAGGAGGGAGGAAGGAAACTAGATTATATACTTTTTCAATTGTTCCTTCAGGAAAAAAAAATTAAAACCCCAAAAGAAGTGATAATGGAGGCATAATGGATGATGCTCAAAAACATAAGCCCCTCTGTCCTCATTAACAGCCCCCTCAACCCCCACCACCCTTCCTAGACCTGCTCAGGGGCCCCAACACTACTTGCTTGCAGTCAGGCCAGTAGCCATTTGGGTACCACACACCTACATCTCATTTCCTCCTCGGCTCATCTTCCATAGCCAGGAAAAGGCTTGGAAATAAATAAATAAATGATGGTTGTTTTGCAAATGAGAGCTCTTCCAAACTGTACAGTGTCCGGGGCACGAACACTAAGCCCTGCCACCCTTCCTGGGGATATCTCCCACAACACAAACGCGGGCCAGGGAGGCTTCAGAACAAGGATAATTGATGTTCACGGGCAAGTCCCAAGTTGAGCATGTTTAAAAGATTTATTGAGCTCCTCCTACATGTCAGAGTTGGTTCCGCACTGGAAAGCGATCGACAGTGTCTGCCTTTACGTCCAAGTGAGAAAGACCGATAATAATGCAAGTCAACAACTGTCTGAGAGCAATCGTGACTCAAGGGCTCCACAAGCCTCTGTTCCCAGCAGACAGGCAGACAAGTCGGCTTCTGCTATTAAACTGATTTTTCTCTATTCAAATTCTGAAAAAATAAACCATGTATTTAGGGCACATCTTTATTAACCACAACACACATCCCTTCACAGTTCTGAATAACCAAATATGTCCCATAAAGTCACAGGGCACATGTAAGAGAATATTAAAAAAAATTTGCATCAAAAATGCTATCAAAAGCACCAGGTCTGTCCATGTGGGCTGCACCATCCCCTGTTCAAGTTTTCATCTCACAGCTGTGGAGTCCCTAGGGTACTGCACTCGTCTCCTAACTCATCTTGCTCTGTTTCTGCCCCTCTCCAATTCATTCTGCACAAGCCACCTTTCTAAAATGCACCTCTTGGGCCTTCCCTGGTGGTTCAGTGGTTAAGACTCCGTTCTTCCAATGCAGGGGGTTTGCGTTTGATCCCTGGTTGGGGAACAAAGATCCCATATACCACGTCACCAAAAACAAACCAATAACTAAATAAAATGCATCTCTGATCGTGTCCTCCCTCTGCTTAAAAGTAGTCAATGGCTTTCATTACTCATAATCTAAAGGCTGAAGCTAGACCACAACCTAGTCTGAAGTTCAAAATATATAATGACACCTTAGGCGCTCATCAGTCAGAATGCAAGCCAACCAAAACAACCTTTGTGAACACACAGCCCTGATACATGTATATGTATTTTAAAATTATCTACGCGCACTTCATCAAGCCTATCAAGTATCAATATGATTCAGTTTTTCCTCATAAAAACAAATGCAAATATAGGTTCCAATACTTCCTTTCCCCGGGGACCAGCATGTGCATTCCTGGACACCAAACGGGGAGGCCACTGATTCAGGCTACGCACCAAGACCACCCCTTGTGAATGCACAATGTAAGGATTAACTAATGGAGACAAAAATGTATTGTTTATGTCCATGTTGCTATTACACACCATACACTTGGATCTGGAAATTTGATATAAACAAATTGTAGCAAAAGAAACTAAACTGTGAATACAATGAGGGGAATCGGCTATTGATGGGAATCTCCTTCTGGCATCCTCTTTATCAGGTAAACAAATATTTTGTAATTAAATTAGTTCAATATAAATTCATCAAGTCTTTTAACTCCTACAGTGAATTTTCTTAAAGCAATCTATCACTGCTCAAAGAAAGCCAATAACCAAGAGACCCAGAAAAACAAATTATACGCCTTGATCATTTGCCAGCTACTTATTTCATATTGCCAGAGAAGTAGAATTGACAGAAATTATCCTCATAAACATTTGAAAGAACTTCTTTCATCACAACAGATCTAATTGGTGCACTCCTTGGAAGAAATGTTGCACACCCAGGCAGGTCTAGTATAGGCAAGGACAGTGATCCCAAAATCCAAAGAATGGATAAATCCACATGTAAACGTGTGCACTCATGAAATTTAAAAATGGTTGCTCCTTGGAAGGAAAGCTATAACACACCTAGACAGTGTATTCAAAGGCAGAGACATCACTTTGCCAACAAAAGTTCATATACTCAAAACTATGGTTTTTCCAGTAGTCATGTATGGATGTGAGAATTGGACCATAAAGTAAGCTGAGCACAGAACTGATACTTTCAAACTGTGATGCTGGAGAAGACTCTTGGGAGTCCCTTGGAGAGCAACAAGATCAAACCAGTCAGTCCCAAAGGAAATCAACTCTGAATAGTCATTGGAAGGACTGTTGCTGAAGCTGAAGCTCCAATTACTTTGGTCACTTTATGCGAAGAGCTGACTTCTCAGAAAAGACCCTGATGCTGGGAAAGATTGAAGGTAAAACAAGTGGGTGGCAGAGGATGAGATGGTTAGATAGCATCAACCACTCAATGGACATGAGTTTAAGCAAATTCCAGGAGATAGTGGAGGACAGAGGAACCTGGTGTGTGCTACATATAGTTCATGGGGTTGCCGAGAGATATGACTTAGCGACTGAATAAAGCCAGGCAAGATCTAGCCATCAAACTTTTAAAGAACCAAGGACTTCCCTGGTGGTCCAGTGGTTAAGAATCCACCTGCCAAATCAGGGGACACTCTGCTCGGCGAGGGTGTCACATGCTGCAGCTCCTGAAGCCTACGCACGCTGGAGCCCTGCAGCCAGAAGCCACTGCGCTGATAAGCCAGTGCACGGCAGCTAGAGAATGCCTGCCTGAGCAACAAAGAACCAGCGCATCCAAAAACAAGTCAAAAAAACTTACAAAAGTTTAAGCTGTTTACCACAAATAATGCACTTCTATTTAGAGGGTAATAGGATCTACGTGTAAGCGTTAATTTTCAAATGAGTTCAACCAAGGAACATTTAATAATAAATCCATTATTATGCTATGTATCCCTCAAAACTCTGATACTGACAATTATCACAGTCGTATCATGGGCAATTTGTAAATTGAAAACATACTGCTCACCCTCAAAAGCTGAAACAGATGGGACAAGACAGAAGGGACGAGGGAAGAGTTTTCATTATCCGAGATCAGTCTTTGTGTGGTGGTTGGTTAGCTGCCTCTATTTAGCACTGATAGTTCCAAGTCATTCGTGAAAAGAAAATTTTAAGAATAGGCTGAAATCACCCTTTTATAATCAATCCCCAGATAACTTGAATTTAATTTGACTTAAAAAAAATCATTGTGATGGTAATAAACTTGAGGTGAACTGAAATAAAGATCATGAATATTTTTTTAAAGGTTCAAGTGAGCTGTTCATAGGGACATTTGAAAGTCCAGATTCATTTTTTTGTATGTGGAGTATGAATTATAACTGGATAAAGCTATTCTGAAATGAAAGAAAGGCTGCTCTATACTTTCCTTATTCTCTACTTTTTATTCAAATTTTTTATTATGGACATTTCAATGTCTGCAAAAGTAGAGAGGCTAGTTGAATGAAGCAGCCTGGAAGTACCATCACCAGATTCAAAAATAAGCCATTTATGGCCAGTCTCCTTTTATCTATACCTTTGATATATATCTCATATATCTCCCTCCTCAAACTATAATTTATTTTTATTTAAATCTCAAATATCACAATTCATCTATAAATATTTCAATAGGTACATCTAAGAGAATGTTCTATAAAATACCACCTCTAAATAATGTTATCACCTTTAAAAAGAATGAATAATACTCTGCATTATTACTAAGTTATCTAGTCAGTATCCCAGCATTCACATTTCCTAGATTTTCTTAAACATTTTAAAATTATTTGTTTGAAGAAATATTCAAACTAGGTCTATACAACATGATTGATTTTTAGTCTCTACACTTTTTTTTTTATATAATGTATAGGCTTTTCCTCATCTCTGTTTTTTAATATCCTTAAAATTTTTGTTAAAGAAACTAGGTCATTGTGCTGTATTTCTTCTCATCAGTTGCATCCCCACGGAGTTTATATGTTCCTCTGATCCCTGTCCTTTCTGCAGTTGGTAGTTGGATCTAGAGTCTTACTCAGATTCAGGTTTGAATTGTCCACAAAACCACTTCACAAGCAATATTGTGTTTTTCCATCAGCAGCGTTCTCTCTATTTTGCAATGTTTGCAGCCATTGAGGATCATTTCCTAGATCCATTAATTCACTGGAGTTTGCACAACAGTTCTCTTTTCTCCAGCCTCTGACCCCAGGTAGGGGCATCAAAAGCTGAGGCTTCTTTTCCCTGGCTATACCACTCCTCTCATTCCTCTTCATTAGCTGTAAATCTCGTATAAAAAGAAACTTCCTCTCAACAACTTTTTTGTTCTCTGAGGTACAGTTCACATAGAAACAACAGGATAAATGCATTATTCTTTCCTTTATTCTCCAATTTTCAAAACAATAAGTTATTTCTTAGTATTCCCTCAAAGTGACCAGTGATTTTTTTCAATACCATTTGGAACTCTTGGATTTAAACATACTTGATGAATTTCCATTCATCTTAGTTATCTTTATTGATGTTAAAATATTTGCCCTGTGGAAGCTTTTGCAAGTTGGCTCCTGAGTTCTTTTGACATGTCCCTTCTAGTCTTTGATAGCTTTCTTGCTTTCACTTATGACAAGTTGCCCCAGGCTCACCTTGTTTATTTCCTCCGAACATGGAGTCTGCCATCATGCCAAGAACCTTTTAGCAGAACCACAATTTGGGTGCTAGATATAATCATTGGTATTGGTTTAGGCATTGGTGCCCGGTGTCTTGAGTGGACAGAGCTTGATAAAAATAGAGTTCATATGCCTAATTCAAAATCAGAACTAATACAATTTTACTTAAATTTCTTGATCTTACAACTGTATTTATACTCATGCCAAAAATCCCATTTCTCAATGATTCCAACATCATTATTTATTTGCTTTATCCTACACTGTACTTAAAGCAGTATCAGAATAATAATACGAGCACTAGGACCAACAATACGATTATTGGAAACAACACAAGACTTCTTTTTGCAGCCCTTTTGGCCCTTAACACGTTATCGATGGGCGCCGGGACTGCAGGAGCTAACGTCCGCGCTGTTATTACATCTCCAGTCAACAATGTGTTAAGAGTATATGCTCACCAGGAACACACAGTCAAGTTACCACATTTAAAAGTCCCTTGGAGGAGTCCTTCTCTCCTTGGTTATGCTGTGCTGCCAACTCAATACACAGTTGGGTTTATTTCCTTTTATTTTCAACTCTTAAAAACTGCTTTTTAAATTTTATTTTATAAGTCAGTTTTATAATTACATAAATCATTTTCATGGTTCCAAAGTCAAATCTACAAAACAGAATAGATTTAACAAGGCTAGCTTTCATCTTCTCTCACGTCATACTAGTTCCTCCCTCCCCCCAAAATAGTCATTTGTTTCAATGCATGGTTTATTCTTTCATGGTTCTCAATATAAGCAAATAGCATAAATGATAAATGACAGCATACTATTCTTCTCTCCACCCGTCTTTGCCCACTTAACAAATCCTTAAAACCGCTCTGCAGCTATATCCAGGGATGACCCCCATTGCATCCTTTAGCTTTGCAATACTCAGTTATGTGGATGTCCCATAGTTTATTTAATGAGCTTCCTATTGATGGACATTTGGGTTGTTTCCAGTCCTTTGCTCTTGTAAATAGCGCTATAGTATATAACTGTGCATTTGTCTTTTTATATTTTGGCCAGGGTATTATGGAGATTCGTAGAAGTGGAATTGCTGGATCAGAAGGTAAGGGCACGTGCAACTTTGCTAGATAGGCATGACATCCCCTCCATTGGGACTGAACCATTTCACATTCTCACCAGGACCATGAAGACTACCTGCTTCCCATAGCTTTGCCAATAGACTCTGTGATCAATCCTTTGGATTCTGGCATCTAGTAAATGAGAAAATTGTATCTCAGTGTAGTCTTTATTTTACATTTATTTATTATGAACAATTGGCTCAGGTGGTAAAGAAGTCGCTTCAGTGCAGGAGACTGGGTTTGATTCCTGGATTGGGAAGATCGCCTGGAGAAGGGAATGGCTACCCATTTCCATAGTCTTTCCTGGAGAATTCCATGGACAGAGGAGCTTGATGGGCTACAGTCCATGGAATCACAAAGAGTCAGACNTCAAATCTTGGCTTTTACACTATTTTATATTTTTGAAGAACATATTGTCCTAGGAAAGCAAGGGGTGGGGGGGAAGAGCTCCTTTCTTTAATAAATGATTCAAATGTTGGAAATGAGGGAAAGAAAATATGGCACAAAGGAGCATATTTTCCAGGTTGTAACTTTTCTACTGGAAAAGGTCATATTAACCAACCCAGCCTTGTTGAACACAACCTGCCCCTGTTCTACAGGGCTGATCTGGCTGAGTTTGAGCAATCCATCTATGTCAGAGAAAGCCATGAAAATCCTGGTTCAAGCAAACTGTGAAATAGAAAGGGAAAGCCTCTGGAGGTCACTCTGCTCAGCCTGTGTCCTACTGATGAATGGGTTCCCAGGTTTTCACCCTTAACAATCCTCTTGATGAACTGTATGATCTGGAGAACGGCAGCCAGGCCACAGTCCCATCAGTGATCTGGGAATGCTAAGACCTCGCTTCACCAGTAAACAAACACTCAGATTCAGCATAATGCTTTTAGTGGATCTGACTCCTGACTCAGTTTATTATCTGCATAAAAATATAGGCCTGTCTGAGACACAATCTGGATGATAACATAAAAGGAGAAAATAATACGAGCTATGTAAACACTTTGGTTGGTGCCCAGCATTAACTGTAATTAATGTAATAACTTGCAGAACTCTGCCAGAAGCACTCTTTTAACACAGGACAAGAGAAAACGGGGCTCCTCTTTCTTCCACTTTAAGCATTATCTGGTGTTATTTCAAGCTCTGAAATTCAAGTTAATAGAATGCCTTCTCCACTTTTCCTCCATGGTTACAACTGATAGTATTTTCAACCAGGAAAACTCGTGTTTACCTGAGGATATGTTAAAAAGCCCAAGTGGAAATAGAGGATGGGTTCTATCCATTTATTTCAAAGGAGCAGAGCTTTTTCCTCCCTGCAGATGGGTGATATACCTGCCACAAGGAGCCTCATCAGAAGCCTGGCTGACACTAGCCTGCAGAAATGTGGCAGAAGGAGGCTTTTCCAGGAGATGCCTGAGGGTCACACTCACCTGCCCAAGTCTGGCATCCCCTACACAGCACTGTGTTGCACTAAGTATTTGCAGTACAAAAACCCACTTCTCAATTACTTGTGAGTTGCAAAGAGATTATTATTCTTTGCTGAAACCTGACTTCTCATCCTGGAAGCAGATTTTTCTCATTGCAAGGGGAGCAAATTACATTAAAATCTGTTGGAAAATTTTGGTTGGAACAAGGCACAAAAATGTTGCTTGTAGTTGCAGATGCCTCAGTTGTCATCCTTAACAAAATCAGGGCTCCTTTTGTAAAAACAAACACGACCCAGGCATGTTCGCTCTTTCTTTGGAATGTGTCCATTGTGCTAAATTAGATTTTTCAAAAACCCTCACCCACAGCCGCAAGGTTGTATGTGGCCATTGCTGACTCTACAGCAGAGGAATTAAGGGATAAATTTGTTATGCTGAGTGGCTGGGTCTCTGATTATCCAAAGGGCCTTGGGATTCATTTTGAAGCATCCTAGAGATTCCATGCAAGCATTCCTTTAGGGGTAAGTTAAAGAATGTGGGAGACACCCAGCCATGAGGCTTAACACCCTGGAAGAAATCCCGATGTCTCCTAGGGTGCCCAAGTGACCTGAAATAGGTAAAATGCCTCCCAAGGAAGCCCTTTTCTGTAAAACCTTTTGCTTTAAGCCATGTGCTTCTTCCCTTCCTCGAAATTGCACNGGAGCATCCTAGAGATTCCATGCAAGCATTCCTTTAGGGGCAAGTTAAAGAATGTGGGAGACACCCAGCCATGAGGCTTAACACCTTGGAAGAAATCTGATGTCTCCTAGGGTGCCCTAGTGACCTGAAATAGGTAGAACGCCTCCCAAGGAAGCCCTTTTCTGTAAAACCTTTTGCTTTAAGCCATGTGCTTCTTCCCTTCCTCAAAATTGCACAAGAAACACCACCTGCGGCTCTGTTGTGGCTTGACATCTTGTTAACACTCTTAAATCAGTCACAGGAAGTACCCCAGAAATAATGGAGGTATTTCTTCCACCTAATTGTTGTTGACTCCTCTGCTTCCCGGCTCCATCGTGATTCCAAAGGAGACAAGGAACTTAATGTCTAACACGGGAAACGCCTTGAGTTTCAGACCTTTGCAAGTCAGGCCACTCCAACCTTTCTGAATAGTGCCTGATGATGCTTTAATTTGCTGTCATTATTTTTATTTGTTTTCTTCTTTTTTCCTTCCACAGCTCAGGAGGGGCATTTTGCACTCAAATATCTGAAAGGCAGCAATTGCATGATGTTCCCCTGGCTTCAGTAATATCTGTCCCATGCCGACTGGGGCAAACTGTCAGAAGAAAATGTTGCCACATAGGTGAGTTTTTAAAATAACCCTGCATTTTACAATATCTTGTTCAAAATGCAGTATAAAGNGCAATTGCATGATGTTCCCATTGCTTCAGTAATATCTGTCCCATGCCGACTGGGGCAAACAGTCAGAAGAAAATGTTGCCACATAGGTGAGTTTTTAAAATAACCCTGCATTTTACAATATCTTGTTCAAAATGCAGTATAAAGGACTATCCAAAAGATCTGCTCTAGTTATTGCTCTGTTGATTTGACCAAATAATCATATGAGGATAATGAACCAGGGCATGAGGACAAACACCTGAATAAATGTGCCTCACAGAGACACGCAAAATAGAGACAGACAGGGAGACTGGAGCTGCAGGGGGCCTCGGGCTGATCAATTGCTGGGGAATTAATACAAAATATGGCTAGAGGCAACTTCTAGAAGCCCAGTTGANGTCTCACAGAGACACACGAAATAGACAGACAGGGAGACTGGAGCTGCAGAGGGCCTCGGGCTGACCAATTGCTGGGGAATTAATACAAAATATGGCTAGAGGCAACTTCTAGAAGCCTAGTTGATCCATCATTAACAAACCAGAGGGAATCCTACATTTTTAGAACAGGGTCTTAAAATTTGTAGAACACTGAGGACCCTTTAAAGGAATCTGGTACGCATCAGTGAAAATAATTCTGAAAACAAAGCACACTCTTAAGGCCGATGAACAGAAGGTCGAGCAATCGGTGCGCCTCGTGGTGGCTGTGCACCTGTGCGGAGCAAGGAGGAGGCTGGGGCTATTTATCTCACTCCTCCCTTTTCAAGACACTTTTTTATTTCCTTTCCAGTCTTCAGCATCCTTCTATTGACCTCTGACAATAGCAATAGCTGGTGTTTCTCTGATGCTCTGNGCCTCACAGAGACACGCAAAATAGAGACAGACAGGGAGACTGGAGCTGCAGGGGGCCTCGGGCTGATCAATTGCTGGGGAATTAATACAAAATATGGCTAGAGGCAACTTCTAGAAGCCCAGTTGATCCATCATTAACAAGCCAGAGGGAATCCTACATTTTTAGAACAGGGTCTTAAAACTTGTAGAACACTGAGGACCCTTTAAAGGAATCTGGTACGTATCAGTGAAAATAATTCTGAAAACAAAGCACACTCTAACGCCGATGAACAGGAAAGCACAGAAGGTTGAGCAATTGGTGCACCTTGTGGTGGCTGTGCACCTGTGCGGAGCAAGGAGGAGGCTGGGGCTATTTATCTCACTCCTCCCTTTTCAAGACACATTTTTATTTCCTTTCCAGTCTTCAGCATCCTTCTATTGACCTCTGACAATAGCAATAGCTGGTGTTTCTCTGATGCTCTGTAAACTGTGCTTATAGACTTATTTTAACCTCACAGTGACTCTGGGAGGTACAAATTGCTGTTTCCCATTTTACAGATGAGGAAATTAAGACTCAAATCATATACAGGTTTTCTAACATGTCACTACCAGTAGCGAGAGTGTGGAACCTCCACCCCCGTGTGTAACTCTTGATGACAAACCCTCCCTACCAGGCCATACTGCCTCACTTGGTCTAAAGCTCTGCCTAAAAAGATAGCAAAAACACACAAAGAAACTTCACACAAGCAAAGCCAGGAATCTACACACATGGTCCACAATGACATCCAGCACTGAGATGCTGGGAAATATTCCTAGAGACGTGGCAGTTGTTTACGCTTCACTCAGCTGTTCAGAGACAAAAGCATAAGTAGGCCCATCTGCATAGAAAGTGAGTCTCTGCTACTAGAATGTAAATAAAGTACGTGGCTCTCTTTTGTCCACATTTGTACTTTGCTGACAATTTTAGTTTCAAGTTTTGAAATGTATTCATTCATGAATCACTGGGGAAGGCTGCATTGAAGATTATCGAGCTCATGATGGATATGTTTGTACTGGCCCTCATCTTTGCTGGAGATTTACAAATTTAGTTTGCAGTCTGAGGTCTTGGAAGACCATCTCATTTCATGTCTTTATGTGAACAGGTCTGCCTGAAGCCAAGGACTATTTTGCTCGATTTAAAAGGGGAAAAATAATCTTGAGTAGGGCAGAAAACAAGGGTAGCCCATATGATTTGAATTACAGTCAGATAATCACCATTCATGACCAGTCCAAGCTGAAAGTAAATTTTGAATTTCTCCTCAGAGACGTTTCCCGGCTTAACTTTTAACAAGGACTACAATTGAGAATGGCCTTTAAGTGAAAACTAAAGAAGTTCAACCTATTTAAGGCCTTTACTGACTTCTCTGGCCTCCTATGAAATTAGTCTTTTTGGAAAAATATCATTTATGAGTTTCAATGGAAGTTATAAAAATAGCCCTCCCACTCCCCTACCCCCTCCGAAAATATTCTAAAGAAAGTTTTTTTCCAACTAAATTTTCCAAGCAACACCATTGAGCCTGTTCTTTGGCTTCTCTCTCTCTGTTTGAAGAGCTTAATCATTTAATCTAAATATTTATCCTCAAAGAATTTTCTTTACCATTGAATTCCAAGATGACCAGGGGTCTATCTTAACCTATGAACCTTCAGGAATCATTTTAGCCACAAAAAGATATGCAGTAAAGCATATATTTTTTGGCTCAATATTTCAATGATGCAAATTATTCCTCTGGCTATAGTTTCATGTTTCAAAGACAAGAAGGATTAAAAACCAAAGATCCATCTCTGTTGGACACTTCCAAGAAAGCTGTGTGCTGTGCTGTGCTAAGTCACTTCAGTCGTGTCTGACTCTTTGCGACTCTATGGACCATAACCCCCCAGGCTCCTCTGTCTGTGGGATTCTCCAGGCAAAAATACTGGAGTGGGGTGCCATGCCCTCCCCCAGGGACCTTCCTGACCCAGGGATCGAACTCACATCTCCTGCACTGGCAGGCGGGTTCTTTACCACTAGCGCCACCTAGGAAGCCCCAGATGAGGTATACTTTCTCTAAAATGGTGCTTGTATTTGTGGGGCATAGCATTTATGTTCAAGGTTCCCAATTCTGACTGAACAGAAGCGCTTGAGAAACTTAAAAAAAGTCCTGATGTCTCAGCTTCATCCTGACCAGTCATATCAGAATCTCTAGGGTTCCACTGTTTTAGGGGATACATTTGTGGCTCTGGAGTCAGAAAAGTCTGGTTCATATCTCATTTTTCCTGCTACACAAGTTATCTAACCTTTCTGTGCTTAGATTTCTGTATATATATAAAGCTAAAGATCCTACATTACAAGGTGTTGAAAATAGGATGAAATATTATTTGTAAACACAGAGCCTGGCTTACAAGCAATCCATAAATGCATACTATTTTAATGTTTTGAAATAGCTAACAGTGCTTTTTCTCAGAATTCCTTTTCTCATTCTCAATTTGTCTTTCCCTTCAAAAGCTTAGATAATTTGAGGAAGGAAGATGGTTAATCTTTAGAGGTTAAGGAGAAGACTTCATGAGAAGGAAATGACAACCCACTCTACTACTTTTGCTTGGGAAATCCCAGGGACAGAGGAACCTGGAGGGCTGCGGTCCATGGAGTCGCTAAAAGTCAGACGTGGCTTGGCAGCTAAACAAACAAGAGTACAATGTCCCAAGAATAGAGAAAGGCTTCCTGGAAGCCAGAAGAGTCAGATAAAATGGTAAAAACCAAAAAGGCTCAGGATAAAGACCGTTACTCCCTCCACCTCCAACCCCCAAACTCCAGTCCTAGGAAGGAATCAATCTTCACTTTGTGGGACTCAAGACGAGGAGATACATATGACTCATTCCCCAGGAATGGGCTTAGAAGGAAAGGCAAGGTGGCATGGAATTTCTAGCTTCACAGATTTTCTATTCCTCAAACCACAGAATGGTTCCTGTGAGGTATGAAAGCAACAAAGAGCTACAGGACCTGAAGTGGCTTTGCTGATCAGGATATCAGTAAAGGAGCAGAGGTTTACATTGGCCAGTGACCAGGAGCCAGCCTGAATGAGGAAGGAATCAGCAGGGGCCTATGTGGAGAGATGGTATCCAGTACTGGACATGCCTACCTACACCCCTGGGACACTTCATCAGCCCCCATCTATCTCCTTAGACAAGATCCAGAATGAGAAAAATGAAGAACTTACATCTCATGAATATGTATGGCTGAGTCCCTTTGCTCTCCACCTCAGACCATCACAACATTGTTCATTGCTATATTCCAATATAAAATGTCAAGATTTTTTTTAAAAAAAGAAAGAGAAAGTTGTATTTCTCACCCCAGATTTTGTGACATGAGCTTCATACCTGCTGTTGACATTAGTAGATGTCTTGGTTTTTTATCTTCAGTCAATTTTTAGGGTAATAGTACCCACATTATGTAATAGCTCCAGGGGAGGAGACTTTCATAATCTCTGTGTAAGAGCTAGGGGAGGGGGGAGTGGACTAGCAAGACCACTTTTTACCACCACGTGAGGGCCTGCATCTGAACTGAGATGAGTCAGATCAGTAGAATCTTGCTGTGGTCTCTGGTAGAACTAAAATCCAGAACACTATTCTACAATGGTGTCTTACAAGTCAACCCGACAAGATGAAAATGGACATCTGATCAACCAAATAGGCAGTTTTGATCGCAAAACATACACTAGGCAATCTGATTATTTCCTCAGTGGATGATTTGACCAAAACAAGTAGGTCTACTCCAAAATCTGAGACTCTGATTGGCCCCGCTTCTGGCTATAAAACACCCTGTTGTTTAGTTACTGTGCTGGGCTGCACTTAGTCACTCAGTTGTGCCCGACTCTTTGCAACCCTACAGACTGTAGCCCACTGGGCTCCTCTGTCCGTGGGGATACTCCAGGCAAGGATACTGGAATGGGTTGATATGCCCTCCTCCTGGTGTTTAGTTACTAAATCATGTCTAACTCTTTTGTGACCCCCATGGACTGTAGCCCATCAGGATCTTCTGTCTATGGGATTTCCCAGGCAAGAATACTGGAGTGGGCTGCCATTTCCTTCCACAGGGGATCTTCCTGACCCAGGGATCAAAGCCACATCTCCTGCATTGGCAAGCAGAGTCTTTACCACTGAGCCACCAGGGAAACCCAAAAAGCATATCTTACCATAACGTAGAAAATAAAGTTGCATACTAAAGTTAACAACTTCTGAAATACAGCTATAACAATTATGTGATTATATGTTATCCCAGATTAACATGTGGCCCATAATCCTTTGATATTACAAAACTCAGCTGTGCCATGAGATCTAACAAGTTTCATTTCATAGAAAGAGTTATTTAATAATGTTACATACCAATTCGTTGTTCAAAACATTTATTGGGATTTAACACTACGAAGTAGATAAACAAGTGTTCCCCAGCTGCTAAATCTCACTTCATATATTTTAAACAATCCACTGTGTTGGCAATTTCTGAAATGTGAAAAGACGTCATATCCAATGCACATTTTTGAATGTTACTTCTGAAGCTACATCTGCTTCACATCTCTTGTTCAAAGTGCTCCCTTTTCCTCCAGGGTTACTTAATGATCATATTAGAATGGGTAAAAGTCAAGGACTGCATCCATTTTCTGAAATAGAGGCCTTGCTATTGCACACTTACATAAGGAAAAAAAAGAGACATCTGAAAGACTGGAAAATGTGTCAACCAGGCAATGAAACTGCAAGGATTAACAAAGTCAAATTTATAAAGTGTAAGAAGGTTCTCACATGGAGGCATGGAGGAATTTTTTCAGCTATATTATTACTCTAACGGGACTGGGCCATCCACTGAACTCTGTGCAATTTTTCAAGCTGTTCTGAAATGACTAATAATGGCATGTAGTGTATAATACACTGAAATGTGTTGAAACTTTGGGTAATGTTCCCAGTTTGATATTTAAAACACTTGGTCAGCTAGAAAATGTTACAGAGCCATTTCGCTGCTCTGTGTATTATGCTTTCACAAGCCCCATCTCATTTCACTCCACGAGTTTGGAAATCTTGTCTCCCTCCCTACATTTCGAACAGGCCCACGTCTTACCAGTATATTTTACAAGCGAGAAAATTAAAGCAAACTATCAATATGAACATAGTCCCATGGAAACAAAGGGAATGGTGTTGCATTTGACATCCGTATGGTCTTTCAGAATTCGTTCTGTGTTTTGGTTATCTGAACCTACTTGGCACCCTAGGAATCTGGCAACATGTTTACTATCACTTAAAAAAAAAGAGGATTTTTTAAAAGTTCTACTTGTATTTGTGGCTCTCTCTGAGAAAAGGGAATGGATTATATAAGCAGATGCTTGAGATAATTATTGTTCTTTTGCAGTTATATAGCACATGTGCCCCCACCCCTAAGAAATCTATGCATTTGTCAGAGCAGCAGAATTAAGGTGGTGTCAGCATTTCAGAAAAGAATAAGACCACCTGGCAAGTAGCCAGCTAATTTGACCAATGTAAATAATGTGCTGGCATAAGCCTGTGTTCTAAAAATAGCCCAGAGTAACTGCAGACTGTGGTCAACCTCCCAAATATTATGGAATGCAAGCAAAATTTCTGGAGCCTGAGTTTTAAATATGGCAGCTTAAGGAAAGATTTGAGGCCTTTCAAGCCATAGTTCAATTTTCACTGGAGTGACTGACATGAAACAGTTGCTCTAAATCAATGAGTAATGTTGGCTAAGAGGCAAAATATATTTAATTGAATAACACAGAGAGAGTAGCTAAGAACTTACTCAGCTGAAGAAGAGTTTCAATAAGCAGTGATAAGAAGAATGAATTAACTTTTGAGTGTTAAGTATTTCAGAACCAGTTAATAAATCTAGAGGAAAATTTGCTTCCATATATATATATTTTTTATAAATTTATTTTTATTTGGCTGCACCAGGTCTTAGTTGCAACATGAGGGATCTTTAGTTGAGGCATATGGAATCTAGTTCCCTGCTCAGGGATCGAACCCAGGTCCCCTGCATTGGGAGCCCAGAGTCCTAGCCACTGGACCACCAGGGAAGTCCTCCATATATTTTCAATTAAAACTTTTTATGCAGGCTAGTGACCACCTCACCCATCCAATTTGACTCTTTATGCTTCCTGATGGGTCCCCTAAAATCTATTGTATCATCCAGGAGCTATGCTGTGGCATTTTAGTGGCATAGTACAAAAAAATTATCAAACAGAAATGACTGCATCTTGGGGTGAGCAAGTTCTTGCCAAAGGTTACAATTTTGAGGACATAAAAACTCTTTGGTATAGATGGTTCTTAGAATTATATTTTGCTGATTTACCAATGGCACCCCACTCCAGTACTCTTGCCTGGAAAATCCCATGGATGGAGGAGCCTGGTGGGCTGCAGTCCATGGGGTCGCTAAGAGTTGGACACGACCCAGCGACTTCACTTTCACTTTTCAGTTTCATGCATTGGAGAAGGAAACGCCAACCCACTCCAGTGTTCTCGCCTGGAGAATCCCAGGGACGGGGGAGCCTGGTGGGCTGCCGTCTGTGGGGTCACACAGAGTCGGACACGACTGAAGCGACTTAGCAGCAGCAGCAANGACAACCCACTCTACTACTCTTGCTTGGGAAATCCCATGGACAGAGGAACCTGGAGGGCTGCGGTCCATGGAGTCGCTAAAAGTCAGACGTGGCTTGGCAGCTAAACAAACAAGAGTACAATGTCCCAAGAATAGAGAAAGGCTTCCTGGAAGCCAGAAGAGTCAGATAAAATGGTAAAAACCAAAAAGGCTCAGGATAAAGACCGTTACTCCCTCCACCTCCAACCCCCAAACTCCAGTCCTAGGAAGGAATCAATCTTCACTTTGTGGGACTCAAGACGAGGAGATACATATGACTCATTCCCCAGGAATGGGCTTAGAAGGAAAGGCAAGGTGGCATGGAATTTCTAGCTTCACAGATTTTCTATTCCTCAAACCACAGAATGGTTCCTGTGAGGTATGAAAGCAACAAAGAGCTACAGGACCTGAAGTGGCTTTGCTGATCAGGATATCAGTAAAGGAGCAGAGGTTTACATTGGCCAGTGACCAGGAGCCAGCCTGAATGAGGAAGGAATCAGCAGGGGCCTATGTGGAGAGATGGTATCCAGTACTGGACATGCCTACCTACACCCCTGGGACACTTCATCAGCCCCCATCTATCTCCTTAGACAAGATCCAGAATGAGAAAAATGAAGAACTTACATCTCATGAATATGTATGGCTGAGTCCCTTTGCTCTCCACCTCAGACCATCACAACATTGTTCATTGCTATATTCCAATATAAAATGTCAAGATTTTTTTTAAAAAAAGAAAGAGAAAGTTGTATTTCTCACCCCAGATTTTGTGACATGAGCTTCATACCTGCTGTTGACATTAGTAGATGTCTTGGTTTTTTATCTTCAGTCAATTTTTAGGGTAATAGTACCCACATTATGTAATAGCTCCAGGGGAGGAGACTTTCATAATCTCTGTGTAAGAGCTAGGGGAGGGGGGAGTGGACTAGCAAGACCACTTTTTACCACCACGTGAGGGCCTGCATCTGAATTGAGATGAGTCAGATCAGTAGAATCTTGCTGTGGTCTCTGGTAGAACTAAAATCCAGAACACTATTCTATAATGGTGTCTTACAAGTCAACCCGACAAGATGAAAATGGACATCTGATCAACCAAATAGGCAGTTTTGATCACAAAACATACACTAGGCAATCTGATTATTTCCTCAGTGGATGATTTGACCAAAACAAGTAGGTCTACTCCAAAATCTGAGACTCTGATTGGCCCTGCTTCTGGCTATAAAACACCCTGTTGTTTAGTTACTGTGCTGGGCTGCACTTAGTCACTCAGTTGTGCCCGACTCTTTGCAACCCTACAGACTGTAGCCCACTGGGCTCCTCTGTCCGTGGGGATACTCCAGGCAAGGATACTGGAATGGGTTGATATGCCCTCCTCCTGGTGTTTAGTTACTAAATCATGTCTAACTCTTTTGTGACCCCCATGGACTGTAGCCCATCAGGATCTTCTGTCTATGGGATTTCCCAGGCAAGAATACTGGAGTGGGCTGCCATTTCCTTCCACAGGGGATCTTCCTGACCCAGGGATCAAAGCCACATCTCCTGCACTGGCAAGCAGAGTCTTTACCGCCGAGCCACCAGGGAAACCCAAAAAGCATATCTTACCATAACGTAGAAAATAAAGTTGCATACTAAAGTTAACAACTTCTGAAATACAGCTATAACAATTATGTGATTATATGTTATCCCAGATTAACATGTGGCCCATAATCCTTTGATATTACAAAACTCAGCTGTGCCATGAGATCTAACAAGTTTCATTTCATAGAAAGAGTTATTTAATAATGTTACATACCAATTCGTTGTTCAAAACATTTATTGGGATTTAACACTACGAAGTAGATAAACAAGTGTTCCCCAGCTGCTAAATCTCACTTCATATATTTTAAACAATCCACTGTGTTGGCAATTTCTGAAATGTGAAAAGACGTCATATCCAATGCACATTTTTGAATGTTACTTCTGAAGCTACATCTGCTTCACATCTCTTGTTCAAAGTGCTCCCTTTTCCTCCAGGGTTACTTAATGATCATATTAGAATGGGTAAAAGTCAAGGACTGCATCCATTTTCTGAAATAGAGGCCTTGCTATTGCACACTTACATAAGGAAAAAAAAGAGACATCTGAAAGACTGGAAAATGTGTCAACCAGGCAATGAAACTGCAAGGATTAACAAAGTCAAATTTATAAAGTGTAAGAAGGTTCTCACATGGAGGCATGGAGGAATTTTTTCAGCTATATTATTACTCTAACGGGACTGGGCCATCCACTGAACTCTGTGCAATTTTTCAAGCTGTTCTGAAATGACTAATAATGGCATGTAGTGTATAATACACTGAAATGTGTTGAAACTTTGGGTAATGTTCCCAGTTTGATATTTAAAACACTTGGTCAGCTAGAAAATGTTACAGAGCCATTTCGCTGCTCTGTGTATTATGCTTTCACAAGCCCCATCTCATTTCACTCCACGAGTTTGGAAATCTTGTCTCCCTCCCTACATTTCGAACAGGCCCACGTCTTACCAGTATATTTTACAAGCGAGAAAATTAAAGCAAACTATCAATATGAACATAGTCCCATGGAAACAAAGGGAATGGTGTTGCATTTGACATCCGTATGGTCTTTCAGAATTCGTTCTGTGTTTTGGTTATCTGAACCTACTTGGCACCCTAGGAATCTGGCAACATGTTTACTATCACTTAAAAAAAAAGAGGATTTTTTAAAAGTTCTACTTGTATTTGTGGCTCTCTCTGAGAAAAGGGAATGGATTATATAAGCAGATGCTTGAGATAATTATTGTTCTTTTGCAGTTATATAGCACATGTGCCCCCACCCCTAAGAAATCTATGCATTTGTCAGAGCAGCAGAATTAAGGTGGTGTCAGCATTTCAGAAAAGAATAAGACCACCTGGCAAGTAGCCAGCTAATTTGACCAATGTAAATAATGTGCTGGCATAAGCCTGTGTTCTAAAAATAGCCCAGAGTAACTGCAGACTGTGGTCAACCTCCCAAATATTATGGAATGCAAGCAAAATTTCTGGAGCCTGAGTTTTAAATATGGCAGCTTAAGGAAAGATTTGAGGCCTTTCAAGCCATAGTTCAATTTTCACTGGAGTGACTGACATGAAACAGTTGCTCTAAATCAATGAGTAATGTTGGCTAAGAGGCAAAATATATTTAATTGAATAACACAGAGAGAGTAGCTAAGAACTTACTCAGCTGAAGAAGAGTTTCAATAAGCAGTGATAAGAAGAATGAATTAACTTTTGAGTGTTAAGTATTTCAGAACCAGTTAATAAATCTAGAGGAAAATTTGCTTCCATATATATATATTTTTTATAAATTTATTTTTATTTGGCTGCACCAGGTCTTAGTTGCAACATGAGGGATCTTTAGTTGAGGCATATGGAATCTAGTTCCCTGCTCAGGGATCGAACCCAGGTCCCCTGCATTGGGAGCCCAGAGTCCTAGCCACTGGACCACCAGGGAAGTCCTCCATATATTTTCAATTAAAACTTTTTATGCAGGCTAGTGACCACCTCACCCATCCAATTTGACTCTTTATGCTTCCTGATGGGTCCCCTAAAATCTATTGTATCATCCAGGAGCTATGCTGTGGCATTTTAGTGGCATAGTACAAAAAAATTATCAAACAGAAATGACTGCATCTTGGGGTGAGCAAGTTCTTGCCAAAGGTTACAATTTTGAGGACATAAAAACTCTTTGGTATAGATGGTTCTTAGAATTATATTTTGCTGATTTACCAATGGCACCCCACTCCAGTACTCTTGCCTGGAAAATCCCATGGATGGAGGAGCCTGGTGGGCTGCAGTCCGTGGGGTCGCTAAGAGTTGGACACGACCCAGCGACTTCACTTTCACTTTTCAGTTTCATGCATTGGAGAAGGAAACGCCAACCCACTCCAGTGTTCTCGCCTGGAGAATCCCAGGGACGGGGGAGCCTGGTGGGCTGCCGTCTGTGGGGTCACACAGAGTCGGACACGACTGAAGCGACTTAGCAGCAGCAGCAAAACTGTCAGGTGCCAGTGATCTCTTTGTAAGGGGAAACACTTGTCTTCCTTTCCTTGAAGCTTGGCACTCCTGTTAGCAAAGTACAGTCTGTAAACACAATCAATTTTCCTGCTGTCAAATACGGCTGTCTGAATTAAGCCATATTTCCTGAGCCAGGTGAACTGGGTAAGAGGGCTGGGTATTACAGACAGTATTAGATCTGTATCCCATTTTATACATTTTTGAAAACGGGTATATGTGCTTTAAAAGAGAAAATAGGTGACTGAAAAAATTCAGAAGGATGAAAGTAATACAGCACAGAGAATGATTTTACTAAACATTTTAAGCAAACCCTTTTAAAGTTAAGTCCTATTCAGAACCCCAATATTTAATATTTTTCAAAGTGGAATTTTTGCCAATTGAATTTGGGCAGGGACAATGGCAGTATCCATCTTTCAAATCATTGTCCTAAGTGCTTTATTGTGTCAAAGATTTGTTTTCCTGGTAAATAGGATACCCTCTGAACTTGCTTTATAGTTGACCCAATGATATCTAATTAGCCTTGGTAAAAATTAGTGCTCTAAAATGTTCTAACTCATAAAGTGCTGTAGCATGTAAATGCTTGCATAGCACTTCTAACTTCCCCTCAAAGAAGCAGTACTAGGAAGACTCACAGTGTTATTTCCCTTAAATAAAAATATCTCACAAACATCTCTAGGCNTAACTCATAAAGTGCTGTAGCATGTAAATGCTTGCATAGCACTTCTAACTTCCCCTCAAAGAAGCAGTACTAGGAAGACTCACAGTGTTATTTCCCTTAAATAAAAATATCTCACAAACATCTCTAGGCAGGAAAAAAAGAATCAATTAAAAATCTAAGATGAAACCATCCCCCTGGAATTCTAGCTTCTGACTCTGCATATGAATTGGACCATTCACTAAAAAGGAAATTTTTACAGCAAAGATAGCTTTTCATTCACTCCAAGCTGAAGCTGCAAATCCCCAGTGCCAGATATTTTGCTTGTGTCAATTAAGACAGGCTTCTCAGATGTCTACAGGGAAATCTTAATATTCTCCAATATCTTCAGAAATAACATTATAGGCTTTTTGTTAGGGAAACAACTAAATCCCTGACAAAATTGTTACTGGGGGAAGACTTGCATGTGACAATTAAGAGTTGCTCCCAACTCAATATCAAGAGATGCAGGGGAAATAATGAACGTGAAGACCTCAGTAGTGACCTGAATTACCCACAGTCGTTCTTGATTAAAGGGTAACTACAGACATATCCTCTGGGAGCTGAGAGAATGAGCTGGTGGTCCATGGAATGTTCTTTGGCCTTTATATTTGGAAAGCTATCTGTAGAATGTTACATGTGATTCCCCCTTCCAATACAGCATTCAGTTCAGTTCAGTTCAGTCACTCAGTCAGATCCTACTCTTTGTGATCCCATGAATCGCAGCACGCCAGGCCTCCCTGTCTATCACCAACTCCTGGAGTTCACTCAGACCCACGTCCATCGAGTCAGTGATGCCATCCAGTCATCTCATCCTCGGTCGTCCCCTTCTCCTCCTGCCCCCAGTCCCTCCCAGCATCAGAGTCTTTTCCAATGTGTCAACTCTTCGCATGAGGTGGCGAAGTACTGGAGTTTCAGCTTTAGCATCATTCCTTCCAAAGAAATCCCAGGGCTGATCTCCTTCAGAATGGACTGGTTGGATCTCCTTGCAGTCCAAGGGACTCTCAAGAGTCTTCTCCAACATCACAGTTCAAAAGCATCAATTCTTCAGCACTCAGCCTTCTTCACAGTCCAACTCTCACATCCATACATGACCACTGGAAAAACCATAGCTTTGACTAGACGGACCTTAGTCGGCAAAGTCATGTCTCTGCTTTTGAATATGCTATCTAGGTTGATCATAACTTTCCTTCCAAGGAGTAAGCGTCTTTTAATTTCATGGCTGCAATCACCATCTGCAGTGATTTTGGAGCCCAAATTAATAAAGCCTGACACTGTTTCCACTGTTTCCCCATCTATTTCCCATGAAGTGATGGGACCAGATGCCATGATCTTCGTTTTCTGAATGTTGAGCTTTAAGCCAACTTTTTCACTCTCCTCTTTCACTTTCATCAAGAGGCTTTTTATTTCCTTTTCACAATACGGCATTACCACAAATAAACACCTTCAGTAGGTTGAAGAGAGAACAGGTGCTGAATCACTCTGATCCCATTCAGCACAATTATGGAAGCGTCAATAAGCATCTACGGAGAGGCAGCCGATAAGCAGGATGGGCTGTGCTTCGTTGCCTCACAGTTCCTGGCTTTGCCCAAGATCTGTCTCCTAGCGGGAACTGAGCTTGGCAAATGCCCTTCCTGTTTCAGTCAAGGCTGGAGGTGTTGACTGGTATCTCAGCAGGGTTTCACTTGGGGCTGCTTTCAAAATGACACCAAGCAAAGAAAAATGAACTGTGGCAAATCTGACCACAAAATTCCATGCAGACCAGTAAAACCAGAAAAAAAAATTTTTTTTCCCTTTCAGCAACAATGTTTCCTCTATAGACTGGAGGGACTCAAGAACTTTTTTCAAGGTATTAAGAAAAAAGCTAAAGGTGACCACTGAATTAGGAAGAGCAATGTGCCAGGTGGTGGCAAAACCCCTTGGGCCTTCGTTATAAGCGTCACAGATGACCAAGCCAGCTTTGCCTCATCCCCCCCAGGTGAGCTGTGAGCTGGGTGGGTCCGTAAAGTCCCCCCATATCCTCTCGTCTGGTCCAGTATGACAAGGAAAATGTCAAGAGAGCTGGAAGGTATGTTGGCCTGGTGAGGGGCCAAGTTCAACCCATAAACCTGCCAGCCACAGGCAGAAAGCCTAGGAATTAGCCCAGTAGCCATGAAACCTTCTGGGCCTGCTACTCCTGTGCATTCCCAAGGAGGAGTGTAGCAATTTCTTTGGCTAGGGAATTTGAAAGAAAAGAGGAGACAAGTATCTGCTTGGACTGGTCCTAGATCTATGATAACCTTTGTCACACAACACTGTATTTGTTCACACATGTGTCTCCTTCAATAGACTATTCAATCCTGGTGAAAAGGAGCCATTTCACAGCCAACACTGTCTTCACCACATGGTGGGGATTCAATAAATGTTTATCCCTAAAGTCATGATTTCTACTTACACTAAAGAACCATGGGCAATGTAACCTCTGAAAATTCCTTTCTGGTCACCAAATTCAGGGCTTTCCTGATAGCTCAGTTGGTAATGAATCCACCTGCAATGCAGGAGACTGCATTTGATTCCTGGGTCGGGAAGATCCCCTGGAGAAAGGACAGGCTACCCACTCCAGTATTCTTGGGCTTCCCTTGTGGCTCAGCTGGTAAAGAATCCACCTGCAATGCGGGAGACCTGGGTTTGATTCCAGGGTTGGGAAGATCCCCTGGAGAAGAGAAAGGTTACCCACTCTAGAATTCTGGCCTGGAGAATTCCACGGACTGTAAAGTCCATGGGGTCGCAAAAAGTCGGATACAACTGAGCAACTTTCACCAAATTCAAGAATGGAAGGTTGAGGAAGAAAGAATAGCTCTTAATTCTACATGTCTCTGTTAAGACAAGGCTATCTCAATCACCACTTAGCAAAGAATAACAGATCCAAATGCAAACAACCCAACCCATGATGGACAGACGACTGAGATGTGATGAATATGAGGGTTCTGGTGCTCATGAGCCAAGAACAAGCTGAGAAAAAGCAGAGCCGAGAGAGGCAAATAATTGATGAAGACAAAGATGGTCTTTGTGCCATATGGTCTTGAGTATAATATTTTGTACTCCATTGCATTTTGGTGGTGGCCTTTGAGACTTCAACAGGCATTTTTTTAAGGGTAGCTCCCTCACTTTCCATGGGCATCCATCACTATAGAGTCCTTCAAATCAGAGTCCAGATGTCAGAAAAACAGATAAGATCATTGGCTTCCAGGAATCTCTGAAGGACCATGCCTGAAAAGTTCTTCTGAACCCCAATGGCATCAAGACCTCACTGATTTGCTAAAGATTAGTCCAGAGTGGCAATGGCACCCCACTCCAGTACTCTTGCCTGGAAAATCCCATGGATGGAGGAGTCTGGTGGGCTGCAGTCTATGGGGTCGCTAAGAGTCGGACATGACTAAGCAACTTCCCTTTCACTTTGCACTTTCATGCATTGGAAAAGGAAATGGCAACCCACTCCAGTGTTCTTACCTGGAGAATCCCAGGGACGGGGTCTGGTGGGCTGCTGTCTATGGGGTCGCACAGAGTCGGACACGACTAAAGCAATTTAGCAGTCCAGAGTGGAGGATTTGGGCAGACGGGTCTGGGTGATGTTCCTGTTCTGGAAAAATCATCGGCACTGATTTCCCACTTGGCTTGCCCAGGGCTGCACAAAGACCATCTTTGTCTTCATCAATTATTTGCCTCTCTCTTGGCTCTGCTTTTTCTCAGCTTGTTCTTGGCTCATGAGCACCAGAACCCTCATATTCATCACATCTCAGTGGTCTGCCCATCGTGGGTTGGGTTGTTTGCATTTGGGGGTGTTATTCTTTGCTAATTGAGAAAGACAAGGCTTGCCCTTGTGCTCCTACCATCACCAAAGTCTGAGAATGCTCCACAGAGAAGAAAAGCCTGAGGCATCAGGAGGGGCCCATGTGGCACATGAGGACATGACTCAGTTCAGGCCCCAGCCCAGCCCCGAACTGGTGGACAGAGGGCTGAGCACAGCTGCCTGGCCTGGGCACCGGCTGCAGGCTCCTGAAGGAAGTCTAGACAGCTCTGGGACACTGGGAGCAGCTGGGGGCTGAGCTCTGGGAGCACAGGGGGCCAGAGGAATGATGGTGGTCGCCAGAGTGCAAGGCCAGCTGGGGAGGAGGCTGGGTCCCATCCAGCCTTCCATGGTCAAGTAGAAACGAAGTGACTGTGAGATCTTGCTGAGGTTTCCAGAAGCCACAAACTTTTCAGGGATGTTCGTGAAAATGATCACACACTTGAACTATGCCCAGTTCTCCCTAACCCAGGGCACTGCAAGGGAAGTGCCTGAGAGCAGCCCACACCTGAGGAGGGTCCCTGCTCAACCCACTGATGGAAGCACCAGCAGGATCCGGAACACATCACCCCAGATGTCAGTGCATTCCCACGGCAGCAGGTTGATCTTAGGGCTTTTAATAAAAGTAGCAATAAAATAAACTTTTATTCAAAATGCATTGGATCAACTTCAAGCCTTGTCCCCAGGGTCCCTTCCACATCCCCAAGATCAATACATTAGAGTGATCCAGCTGGATTCATTTAAATATATCAACAGTGGCTTCCTGGAGTCTGTTCCCTGGGTCAGAAGCGATTTTCAAGACATTTGGGGCAGGTTGTCATTGGAATACCATTTTACAGGCCCGAATTACTAGCTGCTAGCATCTATGGAAAAGTGTTTTCCTTTAAGTAAACTTTCTTTCTTCCTCTAAGACCTCAGGGAAAAATAACAATTTGAAAGATTTTTTTTTTTCCTAAGTTCTTTCTACATTGACCGGTTTTATTACCAAAAACCATTTGCTGTGTGCAAAGCACTGTGAAAGATCCTGGGTGCCTTATCTAGATCCTATCTGGCAGGCTGGTTGCTGCAGGATAAAAAGACTATTTTCCATTTAACTTCAAGAGTTTGCCAAGCCTATGTTATAAGCGATAAGAGCAAGGGACAATGGAACTCCCCACAGTCCGGGAAGTAGAGATAAGGCAATGTCTCAGCTGCTTGCCCAGATTCTTCCATGAAATACCACGAGCCCAGTCATCTGACATGCAAAGTTCAAAGTCCCTTTTACATATTCCACCTTTACTATTTTTTCTGAATGTTTCATCATCTGATGTATTCCAAGCTTATTTCCACCAAAGGCCCCTCACCTAGAATTCCCCCATTTTCTCTGCTCACCTAAGATCCTTCCCTCCTCCCAGGATCTCTCAATATTCTAAAAAAGGAAGAGACCTAGTTGGAGCCCCAGCCCCAGCCTTGACCAGCAAGTATGTGTCTTTGAGTGGCTCATCTGTAAAATGGGCCCAACAGCTCTGACCTCGCAGGGAATTATGAGGGCATGGTTGATAAGGCATGGCATAGTGTTCTGAAGATTCTAGCATGATAGGAATTATGCTACACATATCTGCGTCTGTAAACCCAGGCCGCAAACATCTGGACCTCTCACTTGATCATTAGCTACCTCTTGGGTTTCATTTAGGGTCTTCCCTGGTGGCTCAGAGGTTAAAGTGTCTGCCTGCAATGAGGGAGACGTGGGTTCGATTCCTGGGTCGGGATTGCAGGGAAGACATTTGGTATTTAGTTTCTCTGTCTTATGAGGTTTCTTTTGGGTAAGGAAAAGTTATCAGAACACAGAAATATTCAGGAACAAACTGGCAAATGGACTATTTATAAAATAAAAATATATCATTGCATTATCATGTACAGAGAAGATTGAAATTATGATTAAATTAGAATAGCTCAAACCAGAGCCATCATTACTGATCAGTAAGGAAAGGGTAGAATAGGACCAGTAACAAATGAAGAAAAAACAAGAGTAATGACGCGATGGAAGATTTAAAGAGCCAAGGATGAAAGGATTCCAGGAGGAAAGAAATGTGGCCTTTTACATTTTTGCCAAAACAAGTTTCTTTGTGATCTAGTGCTGTGAAGGTCATCCATGAAGGGCAAGGTATTGGTACTACAAGACAGTTTTGTCAGAAAATATCAGGCCTCAAATGCCCCAGTATTTCATTGCTTATTTATACTAAAAAGTCAGCACAGTGCTGCACAATGTAGATTTTACTTACTCTAAATAAACCTACTTTCATGACTTAAATTCTTTATATCACACTATGTAATATGACAGTTCTGGTCTTGGTTTTACGTGGTTTTAGTTTTCTAGAACCAACTAGCCTCAGATAATGAGGATGTGTACACACCTGCCTCAACTGCATGTGAGCCCATCAAGACAGGAGCCTGATACAGCTGTTACTGACGTCCACTGAAAAAAAGGGAATAGTGCACTGCGAGTGGATTACAGAAAACCTCACGGTTGTACCTGGTCAACAAATAATCATATCTGACAATCTTTAGAAAATGCAACATTATCATGTGAAAGTAAATATTTTAAATGTAGACTTTTCAGATCGTTCACTCACTACAAAGAAAAAATAAATTATTGCAATCAGAAGAGAATCACGGTCAGAAACAGCATCATGGACTGGGGCATTACGTGGAAAGAGTGCCTCATGGACTGGGGGGCTTCCCTGGAAAGTCTCCCTTTAAAGTGCAAGGTGTCCCACAGAGTGATTTAGCATTCCTGCTTCAGATTCCAGGCTTTGGGCCACACGGGCGATAAGACGCTAATGTCAGCCACTCCAAAGACTACAGAATGTGTCGGGCAGAAGACAGACCCCATGGGTAAAGTGCAATAAACTGGGAGGCTAGACCCAGACCAAGAGCCCGAAAATGTGTTGAGCAGGACAGTTGGGAAGAGAACAATGGTGATTTTCAGCCTTAGAACTTTTCAGGCTGATGTCAACCTTACCCTCGAGTTCATCATTTTAAGGTGCTGTGAGTCCTTCGCACATAACTAATAATGCCTCCCTATCAGGCCTGTGGCCGGGGCTCCCACTCCCTCTAACACAGCCGGGAGCAACTGATCGCTTAGGTATTCATCCGTCCTCCTCCACCGGTGAAATAGGAGCAGTGCTGCCGCCAAGGGAGAGCGTGGGGGCAGAGTTGCACATCCCACGCGGCTGTGAGTTGGGAAGTTCACCTTCCAAGAAGCAGTGTCAATCAGCCACCAGGGGGCGTGTCCCAACACTCCACACCCCTGCCCCTACCTTTGCTGACTCACTGCCATGGGTAGAAGGGTGGGACGGTGGGCAACCATCAGAGGGGGCCTTTGAAAATATACTCAAGGCTGGCTGCCAGTTGGAAACAGTCATCCTTTCCACTTGCTCATCCTCCCTCCCCCATCACTGTCTTGCCAGTGAAAACCGTATCCAAGATCCCTTCACAAATGATGATTTAAGAGTAAAGGCCTCAGAAGAATAGAGCCATGAGATATGCCTTAATTAAAAAACAAGTCATTGTCTCTTCAAAGTATTGTCTTTTTCTACCAGTTGCCATAATATTTATTTTAAATTCATGTCAATTCAAGCTCCAACTTCAGATTGCAAACCTATAAAAAAAGAAAAATATTTCTTTTCTTGAATACAGAATCCCTTGGAATCAGTTCCTATACAGTCAAAGCTAGAAGGGAGGCAAAGATGCTTGAATTCAGTCCATTTCCACGTGGGGTCTGATGTCTAGAGACAGGCATCCTCTGCCCAAGCTTATCTACAAAGCTGCCTCCTGAACAAGGAAACACACATTTGTTCATTCAATTTTTATTGAATGGATTGCCAAAAATATGTTCTATGAAAGTGAAGAGGGCAATACTTGTGCCCTTGATGTATCTGCAACCCAACCTAGTAGGGGGACACTAGGTAGTCAGGTCAGGTGGAGGATTGTGATCGTCTTCTCGGGATACTGAAGAGTGATTCCTGAAGGAAGGGAAGCGGGGATGTTCCGGAGGAACGATGCTGAAATGCATCCCAGGTTGGGAGAGCAGCTACTTGAAGGCCAAGCAGCGAGCCCAGCCTGTGGTACACCTTTGGGAGCCGAAGGTGAGGATGGCAGAGGATGAACACAGAGGGGGAGACTGGCCATCCAGAGGCTGGATGGGGGAGCCCAGGCTGTGGAAGAGCCACAGGGCTTACTAACATAGGCGGCTGAGCCCGGGGAGTTGAAGCCGAGAGGAGTCAGATGGGGTGAATGTCATAGCAGGCAACTCCGGAAGCTCGTAGAGGAAGAATCAGATGGGAGCCAGGAAACCACTGCAGAGGCCNCTGCCCCTACCTTTGCTGACTCACTGCCATGGGTAGAAGGGTGGGACGGTGGGCAACCATCAGAGGGGGCCTTTGAAAATATACTCAAGGCTGGCTGCCAGTTGGAAACAGTCATCCTTTCCATTTGCTCATCCTCCCTCCCCCATCACTGTCTTGCCAGTGAAAACCGTATCCAAGATCCCTTCACAAATGATGATTTAAGAGTAAAGGCCTCAGAAGAATAGAGCCATGAGATATGCCTTAATTAAAAAACAAGTCATTGTCTCTTCAAAGTATTGTCTTTTTCTACCAGTTGCCATAATATTTATTTTAAATTCATGTCAATTCAAGCTCCAACTTCAGATTGCAAACCTATAAAAAAAGAAAAATATTTCTTTTCTTGAATACAGAATCCCTTGGAATCAGTTCCTATACAGTCAAAGCTAGAAGGGAGGCAAAGACACTTGAATTCAGTCCATTTCCACGTGGGGTCTGATGTCTAGAGACAGGCATCCTCTGCCCAAGCTTATCTACAAAGCTGCCTCCTGAACAAGGAAACACACATTTGTTCATTCAATTTTTATTGAATGGATTGCCAAAAATATGTTCTATGAAAGTGAAGAGGGCAATACTTGTGCCCTTGATGTATCTGCAACCCAACCTAGTAGGGGGACACTAGGTAGTCAGGTCAGGTGGAGGATTGTGATCGTCTTCTCGGGATACTGAAGAGTGATTCCTGAAGGAAGGGAAGCGGGGATGTTCCGGAGGAATGATGCTGAAATGCATCCCAGGTTGGGAGAGCAGCTACTTGAAGGCCAAGCAGCGAGCCCAGCCTGTGGTACACCTTTGGGAGCCGAAGGTGAGGATGGCAGAGGATGAACACAGAGGGGGAGACTGGCCATCCAGAGGCTGGATGGGGGAGCCCAGGCTGTGGAAGAGCCACAGGGCTTACTAACATAGGCGGCTGAGCCCGGGGAGTTGAAGCCGAGAGGAGTCAGATGGGGTGAATGTCATAGCAGGCAACTCCGGAAGCTCGTAGAGGAAGAATCAGATGGGAGCCAGGAAACCACTGCAGAGGCCACCACAGCCATCCAGGCCCGAATTGAAGACCCGAAGCAAGGTGGTTTCAGTGGGAGGCTGAGAGAGGGTTAGCACAGGGATTGGTAGCCAGGTCACCCAGGTAGACTTCAGAGGAGGGAAGCGTCAGGGACTAGCCCAGGTTTCCAGCTTGGGCGCTTGGGAACTGAGCTCACTAAGAATGGAACTGATGAGAAAGTTAAGGTTCAATAAGAGCAGTGAGTTCTGCTTGGGCCAGAGGTTGGTATCTTATGAGGTCTGAAGTGGCAGTAGGCCATCCACATGAGATATTAAGAAGCAATTGATGACAAGGACCTGAAACTCAGGAGAAAGAGAGATGCCCTCGATATAGGGAGTCACTCAAATATAGACAAGATGTGGGATGGGAGGAGAGAAGGCAGGAAAAGGTTATGAAATGGAAGAGAAGACTGTTAAGGATGGAACACCACCATTTAAGGAAGGAAGACAGGCAAAGGGGAGGTGAGAAAGTGGTGGGAATGGAGGGTAAAGGGACCAGAGATTTTGGTAAAATACAAGAACAAGAATTGTAAGAACAGGCAAGTAAAATCTAAATGGTCAATTGTGGAGTCCGAAGATGGCGTAAATAAGTTTAAGACAACAAGGTACCAAGGGATGGTGAGAGGAAGTTAACACTATACACTCCATCATGTGGGTGGTTTAGTGACTAAATCATGCCCTACTCTTCGTGACCCCATGGTCTGTAGCCCGGCAGGCTCCTCTGTCTGTGGAATTCATCAGGCAAGAACACTGAGTTGGGTTGCTATTTCCTTCTTCAGGGGATCTTTGAGATCCAGGGATCAAAACCCAGTCACCTGCATTGGCAGGTGGAATCTTTATTGACTGAGCCATCTGGGAAGCCCTACCCTCCATCATCAGTTCAGTTCAGGTCGGTTCAGTCTCTTAGTCGTGTCTGACTCTTTGCAACCCCATGAATTGCAGCACACCAGGCCTCCCTGTCCATCACCAGCTCCTGGAGTTCACCCAAACTCATGGCCATTGATACCCTTCCCCAAATCAACATTCAGTAAAAATGAAAATGAGTACGTTTGTAAAAATTCCAAACTAAACTTTTGGTGAAAAAAATTTACATGTGCATTTGCTACATAAATACTCTGGTAAGATAAATCCCTCAGCTACACCTTTCAACTAGACAACTGGCCCTGAGTGTCCCCTCCATGTAAAATGCAAGGCTTCTCTCAAGCTGAGAGCTTAGGTGACATCAGAGAATGAGGCGTGGTGCAAGGTCAGAAGGGGACTTGTTGGTCCAGCTTCTCCCACAGAGGGCAAGAATCACAGTGTCTGTCCCATTTTGCTATGTCCTTCAATAGCCTAGCATAGAGGACACAAGGGTATATTTCGTGAATGAATGAACATACGAGTGAATGAATTTTGGCTAATATATCAATAATAATCCCAAAGCTCAAGGAGAGAGGAGAGGTAAAAGCTTCGGAGCTTCTGACTCCAGCTGGTGAGGTGTCCTTCCCAGCTGGGCCAAGAAGACCCTGAGTTCTGAGGGGTCTTTTTACCTCTGACCCCTCTTCCTTCACTCTCCTCCAATGCTCAGCCTCTCCCAGCCTGACTTCCCCATCAGGCCCCCAGATGAGTGAAATCCCAAATGAATAGTCCTAACGTCCATGCTCCAGCTCATTCGAGCTCATCTTTCTGCGTTCGGCACAGCTGACCACAAGTGACTTTCTGAAACCCTCTTCATTCTGTTCCAAGGACATCACTTGACTCTAATCCCTACACTGCCTCCAACTATCAATTCTGATCCCCAGCCTGGAAGTCCATGGGCCCTTCCCTTGATTTTTTCACATAAATCTCTCACCTGACTGATAGGTGCCCCTCACCCTGTGTGTGCAGCTGCCAGCTCTGTAGAAAAACCTCCTTCAGCCTAAGAACATTCCTTAGGCGCTAATCCCACCCCATCCCCTTTGAACCTTCTTGTCTCCACTTTTTATCCCATTAGCCCTCAGTGACTTACACAGGAAATTTCAAACTCCTTCCCCTGTTTACAAGGCCCTTCACATCCTGACATCACCACCTCCCATCATAACCCCTGGCCATTTTTTACATTTCCACTAAATCCACTCTAACTTCCAGCTCCTTCACATTTCCCTATTCTCCAAATTTGCCTTGTCCTCTCACAAGGCCACCATATTGCAAACAGGCTGCAATATGAATGCCCCCCCCCCCCCCCCCNTTCCAGCTCCTTCACATTTCCCTATTCTCCAAATTTGCCTTGTCCTCTCACAAGGCCACCATATTGCAAACAGGCTGCAATATGAATGCCCCCCGCCCCCGCCCTTCACCGCCATGCACACATCCAGACTTGTGCAATGCTCAGCCTGCACAGCCGTACATAGCTAGCCTTCTCTATAACTATGTCTTGCCTTTGTACATTCTTTCCTTTACCTGGAATGTCTTCAGTTCTCCTCTTTGTCCACTCTCTAAAACCATTTTCCCACCCCCACCCCTGGCTGAAGTTGCTGCTTCTCTTCTCAAATGCCCTCAGCAGACTGCATGACCCTATCCCTGCACATTCTGCCCTCATGACCTGTTTACTTGTCTTTCCTACCCAAGAGTCTGGAAGCAGAGACATGTTCCATTCACTTTGCTTTTTTAAACCCCAGCACCATGCCTGGCACATACACAGGTGCTCATGAAATGCCTGCAGAGTGAAGGAGCCATTTCTCTGAGTATAATTGACAACAAGCCCAGGCAAATGCTCCCACATCATCTTATCCAGAGAACCATGATTCCTAATGAAGTATTTTTGTATAAATAAAGGAGCCTCAAGGCAGACTCCATTACCTGCAAATTTCAGGAGATTCTAGCACTTGCTTACACACTCATTTATTTATTCAACAAATATTTAACAAACACCCCTATGATGCCCTGGGCTCAATGCTAGAGCTGGGTATACAGCAGAGAAAACAGCAAAGCCCAGCCTTGATGAGCTTGCCTTCCAGCAGAGGGGATGGGGAAGAGATAGCCCATAAGCAAATAAACCAAAAAGTCTTGGAGTCTGTAATAGGATAACAGGTACTAAAGAGAGAAATTAGACCAGGCAGGCCTAGGGGAGAGTGTCCAGGTGGGAGGGAAGAAGTATGCTGTTTTATTTTTCTTATTTTTATTTTATTGGCAATGTGACATGCAGGATCCTAGTTCCCCCACCAGGGATTGAACCCACAACCCCTGCAGCAGAAGAGCAGAGTCTTAACCACTGGCCCACCAGGGAAGTCCCAGGGAGTTTACTGTTTCAAACTCAGTGATCAAGGCAGGCCTTAGAGAAAGGATTATATGTGATAAAATTCATTATTTAAAACATATTTCTGAGTACATTATCTGTGCTTAGCATTTCAAATCCTTTCTCTGCTCCCATGAAATAGCTTTAAAAAAGAATTTTTTTAAAATAACTTTTGGCCACACTCTGAGGCCTGTGGGATCTTAGTTTCCCAAACAAGGACTCAAATATGCACCCCTGCCCTGGAAGGACATGGCACCCCACTCCAGTACTCTTGCCTGGAAAATCCCATGGACAGAAGAGCCTGGTAGGCTGCAGTCCATGGGGTCGCTGAGAGTTGGACACGACTCAGTGACTTCACTTTCACTTTTCATTTTCATGCACTGGAGAGGGAAATGGCAACCCACTCCAGTGTTCTTGCCTGGAGAATCCCAGGGATGGGGGAGCCTGGTGGGCTGCCATCTATGGGGTCGCACAGAGTCGGACACGACTGAAGTGACTTAGCAGCAGCAGCAGCCCCGGAAAGAGGAGTCCTAACAACTGGACTGCAGAGCGGGGACAGAGTGGGGCAGTCCCTCCCATGCACTACCTTTTATTTCATTGCTTCTGCCACATCTTAGATGCCTACAGGCAGCTGTTGTTGCTATGGCACCTAGGGACTCTGAGGAGGGAGCATGAAGGGGACTCCTGGAAGAACCTACCGCCCGCCCGCGCTCACTTCCCGCAGCCCCAGCTACAGGTCTCAGCTCCTGGTTTCTCATGAGCAGGAGGCCAGGGCACTCAGGATTCACTCACCCTACTGTGCTCTGTGTGCAAACATTTTATTGGGGGCGTGAACACTAGGGAGGAGTCAGTCGTCCTCCTAGGCTCCTCTTCGGTGTTCTGAGGCTGTTTCCTCATCTGTAAAATGAAGATCTTAATGCCAGTCTTGCCCTCCAACCCTGTCCTACACAGTGAGGATAAAACACACTTTAAAGGCAGATTGTGAAGCATGGCACGTGCTCAGCACTGTTCCTTTCGTACACAAGAGGTGTGTGCAAGTTTCTTGTCCCTTCCCGGCCACCATACTTCTTGCCAATTCTCTATGCTCCTTCACTCTTTCCCTTCTGTTGCTTCATTTAATTCTTGTATTCCCCCAGGGAGGAGGCCTGTTTACAGATGAGGAGTCTGAATGACAGGTCATCTGCTAACTCATGGGAATGACAGGCCATCTGCTAACCCGTGACTAAGCAGAAATTCAATTCCAGGTTTTTCCTATTCTTCTTTCCTCTATGACTGCCTTTTCAGCTTGAATCACCTCCACAGGCAAACACGCACACACATATACACAAACACAGGAGGTTCCATAGTGGTAAGGGTTTGAGTCTCCAAATAAAGCTATAAACAAATCACTTTCCAGTTACCTTTGATAATGCTACTCTCATCCATGAGTTTGATTAAGCTAATGCTATATTTGGATTCAACCTGAAGTCTAGGCTTAACTTGTCAATTTGGATAAAGGGCATTTTCAAGGTGTATTAGCTTGCTTAATATCAAGCTAAATGGTGATGAGTCAAAAAAAAAAAAAGTATTTTCAGAATTCCAAGTTTCCTGAATCTGATAAAACTCTAATTGAGGCAGTAATCTGGGCAAATGGGAGGCTGGCTTCATAAGTGAGTCTGGCACTAAGCACTAGGGAATGTTGCAAATGTGGTGAGTGGCTAATAATTAAAGGATTTAATTAAGCATCGTCTGGGAACATGTCTCGTAGCTCTGTGTGCACGCTGGCAGCTCCCAGCAATCCGGAGGGAACAGGCAGAGACAGCATTGTTGAGGGCAAGGGAACTGGTTATTGGGGGGGCAGGTTTTCTAGCCCAAGGGCAAAGAGAAACAGATATGAACTTTTGATGATACACATTTGGGGCAAGTGTTTCCATGAAGACGGTGAAGACAGATTTTTAAATTTTAATTTAGTTATTTGCTGTTATGAACCCAACATCCAGCACCTGTATTGGCAAACCAACAAGAACAGCCCTCCATTCATCTCTGTTTCTGGACCTGAATACATGGTAGGTGCTCAGTGAGTGTTCAAGAGAAGTAGCAAAGGAAGAAACACTGAAAAAGCATCTCCAAAAGCAATCAAATTATCATGCAATGTTAAGCCAAAAAAAAAACAAAACCTCATATACATAAAACTACACATAATCTCATTCAACTATGTAAACAAACACATTGAAAAAGAGTCAAAGGATTTGTTAGTAATTATTTCTGGTAGATAAGATCATGGGTGTTTTCTTTCCTGCTTCTTGATTTTCTAATTGCTTGATTTCCTTCTTTTAAATTGTTTATGTGTGTGTGTGTGTGTGTGTGTGTGTGTGTGTGTGTGTAAATAATCATGAATTATGTATTATATAATATTTTATATATTATATAGTCATATAAATAATACCGTGTGTATACATTTCTCTTAAAATGCATAAAAGTAGAGTTGATATATATCAAAGACAAAGAAAATGCTGCTATTTTTGCTGAGGCACCAGACTCACAGATAGGTGAGCCCTTAGGAATGATCCATCAGTTTAATTCATTTATTCAGTCAGTCAGTCAGTCA
>SJYW01020449.1:247945-298441 GCA_006410735.1 Raphicerus campestris | reverse complement strand
CACAACCCCTGCAGCAGAAGAGCAGAGTCTTAACCACTGGCCCACCAGGGAAGTCCCAGGGAGTTTGCTGTTTCAAACTCAGTGATCAAGGCAGGCCTTAGAGAAAGGATTATATGTGATAAAATTCATTATTTAAAACATATTTCTGAGTACATTATCTGTGCTTAGCATTTCAAATCCTTTCTCTGCTCCCATGAAATAGCTTTAAAAAAGAATTTTTTTAAAATAACTTTTGGCCACACTCTGAGGCCTGTGGGATCTTAGTTTCCCAAACAAGGACTCAAATATGCACCCCTGCCCTGGAAGGACATGGCACCCCACTCCAGTACTCTTGCCTGGAAAATCCCATGGACAGAAGAGCCTGGTAGGCTGCAGTCCATGGGGTCGCTGAGAGTTGGACATGACTCAGTGACTTCACTTTCACTTTTCATTTTCATGCACTGGAGAGGGAAATGGCAACCCACTTCAGTGTTCTTGCCTGGAGAATCCCAGGGATGGGGGAGCCTGGTGGGCTGCCATCTATGGGGTCGCACAGAGTCGGACACGACTGAAGTGACTTAGCAGCAGCAGCAGCCCTGGAAAGAGGAGTCCTAACAACTGGACTGCAGAGCGGGGACAGAGTGGGGCAGTCCCTCCCATGCACTACCTTTTATTTCATTGCTTCTGCCACATCTTAGATGCCTACAGGCAGCTGTTGTTGCTATGGCACCTAGGGACTCTGAGGAGGGAGCATGAAGGGGACTCCTGGAAGAACCTACCGCCCGCCCGCGCTCACTTCCCGCAGCCCCAGCTACAGGTCTCAGCTCCTGGTTTCTCATGAGCAGGAGGCCAGGGCACTCAGGATTCACTCACCCTACTGTGCTCTGTGTGCAAACATTTTATTGGGGGCGTGAACACTAGGGAGGAGTCAGTCGTCCTCCTAGGCTCCTCTTCGGTGTTCTGAGGCTGTTTCCTCATCTGTAAAATGAAGATCTTAATGCCAGTCTTGCCCTCCAACCCTGTCCTACACAGTGAGGATAAAACACACTTTAAAGGCAGATCGTGAAGCATGGCACGTGCTCAGCACTGTTCCTTTCGTACACAAGAGGTGTGTGCAAGTTTCTTGTCCTTTCCCGGCCACCATACTTCTTGCCAATTCGCTATGCTCCTTCACTCTTTCCCTTCTGTTGCTTCATTTAATTCTTGTATTCCCCCAGGGAGGAGGCCTGTTTACAGATGAGTCTGAATGACAGGTCATCTGCTAACTCATGGGAATGACAGGCCATCTGCTAACCCGTGACTAAGCAGAAATTCAATTCCAGGTTTTTCCTATTCTTCTTTCCTCTATGACTGCCTTTTCAGCTTGAATCACCTCCACAGGCAAACACGCACACACATATACACAAACACAGGAGGTTCCATAGTGGTAAGGGTTTGAGTCTCCAAATAAAGCTATAAACAAATCACTTTCCAGTTACCTTTGATAATGCTACTCTCATCCATGAGTTTGATTAAGCTAATGCTATATTTGGATTCAACCTGAAGTCTAGGCTTAACTTGTCAATTTGGATAAAGGGCATTTTCAAGGTGTATTAGCTTGCTTAATATCAAGCTAAATGGTGATGAGTCAAAAAAAAAAAAAGTATTTTCAGAATTCCAAGTTTCCTGAATCTGATAAAACTCTAATTGAGGCAGTAATCTGGGCAAATGGGAGGCTGGCTTCATAAGTGAGTCTGGCACTAAGCACTAGGGAATGTTGCAAATGTGGTGAGTGGCTAATAATTAAAGGATTTAATTAAGCATCGTCTGGGAACATGTCTCGTAGCTCTGTGTGCACGCTGGCAGCTCCCAGCAATCCGGAGGGAACAGGCAGAGACAGCATTGTTGAGGGCAAGGGAACTGGTTATTGGGGGGGCAGGTTTTCTAGCCCAAGGGCAAAGAGAAACAGATATGAACTTTTGATGATACACATTTGGGGCAAGTGTTTCCATGAAGACGGTGAAGACAGATTTTTAAATTTTAATTTAGTTATTTGCTGTTATGAACCCAACATCCAGCACCTGTATTGGCAAACCAACAAGAACAGCCCTCCATTCATCTCTGTTTCTGGACCTGAATACATGGTAGGTGCTCAGTGAGTGTTCAAGAGAAGTAGCAAAGGAAGAAACACTGAAAAAGCATCTCCAAAAGCAATCAAATTATCATGCAATGTTAAGCCAAAAAAAAAACAAAACCTCATATACATAAAACTACACATAATCTCATTCAACTATGTAAACAAACACATTGAAAAAGAGTCAAAGGATTTGTTAGTAATTATTTCTGGTAGATAAGATCATGGGTGTTTTCTTTCCTGCTTCTTGATTTTCTAATTGCTTGATTTCCTTCTTTTAAATTGTTTATGTGTGTGTGTGTGTGTGTGTGTGTGTGTGTGTGTGTGTAAATAATCATGAATTATGTATTATATAATATTTTATATATTATATAGTCATATAAATAATACCGTGTGTATACATTTCTCTTAAAATGCATAAAAGTAGAGTTGATATATATCAAAGACAAAGAAAATGCTGCTATTTTTGCTGAGGCACCAGACTCACAGATAGGTGAGCCCTTAGGAATGATCCATCAGTTTAATTCATTTATTCAGTCAGTCAGTCAGTCAGTAACGACTGACTGCACGCCTGCACCTACTATGCCTGGTGCTGTGATCCCCGAGCTCACTGCTTGTCATGCCCTGGAAGACTTTTGCATTCAGTTAACTCACATAACCATCCCTATGTGGTAGGTACTAGCATGTTCTGATTTGCCAATGAGGAATCTTCTCGAGGTCACAGGTCTACTAAGCAGAATCTCAACCAAGATATCTAGTCTCACAGCTGGAGCTCTTAACTGCTTGGCCAAGTCTCCTGGTGGCCAGGTCAGGCTGACCGCTCCAATTGTGACCATCTCCAGACTTCTATACTTTGTCTTCATCCACCTTCCACTCACTGGCTTTATTCTGTCCTCAAAAGGACACAGAATAAGGGAACCCTCACCCACTGAATGACCAGATGTCCTCTGCAAGTCCACTGTGTTCCAAGCTAAACTCTCCTTGGTCCTTCAACCATTTGTCAGAGTTTCCTAGGACTCAATGTACCAGTACTTTTCTCCAGGTTGCTCCAATTTATCAGTGTCCTTAGCGTTTGGCTCTGTAGCTGAGCCCCTCATTGTGGTTTGACCTTGCAATTAACTGTTTCCTGTGATGTTCTGTGTGGTCTGACCAGCACAAAGGATCACCACTCTTGAGCTAGACATTGGACTCCTAGTATCACAGCATACTCATTTTAGCTTTTCTACATAGTTTTTCTCCCCCTTGAACGATGAACTTGCATTCTTTAGTACATAGCATATACACATTAACTCCTCTATGATAACAAATGCTAAACTAGAGAATCCAGTAATTCTCAAAGCCTGCATTCTAAAAATTGATTTGTAGGCCAATTATTTGAAATAAACTTTAATAAAAATATTATAGGACATGAAGATTATGTTCACGGATCAAATCACCAAGCCTTCGATAGCCCTTCCATAATTACATTTTTTTGAAATAATGTATAAAAAATTAATAAGAACCCACATTTTTTTATAAGTCCNTCTGATTTGCCAATGAGGAATCTTCTCGAGGTCACAGGTCTACTAAGCAGAATCTCAACCAAGATATCTAGTCTCACAGCTGGAGCTCTTAACTGCTTGGCCAAGTCTCCTGGTGGCCAGGTCAGGCTGACCGCTCCAATTGTGACCATCTCCAGACTTCTATACTTTGTCTTCATCCACCTTCCACTCACTGGCTTTATTCTGTCCTCAAAAGGACACAGAATAAGGGAACCCTCACCCACTGAATGACCAGATGTCCTCTGCAAGTCCACTGTGTTCCAA
This sequence comes from Raphicerus campestris, assembly GCA_006410735.1. Lineage (NCBI taxonomy): Eukaryota > Metazoa > Chordata > Mammalia > Artiodactyla > Bovidae > Raphicerus > Raphicerus campestris. The sequence goes on along the minus strand of SJYW01020449.1, from coordinate 294,544 downwards.
GCTAAACTCTCCTTGGTCCTTCAACCATTTGTCAGAGTTTCCTAGGACTCCATGTACCAGTACTTTTCTCCAGGTTGCTCCAATTTATCAGTGTCCTTAGCGTTTGGCTCTGTAGCTGAGCCCCTCATTGTGGTTTGACCTTGCAATTAACTGTTTCCTGTGATGTTCTGTGTGGTCTGACCAGCACAAAGGATCACCACTCTTGAGCTAGACATTGGACTCCTAGTATCACAGCATACTCATTTTAGCTTTTCTACATAGTTTTTCTCCCCCTTGAACGATGAACTTGCATTCTTTAGTACATAGCATATACACATTAACTCCTCTATGATAACAAATGCTAAACTAGAGAATCCAGTAATTCTCAAAGCCTGCATTCTAAAAATTGATTTGTAGGCCAATTATTTGAAATAAACTTTAATAAAAATATTATAGGACATGAAGATTATGTTCACGGATCAAATCACCAAGCCTTCGATAGCCCTTCCATAATTACATTTTTTTGAAATAATGTATAAAAAATTAATAAGGACCCACATTTTCTTATAAGTCCAGAGGTTTGGGGTAGTGTAGTGGGAAAAATGGGTGAAGGGCATCAAAACGTATAAACTTCCAGTTATAAACTGTGTAAGTCGTGGGGTTGTAATACACAGCATGGTGACTATCGCAGATCATCCTATACTACATATTTGAAATTTGCTAACAGAATAGATCTTAAAAGTTTTGGGCTCACAAAAAAATGTTTGTAACTCTGTATTGTGACAGGTATTAACTAGACTTATTATGCTGATCATTTTCCAATAACTACAAATATTGAATCATTACATTGTATGCCTGAAACTGACTTAATGTTATATGTTAATGATACCTCAATTTTTTTTTTAATGCCATCGGAACATGGAAAACACCAAATACTCTTAGTAGATGCATAGTCATTTCTTGGTATTTTTATACTGTTAATTATTAGAGAAAGATATTGAATATAATGTGTTTTACTTATACTATGCTCCAATATTTGAGGTAAAGAAAATTTTATCAAAGCAAGTGGCTTAAGTTTTAGGGACAGACTGTGGGAAGATTCTGGTAAAGTTCCAGAAGAGCATGAGAGACCCTTGGTGCTGGAACTTTGTGTCTCAGTCAACCTTTAAGCATTCCCTTGCCCTTTTCCTAATACAGATGGCAACTGTATTACCCTTGATTAGAAATTCTCTGCTTTGCTTTCTTAGAGTATCTTTTTTGGTTCCAGAATCACTTTTGGTTGAGGGTCAAGAATGAAAGTTTAACCTGGAGCATGAATGTCCAGAAGCCTTAGATTCAACTTACTTACTTTACGGACTCAACAAAGTTCTCACAGGACCAATCTGAGTTGTGTGTTCATCTCTCAGCCACTCATGAGGACCAGAGAAATGGGAAACAGTGGTCAAACCCAAGTCATATGCCTATACCCAAAGTAGGTGGAGGGGTGAATAGAAAGGAAGTAAGTCAGTGATCAACTTCATCCAAATCACATGGGTAGATACATACAGAATGGGAGAAGGATGGTTTCCAAGGTAAATTGAGCTGTGATGACCTGTAGAAGGATGTATGGATAATAGAAGGACAAAAATACTAAATGGGGGGGGGAAGAAACTTACTTTTACTGGGGGCCTAATTATGTGACCAACACTATGTACTCTACAAGGCATCTGTCATCCTCACAGAAGAAAAGATGGGTAACCACTTAATGAATTGACCCACATCTCAGAGCTAAACAAAACCCAAGGCAAGTAGATGAGGACCTCCTGATGACAGGATTAAGAAGGAAGGATTCTCAGGGATGATCATGGCCCTGGAGATAGAAAAGTAACATGGGAAAGGAATGTTCTAGATGTGCTGAATGTGTGTAAGTCACGTTTACCTGAAATAATCTATAGCCTATTATACAGAGTGAAGTAAGTCAGAAAGAGAAGAACAAATATTGTATATTAATGCACATATATGGAACCTAGAAAGATGGTACTGATGAGCCTGTTTGCAGGCCAGCAGTGGAGACGCAGACATAGAGAAGGGACTTGTGGATGCAGTGGGGTAGGGGACGGTGGGATGAATTGAGAGGGCAGCGTTGAAACATATACATCACATATGTAAAATAGGTAGCTAATGGGAAGTTGCTGTATATATAGCACATGGAGCTTAGCCTGGTGCTCTGTGACAACCTAGAATGGTGGGAAGGGGCGGGAGGTGGAAGGGAGTTTCCAAAAGGAGGGGGCACATGTATACCTGTGGTTGATTCATGTTGATGTATGACAGAAACCAACACAATAGTGAAAATCAATTATCTTCCAATTAAAAATTTTAAAAAAAAATTTTAAGGAATAGTGACACAAAAGCCCAAGTGGGAACGACCTGGAATGAATGGTCTTTCTGTCAACAAGCTATCACCCTGCACACCCTTCTAAGGATTAGGAAACTGTAGTTCCCAGAACCTCTCCCCCTGTGCAGTTCCATGTCAGGTTTATCAGTGAGCCCTGCATGGTGGGCCAGGAACAGAGGTCATTCTTCTCTAGAGATCAGTTCTGCAGACACGTGGGCAGAGATGAGATTCCTGGTTGTTCCTCAGTCAGTGTTGTGAATCACCCATTTTGCTACTGCAGACGAAGCCAGCTGGTAGGGGTTTCTTCAGAAATTCTTAAGAACTCTAGCAGTTTCCCTAGAAGATTTTGAGAAGNTTCCCCTGTGCAGTTCCATGTCAGGTTTATCAGTGAGCCCTGCGTGGTGGGCCAGGAACAGAGGTCATTCTTCCTTAGAGATCAGTTCTGCAGACACGTGGGCAGAGATGAGATTCCTGGTTGTTCCTCAATCAGTGTTGTGAATCACCCATTTTGCTACTGCAGACGAAGCCAACTGGTAGGGGTTTCTTCAGAAATTCTTAAGAACTCTAGCAGTTTCCCTAGAAGATTTTGAGAAGCCTCAGGTCTCAGTGTCTACTTCCCCAACTGTCTGGCTGCCACCTCCTTGATTTTCTGCAGTAACTTCTCAGGCCTTGGCAGTACCAGCTCTTCCAAGACTCCAATGAGCCCTCATTCCTAGATGAGGGCCCTTCATTCCTGGAATCCTTGATTGGCTCCATTTCCTCTCCCCTCCACCAAAAAAAAAAAAAAAAAATACTGAGAGAGAACCCAAGCATACAAGGGACTCTGTCCTAGGTGGTAGGGAGGTCCAGGAGGGAGGGAACATCTGTATACCATGGCTGGTTCATGTTGATGTCCAGCAGAAACCAACATAACATTGTAAAGCAATTATCCTCCAAACAAGCAAACAAAAAAGGATTCTGTNTGGTAGGGAGATCCAGGAGGGAGGGAACATCTGTATACCATGGCTGGTTCATGTTGATGTCCAGCAGAAACCAACATAACATTGTAAAGCAATTATCCTCCAAACAAGCAAACAAAAAAGGATTCTGTTCTGAGATCAGTATCTGAAGTCTGTGAATGTCCAGCAAATGTGCTTGATAACCTTGGCTAAATTTTAAGCTCTATAAATACGCTTTATTTCCCCCCACCTTTTCCATAACTGCCCCATTGAACACAGAGGAGTGATCAATAAATGACTTAAAGTGACAGTTATAATTATGTCAAGCACGTTTGACCGGCTTTGTCAATGGTAAGATGTTATTATTATGATGGTGAACAAAATACCAAAGAATATCAATCATGGTATGCGGTTGTTAATTTTTCCTGGAGGATTTTGGGGGGATTCACACAGGGTGACTGGGATGAGCACAGCCTTACAGAAGAGCTAAAGTTTCTTCAAGGGAGGGGGACTTCTGGCCAGAAGGGATTAACTGCCGGGAGATGGGGTCAAGGACAGGCTTGACCCCTACAGGCTGGCCGAGCAGACAAGGGCCTTGAGCAGAGTCTTAATTGGTGGAGGATTATAAGGTTTCCCCAAACCCCATCCCAAGTTGCCCCTATTTCCAGTCAGTGCACCTTCAGGGGGTTCTCGGGAGGTCCAGCCTGCCCCATCCACCGCCCCCATGATGGTGATTAGAAGCAAACCCACACTATTTGTCCAGTGTCTTCAGAACNACCCCCATCCCAAGTTGCCCCTATTTCCAGTCAGTGCACCTTCAGGGGGTTCTCGGGAGGTCCAGCTTGCCCCATCCACCGCCCCCATGATGGTGATCAGAAGCAAACCCACACTATTTGTCCAGTGTCTTCAGAACAAGAAAGACAAATCACCGTTTCACGCGATACATATACTTCGGAGAATCATGAGCGTCCGAGAGTAAATCACATCAGGATTGGGAGCTGGCCTGGCCTCCCCTTTACAATCAGCTCTAAGACAACCCTTAATCTGAAGGAAGTGCTGCAGAAAGAAGACAAATTTCACTGCTCTCCCAGAGGTTCATTAACTGTGGACTCANTCACATCAGGTGGCCAAAGTATTGGAGTTTAAGCTTCAACATCAGTCCTTCCAATGAACACTCAGGACTGATCTCCTTTAGGATGGACTGGTTTGATCTCCTTGCAGTCCAAGGGACTCTCAAGAGTCTTCTCCAACACCACATTTCAAAAGCATCAATTCTTCAGTGTTCAGCTTTCTCTGTAGTCCAACTCTCACATCCATACTCGACCACTGGAAAAACCACAGCCTTGACTAGACGGACCTTTGTTGGCAAAGTAATGTCTCTGATTTTTAAACAATAATAATAGTTGCTTTACAGTGTTGTGTTTCTGCTGTACAATGAATTGAATCGGCTATATGTATACATTATAATCCCTCCTTCTTGGACCTCCCTCCCATTCTCCCCCATTCCACCCACCTAGGCCACCATGGAGCACCAAGCCGAGCTCCCAGCGCTGGACAGCAGGTTCTCACTAGCTATCTCTTTACACATCGTAGTGTATACATGTACATACACATGGTAGTGTATACATGTCCATCCCAACTTCCCGGTTCATCCCAGTCCCTCTTCCTCCGACCCACACCCCCACATCCATTCTCTGGTTCTGCATCTTTATTCCTGTCCTGCATATAGGTTCATCTATATCATTTTTCTAGATTCCACATAGAAGTTCACATTTAAAATTGGAGTCCCCTCTGGGTTGATATTTATCCCTATGCAGATGAAGATGCCCTAGAACATATGCAATAACACCCAGGAACAGGAACAGACAAGCAGAGGGCAAGACATTGGAGACCATCTAATTCAGGGTCCTCATTCCACAGATGAAACTCAGATCTAAAAATTCCTTGATCTGCCAAAGGCCTACTGGTGGCAAGAAGGGGCACTGGGGNGAACAGGAACAGACAAGCAGAGGGCAAGACATTGGAGACCATCTAATTCAGGGTCCTCATTCCACAGATGAAACTCAGATCTAAAAATTCCTTGATCTGCCAAAGGCCTACTGGTGGCAAGAAGGGGCACTGGGGATGGACTTGGGAGTCAACCCTGCAGTGGATTGAATGGTCTCCTCCAAGAAGACATCTTTGGGTCCTAACCCCAATAGTATCTGTGAATGTGACCTTATTCAGAAATAGAATCTTTGCAGACGGCCATACTGGATTATGATGGGATCTAATTCAGTGACAGGTGTCCTTATAAGAAGAGAAATTTGAATATCAGGTTAACACAAAGCAATTGCCATATGAAGGGGTGCAGAGATTGGAGTTATGCCCCCAGAAGCCAAGGAACACCAAGGACTTCTGGCAGCCACCGGAAGGAAGGTATGGAACAGATCCTCCTCTGTTCAGAGCCTCCAAGAAGGAACCAGCTCTGCCAAAACCTCGATTTCAGACTTCTAGTCTCCTGAACTGTGAGTGAATAAGCTTCTGTTTCATTAGCCTTCTAGTTTGTGATGCTTTGTCATGGGAGCTGTAGGAAACCAATACAAACACAGAACACAACTTTTTGCCTTTGTGAGTTTCTAGAACTAGAAACTATGTGTAGGAGACATCCTTCAAACCCAGGGCTCTTTCTGCCAGATCAATGAGGAGGAAGTGTGGTCACTTTTGACTGCAGTTTTGAGGAGCACGCAAATCTAAGACAGGGTAATGTCCCTCCCTCAGGTGCAAGCTTGATGGACTAAGTTAAGCTGGATCAGTGCTAAGGAGTCAAGTGTTGCTGTCAGAGGCTGCAGAATGTAGAAGCTAGATAGTAGTGGTCACCCCCACAAAAAACTCAGAAAGATGTATGCCTGCCCAGTTTCCCAACCTAAATGATAAGTAAACTCGGTGGATGCTTCCCACTCTATGAATTCCCAGTGTTACTTTGGGGTCACGTGACTTGCTACACATACGCTCTTAGAACTGGTGAAAAATACAGAGCGTTCCAAGAATATCAGCATCCAGGCTGCCAAGAGGCTTCTCAATGGAGCTTACAATCACTGAGGTTTGAGATAATTGTCCTCCTCTAATCACATCATCCCTGCCACCCAAGCAGTTCTAACACCAGAACTGGAGGAGGCTAGGAGGGGAATGAGACCAATCTTTTCCAGCCCAGCTCAGGGGTTCCCTGCCTGTGAGGAGTCAAGAGAGAAACTTCAGTAGTGTTTCACCACTTCCCAAGGTTATGGTCCAAGTTCATTTTTTAAACTCACGACTGTTCCGGATGATCCAACATGTGTAAGGGTTTGTCCAGACTGTTTGAGGTTCTTTTGTGAAACTGTCAAAACAATGACCTCATTTGGAGCCATCTGCTGACAGGCAGGATTGGCACAGAGCTCGCCTCTGACTTGTGTCGCTGGAGCAATCAATTCAAGATGGCCACTCCGAGTATGAGGCTTGCTCAGCGATATGCAAACAGATAACGGATTGCTCCATCCCTTCCTCAAGTTACCAAACATGTCAGTGTTAAGGCAGCCTCCTCCAAAGGCTGCCTGCCAGGCATGGCAAAGGGAAGTCATCACCCGCTGACCCAGAAATTCAAATCCCTCCGCTGCCTGGAGTGGGGCTGCTTCCCCCACTATTAACTTGTGAAACAAAAGGAACAGGATTGAACCAGAGAAAACTGTTGTCTTTGGAGCTGAAAGGACACTGGGTACCATGGATGTGTGCACGCCAACACCACAGAATGACTTTGATCTGACTGCTAACCAGGGCTTCCCCAATAATAGCAGAGTCCATGGGAAAGAACCCCTCGGGGTATAATTCAGATCCAGGCTGGGATTATCTGAAAAGAATGAGCTGGGACATTCTACAAAGGCACGGAGCACGTAGGTATTCCGGATCTGTGGTCAGGGTGCTGAGTCCAGCGTTCTTCATGACCCCTGAAGTTTGGTGTGTTTTTACGTGCTGACAGAAAGAAGATGCCTCATTTCTAATTGCACATACCTCTTCCATCTCTCTGGGAAAGAAAAGAAATTCAAGAAACAGGCGCGGAATTATTTTTGACCCAATTTGTTGTTATTGCCAACTGGCCTTCCGAAGCGGCTCATTGGGCAAACTCAGCAGAATGGTCCGGTCTCAGAGCGCGGCTGCGCCCGCTGCCAACTGCTGAGAGGACGCTGCCCTCTGATTGCCTGTTTTTTTATGATACCATAGCAGAGACCCGTGGGGAGCTGGGGGTAGGGTGAGCCTCTTCTCACACGTGAAACCCAGCAAGTGTACCCCTCACGAATCTGAGTGCTCCCAGACAGCTCGAGTAAGATGTTAAATCTGCGGTGCACCGAGGACTGTAGCTAAACGAAGTACAACTACTTGAAACTTGGGTCAAGTGGGGAGTGCTAATTTGCAAGGTCACTGTGGCATTATCAACACAGAGGAAAGTAAAAGCAGTGTCGCATCTAAATATTGAATACATAGGCTGCAGAAGGGTGAAGCTGGAAGGGCTTAGAGGGACCCACAGGAGACAGGAAGGAAGGGAAATAATAAGATGGCTATCTGTCTGGAGGCATCACTCCTAAGCTGGCCAGTGTCACACTGAGAGCAGGGGCCCAGATATCTTCACTGAAGAGTGAGTTCTGCATAATCTTTCTTCAGGCCTCCACTTGCACAGCAAAGGATCTAATAGTAATAATGGGTACTTTCCTGGTGGTCCAGAGGTTAAGAATCTGCCTTCCAATGCAAGGGGTTCGATCCTTGATCATGGAACTAAGATTCCCACATGCTGTGGTTCAACTAAGCCTGTGTGCCACAACAAAGACCCAGCATAGACAAAAGAAAAATAAGAAAATATATTTTAAAAAATTTAAGTAATAATGTATTCAGTGGGGGTAGGAGGGGGTTGTAAAAGAATAATTAACTAATTTACTTCTGATCAGCTACCCATGCCATGCTCTTTAGAAGAGTTGTAGAGAGGACCTCATCCACAACACAACTTCAAGAAATCTTCATTCCCTGGTGATCCAGTGGTTAAGACTCTGGGTTTCCACTGCAAGGGGTGTGGGTTCGATCCCTAGTTGGGGAAGTGCCAAATGCCACGAGATGTGGCTGAAAAGAAGAAGTCTTCATTCCCAAAGACAGGCCACTGACTGAACTCAATAAAAAATAATTGAATGGGGGCTATCTACCCACAAACTTCTTCTATCTTTCAAAAGTCCAAACTGAATCACATATTTGTAGACACAGGACATTTTGTAAAGGACATTTTCATTAATATCCACCCAAGAATAATACCCAAAAAGATAAACTGCTTATTATCAGACCTAGTCATGTAAACCGCTTTTAGAGCATCTTCCTTTGTTGGGCTTCCCAGGTGGTGCTAGTGGTAAAGAACCCACCTGCCAATGCAGGAGACATAAGAGACAGCGGTTCCAGAACCCTGGGTCGGGAAGATCCCCTGAAGGAGGGCATGGCAACCCACTGTAGTATTCTTGCTTGGAAAATCCCATGGACAGAGGAGGCTGGCAGGCTACAGTCCATGGGGTTGCAAAGAGTTGGACACAACTGAAGTGACTGAGCGTTACAGCCTCAAACAAGGACTTAACACAGATCAGGAGCTCAGTGAATGTCTCTTGTTGAATGAATAAATGCATGTAAAGTGCTTGACCAATATTTGGCCTTTAGGAAACATCAGTCAAACAAATGAATAAAAAGAACTTGAGAAATCTAGTCCAATCACATATGTGATGTTTGGAGAATCCTTGAATTCACCCATCCTCATCCTTTCATGTTACCTGCTAAAGATGAGATTAGGACCCTTGTAAGCAGGACTCATCCTTATTACTTGTAGGTGAACAGAGGAGGCAAAGGAAAGTTCAGAGGCTCTCAGACATGGGCAAATTCTGGCTTTGCAATATGATCTTGGGCTGGGCATATATCTAGGTCCTCCTTCTAGAGAGAGGGGGCAAATGACATAATATCCTTGAACGAGTATGAGGATTAATAGAGGGAAAATAAACTATACAGCAGTATTGGCTGTGTTTTGCAAGGGTTAGTCCCTCAGTCATGTTGGACTCAATGCAATCGTATGAACTGTAGCCCACCAGGTTCCTCTGTCCATGGGATTCTCCAGGCAAGAATACTGGAGTGGGTTGCCATGTCTCCTGGGGCTCTTCCGCACCCAGGGACTGAACTCCAGTCTCCCACAGTGCAGGCAGATTCTCTACCATCTGAGCCACCAGGGAAGTAGAGAAATTGCAAATCTCCAGGAGAAGTGAAGCCACAGAACCCCTCGTTCAAAAGCTTTACTAAGAACTTCACACTGGTGATAGTAAGGTGGTAAACCAAGCGCAGGACCTTTCTGAGCATGGGGCCCAGTGGGACCACACAGCTTGCACCCAGGGAGTCAGCCCTGCCGTCCAGCCTGGAGTCTGGCATGTATTAGAGCTCTAACAAGTGAGGGTCTTTTTTTCTCCTTCCTTTCTCATTAAAAAATCTGATGTAATGAAATGAGACAGATTGTGACTGTTGGCTGAACAAAGGGATCCTGTGCGGTGGAATTCCTGGTAATGCTAAGCATTCCAGCTAATTAGCCAGGCTGTGAATTATTCAGATACCTTGGTTGTCTTTCTTCTTATCCTTTGAATTATGTCCCTGCTCACTGATAATTCAAAAATAATGTTCCTTTCCCATTTTTCTTTTGTACCCTGATAAATGGTTTTTGGAAGAAGAGGTCAAAATGACAAACTCACATACTTACTATATTTATCCCCAGTGTGTTCACTTACTCAATACGCATCTCTTGATTGCCTGCCATGGGCATGTAGAATGGAACATCCCTGAGACAAGGACTTGGAATTCATCTGAACCCTTGTGGTTGCAAGAGACAGAAACCCAACTCCATTAGTTTAAGGTAAGAAGGGATTTGTGGGTTCACTGGACCATGAAGTCCTAGAGTCTGGCTCAAGTAGAGGTGGATCCAGAAATATAAATATGATTGTCAGTTTGCACAATTACCACAGACAGAGATGAAACCCAAGATTAGCAAGATCTGTTCACATATTTATATCTGCAGCTGAAGAGCAGGCAGGATATCCCAACAAACAATTATCCAGATGCATGTGGGATGAGAAAGCAATTGCCCAAAGGAAAGAAGGGTACTGGACACCAAATTGCAAGTGTCTGCTACTGATTTTAACAGGAAGTTTTTAAAGAATTGGGACATTGTGGAGCATACATTTCTGAAGTTCCAAGTTTCCGCTCAACAAATACTCCAGGAAAGAAAAAAATACATAAAGCCCTGTTCTGAGATACTCTGAGAATATATATATAATTGTAAAAATAAAACCTTTTCTTCCCTGACATTCTAGACACAGAGACTTTGTCTCCATGATTCCAAACATCTAGGCTAAACACAGAGAAAACGTGTAGACAATCATCTATGTGTTTCTAAATATTCCGATATCTGGCATCGCTGAGTCATTGCCACAGTATGTAGGAGTCTTTTTCAGCAGAAGAACTGGAATCACTTCCCAGAACCAGGTTCAGATAGTAGTGTTCTGAGAATGGAGATAGCTTATCTTGTACTGTTTCCTACAGAAAAGGATTGGCCCTGCCCTAACTAAAGAGCCAAGAATAAAGGATGACAATAAATATGAGACCCTTTTAAAGTGACAGCAGTCCCCACAGTAAGACTGGCACTCTGTTTCTCTAGCCTACTTGAATTCTACTTTAGAAGGAAGTATTGAAAACAAAAAAGCATGGTCGCTCCTTGCAGTTGGGGTGATGAAAAAATTGTTTACATAGCAGATGCTGTAATGGAGAGAACACGCGATGAGGGGTTAGAGGACCTGGGTTTCAGCCTCAGGTCTACCACCCTGGAGCCTTGGACAAATCACTTACCCGAGCTCTGTTTCGATGGCTGTAAAAGACAGGTGTTGGACAGGATGATCCTTCAGGTTTATTCTAGTTCCACCACGATTGTGATGGATACGTGTTTATAGAAGCAGTAACACTAACACCTCACATTTCTATAACATTTTGCAGTTCATAAACATTTTCGTGCATGGCTCATTTAATACACACAGGAAATCTGTGAGCAGTACACTTGTCAGACTTGGTCCTTTTGTGGATGTGATACATATTGGCTCATAGATGGGGTGGCAGAAATGTCCCTAAACCAAGTCTCCCCGTGCCACAAGCTCCCCCCTTAATCTGTGATGTGAAATAAATCTCCAGCCTTAACTTCATTCAAAGTTTGCTGTACTTAGTCACTCAGTCAGGTCTGACTCTTTGTGACCCCTTGGACTGTAGCCCGCCTTTGTCCATGGGATTCTCCAGGCAAGAATACTGGAGTGGGTTGCCATGCTCTCCTCCAGGGGATCTTCCCAACCCAGGGATCAAACCCAGGTCTCCCACATTGCAGGCGGTTTATTTACAGCCTGAGCCACCAGGGAAGCCCACAACCAGGATTTAGCACACATTACTAGGAGTATCTCTGGGACACCGTGACAGATTTCAAGTGTCATATGATAGGCCATCAGGTTTCTGAATCATTCATGATTTCTAACTGGATATCTAAATTGGATATGAATTCAAGGCCAGAATGATGACTCTGTAGTCACTCCCAGTTACCCAGGGATGATAGGGCTGGAGCAGCCAGAAACATCTTCTGTTGCCAGAAAATAAAGGAATGCTCAAAAATGATAAGGGCTTGTTGATGGAACAGAAAAGCCAGATCAGGGGAGTTCCTAATGGCCTAAGCTGAAACACTCTGATACACAAAGGGGATCTTTCCATCCCAGGGGCCAAACTCAGATCTCCTGCATTGCAGGCAGATTACTTACTGTCTGAGCCATTGGGGAAGCCCAATAATAACAGCACTGGATCATAACTCTTGAATAAAATAAATAACTTGGGTCCATGCTAACTTATTACTCAGTTGATTAGGGGAGAAAAGCCTGCTTTTTCTTAGAATAAAATTCCACTGAATAAATGTAGAAGGACAAAGGGAAATAGAAAACATTATGGCAATAAAAGGCACAGTCCACAGTAATAATCGTTGCAGACAAGAGACTCTTATGAATGCTAAAATTGGAGGGTGAAAGTAGGAGGAGAAACAGAATTTGCTTAGTCTCATGGTATCTCCCCCAAGACATGTATTAACTACAAGGGAAAAGATGGTGGATAAAGCCAGCAGACCTAGTAGCTCAGATGGCAAAGAATCTACCTGCAATGCAGGAGACCTGGGTTCAGTCCCTGGGTCAGGAAGATCCCCTGGAGAAGGCAACGGCTACCCACCCAGTATTCTTGCCTGGAGAGTTCCATGGACAGAGAAGCCTTGTAGGCTACAGTCCATGGGGTCATAAAAGAGTTAGACACGATTCAGTGACTAACAGTTCACTTCATGCTAATGTTAGGAGAAACTGGATGAGGGATATATGGAAACTCACTCCATTGTTTTTTTTGTTTGTTTTTTTTGCAACTTTCTTAAAAGTCTGAAATTAGTTGAAACCACTTTAATGACACCTCAGAAGTCATTCTGACAGTTTTCTGAGCATCCATGTCAAAAAGTAAATGAGCTGTCCCAAGATAGCCAGAGCAACTGTAAAATCCATCCTGGCTCCTGATGCAAAGGGTGTCTGTCTTAAAAAGTGAGATCCAAGGGACCCCAAAACCACGTTTTTGACCTTGCCAGTTTGCTGACAATCCAGCTATTGGAAACCGTTCTGCCCTCTGGACCACTCATCAGTGGCAAATACAGGTGAACTCAATGTCTCCTTGGAGACAAAGTGAGCTCTGTCTTTACTGAATGCAGGAAGAGTGAGCCAAATAGCCCCAGAGATATTTAGTAACAAAAGCATCTTCCTAATTTTAGTCACATTTCTTCTGGTTCTTCTCAAACGACTTCAAGAGCAAAGCAACCAGAATTCTGCCATGATCAAATCTGTCCTTACTTCCTGACTCCAACTGTGTCCACCCTGTAATTTCTCTGTCACAGTGTCTGTCCCCATCTTTAATGGGTGGAGAACACATGTTATAACTTAATGTTTCTTACATCTTTTTTTGGTTGTTGGTTTTTCTTAAAAATACTCAAGTCTAACTCTGTTATGCATTTCCTGAGGGTGTGAACTGGCAGCAGATTTCAGTCCCAAGCCACATACACAACTGACAATTTTATGACACTATTCAGCCTCACACAAAGCCACAGAGCTGCAGAGCCCAGTGCCTCTGCCCGGGAGCGAATTAACCTCCTGACGCTGCTGAGTTTTCTCTTGAAAACTAGACTTGCAACTCATCGTGAGCCACGGGCCTCTGCTGCTTGTGGGAACTTGATGGGTAAAGGAAGGGTTGTCCTTGAATTACACCTGCCTCACACCTTGACCAGGTGACCAACCAGTATCTATGGACTCTGAGCTTGGGAGGCTGGCTTTCTGAGACGTATCAATACAAGACTTGGGCGTTGGCCTCAAGGATCTTACAGTCAGACATTAATTTAAACTGCCAATTTTAAAGTCAAGTTTTGAACAACAGAAATGTACTCTATATTATGTAGGGTAATTGGAACACAGGGAGTGCTCCGTTGCTCTGTTGTGTCTGATTCTTTGTGACCCTAGGGATTGTAGCCTGCCAGCCTCCTCTGTCCCCAGAATTTCCCATGCAAGAATACTGGAGTGAGTTGCCACTTCCTAATCTAAGGGATCTTCCCAACCCAGGGATCAAACCTATGTCTCTTGCATCTCCTGCATTGGCAGGTGGGTTCTCCACCACTAGCACTACCTGGGAAGCCTGGAATACAGGGGAAAGAGAGATAAATAATCAGAAAAACTTCAAGCAGGAGAGAAGTTTCATTCATTCATACAATAAATATTTAATTCCATTGTCTGTGCTAGGCACTATTCTAAGTGCTAGTCTCTCACAGAAAAAAGATAATAAAAATAAAAACAAATATATAAACAAATTAATTTAAAATATAATAAATAAATTAGAGTTTAACTTGATTTTTTTTAAAGATTGGGAGAGTATATTTGATCTTCAAACCTAAGAGGGAACTTCCAGGGAAGCAAATTCAATGTCACTATAATTTATGTTTAGGCTTTAGGAATTCTTCCTTAGGAACCCAAATCTTAAATTGTTTAAAGGTTCTGTATTTTTGTAGAGACCATGTTTCAATCCTATGCAGAAGCATGACATGCACCCAGTAAGATCCAACCAGATTTCAGCTCTAGCCGTTTCTTTTAAAACCCAAAGACTCGTGGGCTAGGGTGAAGTTTTTGCCATCATTTCTAGAAAGAGGAAACTCTGCCTAATAGAAAAAAAAAATGCCAGCTTTTCATGGTTTGTAGGCTTCTCTTATCTCTTCCTTGGCTAACTACATCTAAGTCTATTCATTCAACAGTGAACAATATTGACGGAGCACCTATCATAATTGTCCTCTCAGCACTTAGGACAGTGCCTGGAACAAGAGAGAGTCCAGAGATGTTTGTCAAACTAGCTTGTCACAAAGAGTTTTGGTCTTAACTGTATTTCAACTAATATAGGCTAGGAAAAAGGCTTCCCTGGTGGCTCAGTGATAAAGAATCCACCTACAGTGCAGGAGATGCATGTTCATTCAATCTTTGTATCAGGAAGATTCTGTGGAGAAGGAAATGGCAACCTACCCCAGTATTTTTGCTTAGAAAATCCCATGGACAGAAGAGCCTGATGGGCTGCAGTCTATGGGGTCACAAAGAGTCGGACATGACTTAGCAACTGAGCCCACATGCAGGGTATGAAAATGTGAGAAGAATGTTTCTTTTCTAGAGCTTTTATACATTTATGGAACAATCCATTAATGTGGCAAAGAGCTTTAAAAATAGAAAGTACAACGTAGAGGCAACGGCTCATGTCATTATTATTCATGGCAGTTGTAAGGTAATGCATCTGGCTGCCAAGAGAACTAATGAAAGTGTCCACTGCAGAGAAAACGATCCAAGGACACCATTGAAGTCCATGTTACCATTTACAGTATCAGTTAATGCCTTTAATAATGATCATTAAAGCAAACCTTAGTAGTAAAAAGAAATCGCTATAGCCTTTATGGTTTAGTTAGAAAGCCCTCTCTCACTGAATGTAGTCCTTGAACCAGTCTGCTATGGTGCTGGACATTTATCCTCGGTGAATCCATCTTTAGCGTTTCCCAAGTGGCTTAGTGGTAAAGAATCTGCCTGCAAATGAAGGAGATGGGAGTTCAGTCCCTGAGTTGAGAAGATCCCCTGGAGAAGGAAATGGCAACCCACTCCTGTGTTCTTGCCCGAGAAATCCCCTGGACAGAGAAGCCTGGTGGGCTACAGTCCATGGGATCACAAGAGAGTTGGACACAGCTTAGCGACTACACAGCAATGAACCATCTTGGAAGCAAAAGTAGTCTCCTTGAGGCTATGACGAGCCTGCTGAGCCCTGCCCATAGAAGGAGCAAGCTCTTTATTTCCCTTATTGAGCAGGGAGCTGCCTCCTCTAGGGTTCTTCTCCTAGAAAATGGTACTTCTATATTCCTGATTGCTCACGCCAAAAACCTCAGGGCCAGACACAATTATTTTCTCTCTCCCGGTGTCTACAGAATATATTTCAAATCCATCTGCGTCTTTCCATCTCCCTGATACACTCCTACTTCAGGTCACCTTCATGTGTTGTTCAGTCACTCAATCATGTCTGACTCTTTGGGACCTCATGGACTGCAGCACGCCAGGCTTCCTTGTCCCCCACCATCTCACTGAGTGTGTTCAAACTCATGTCCATTGAGTTGGTGATGCCACTCACCCATCTCATCCTCCACCACCCCCTTCTTCTCCTACCTTCAATCTTTCCCAGCAACAAGGTCTTTCCAATGAGTCAGCTCTTCACATTAGGTGGCCGAAGTATTGGGAGCATCAGCTTTAGCATCAATCCTTCTAAAGAATATTCAGGGTTGATTTCCTTTAGGATTGACTGGCTGGACCTCCTCGCAGTCCAAGGGACTCTCAAGAGTCTTCAGTTCAAAGGCATCAATTCTTTGGCATTCAGCTTTTTTTAATGTCCAGCTCTCACATTCATACATGACTACTGGAGAAACCTTAGCTTTGACTATATGGACCTTTGTAGGCAAAGTAATGTCTCTGCTTTTTTAACACTCTCTCTAGGTTTGTCATAGCTTTTCTTCCAAGGAGCAAGCGTCTTTTAATTTCATGCTTGCCGTCACTCTCCACAGTGACTTGGACCATCACGTGTAGCCTGAGCCAGTCATGGTGGTCCATGATGGCTTTGCTGGTAATTGATTAGCTGGAAGCCTGTGATGAAATTCCTATCAACGACATGTGAGAACTTCTGGGAAAGGTTCCCACATTCCTAAGCAGCACTTAAAAAGAAATAGCCTTTGCTTCAACTGATCTTTGTCATTTCTAGACATGACATCAAGAATCCTGACAGTCATCTGGTTCCCATGAGAGAAGTGAGTATGGAAACAAATCCAACACTCTGGTACATGCAGAACAGGGACAAAAAGAGCTGGGGTCCTGAGGATATTGGTGAGCTGATGAGTACGTATCCCAGCCATCACCTTGCACCTGGGCTTCTTAAACAATAAGGTAATAAATGTCCTTATCATTTAAATTAGGTTGGGTTGGGAACTTCAGACACTTGCTGCCAAATGCATTTTGACTGTTTCAGCTTCAGGAGTGTTTATCACTCTTTCTTTTGGTCATCTGCAAGTCATTCTTCATGCAGCAACCAGAATGATCATTTTAAAAGAATAAATCTGATTATGCAATTGTCCTGCTCAGAACTCTTCAATGACTTCTCGTTCCACTTACAAAAAGTTAAGTCCCTTAATCAGATCTACTAAGCTATATCTATAATCAATAGCTGCCTAACAAACTACCCCAAATGTACTAGCTTGCAACAAACCTTTATTATATTGCAATTTCTGTGGGTCAAGAATTCAGGAGTGACTTAGCTGGGAGGTGTTGGCTCAGAGTGTCTCCTAAGGTTACTCAGGATGCTGAGGGGACTTGACTGGGGCTGGAGGGTCTGCTTCTGAAATGGCACTCCCCACGGCTGCTAGCAGGAGATCTCAGCCATATGGACCTCTTAGGGCTGCTTGGCTGGTTTCTGCTAGAGCAAATGGCACAAGTAAGAGTGAGGAAGAAGCCCAGTGTGTGTTTCTGCCCTAATTTCGAGCATCATACACCATCCCTTCCAGCACATTCTAGTCATTAAGGGTACACTGTGCTGGAGAGAGGGGAATTAGGGTTCAGGTTTGGAAAGGATGAGTAGCAAAGAGCTTGTGGGGACATATTTAAATTCCCCTAAGGCTTTGCATGATGTGACTTATACCCATGTTTCTGACCTCACCTGACCTCACTTGTCTCCTGGATAAGCCACATGTCAGGCCCACTGGTTCTCCTTGAGCTCAGACATATCACGTACTTTTGTACATTCTGTTCCCTCTGCTTGCAACATGCTCCTCAAATTCTTACCTGCCTGTGTCCTCCCCAGTCCCTAGATCTCAGGCCAAATGTCACCTCTTCACTTGGGCCCAGTCTAAGTAAGTCATCTGATATTTTTCTTTCATGGCTTCCTATATTTCCCCTTTTATTGTTGGTCAATGTTTTAAATCACTTGCTTTATTTTTTTTTTCACTTTTTTAAAGCTGCCAAGGAAGAAAATGATGATTTTACTCACCACAGTACCTCCAGAGGCTAGAAAAGTCCTTGGCACAGAACAGGCTCTGTACAAACCTTGGTTGAGTAAGAAAATGAACAAACAAATGTATCATCTCTGAACACACACGCAGAGATGCCAGTTGCGAACTGGGCACATGAACTCATGACGTGCCACCACTGGGAGGGACACTGAGTCTCAGTGCAATTGACAAGTTACAGCTGCTGCCTCATGCTCAGATTCTGTGTCAGAAAAGCAAGGCAGGCTGGCAAAAGGCACGGAGGGGCTTTCACCATCCACTCGGCATAAGTGCCCTGGACACAGGGCTTGGAGCCATCCATCAAGAATGGGGCCCTGACATGGCCCCGGCTTCCACCTACCCCATCCTTCCTTCTATTCAGCTCTGTCCTTCTGCCTTTCTTGGGAGACCAGGACTTCCAGCAACATAACAGGGTTAGGGGTGGAAAGGGACAAGCGGTGGCACTTTGCTACTAGTCTGTGAGGTCAAAGGGGGCAGCACTTAGAGGGTTGAGAGAACAGTGTATTCTAGAGGGTGGCCTCTCACGAGGTAATTTTGGCAAGAGATAATCTACAGGCTTTTTCAAATGATCAAGGGCCCCATTATTCTCCCTGGTGTCAGAGGTGCTGAGATGTCTCCAAGTTCCCACAGAGTTACGTGAGCAGAAGGTCTGGCAGATGCGGGAATCTGGCAAGAAGCAGGGCAGATCCCCTTGACCTTCCCAGCCAGGGGGCCACCAAGAGGACCAATGAGGGGGGCATGTTCCTGTTCATCAGCTGGGAGAGATCATGTCTCATCCCAGGATGCCAAGGTCAAAGGTCAGCCTAGAGTTCTATGAAGACTTCACAGGAATGCTNCATTTGGGGGTCTTGTGCAAATGTGACCTGACGCCTGAGGCTTCTCTGGACTCGCCTTGTGTGAGTGCTTCCTCTTGGGATGCGAGTGGAGTGCAAGGAACCCTTTCCTGATGGAGCAGGGGAAGGGCACCTCATCTGGAGCTGAGCATGGGAAAGTGGAGCTCCTCTTGAGTTGCGGAGGGAACCTCAGTGGTCCTCTCGAGTGGGGACGTGTGGGGTGGGGAACTTCGTAGGTCATATCAATGGTGTGAAAAAGCATTTTGAGGTCCAAGAGGGAATGGGTGATTTCCCCCAGGACGCCCCAGCGGAGAAGGGCTGTACTCCACCGGCAAGGGTGAAGCTTCTGGTTTTCCTTGATTTGTGGTGGGGTCCTCTCGAGTTATGATGGTGACAACAGGGATTTGCGCCTGTCGCTCCAGGATAGGCCAGTCTCCGTGTGAAGGTCGAGGCATTTCTGGGGATTCCTCTCAGGTGGCACCAAGTCCTCAGTCCCCTTCTGGTGCTGAGGCTGCAGCCTGAGATTGCCTAGCCCTTCTGACATTTGTATTCGGCTACCCCTGCTGCCTGCAGAGAGGAGTCAGGCCTCATCTCGACTGGAGTCGTGCACGGCCGCTTTCCTTCCCAACTGCAGTAACAGTGTCCGGGTCACTTTCGAGCATATACAGGGATCTTTGGCTTGTGCTCGAGGTACCCGAGGGCTGTCACACGTGCCAGTGTACCTGAGTCGTGCCTCGGGGTTACAGTCGAGGCAGTGCAGGGCAGTCAGGTTCATCTGAAGTGGATGAGGCATTTGGGGGTCTTGAGGAATGGTGGCCCAAACTTGGAGAATCCTGCCGACTGTCCAGGTGCCAGCACCTCCTCTTGGGATGCGAGGAGAATACCGCAAAACCTTTCCCGACGGAGCAGGGAAAAGGCCCCTCATCTGGAGCTCTGCAGGGGAAAACGGGTCTCCTCGTGAGTCTTGGCAGGACCCCTGTGGTACCTCTCGAGTGGGGACGGGTGGGGCGGGGAACTTCTTGGTTCACAGCAAGGGTGTGAAGGGGCCTGTCAAAGTCCACGAGGGACGCGTTGAATTCCCATGAGATACCCTTGCGAACAAGGGCCAAACCATGCCTGCAGGGGAGATGCTTTCGGTTTTTCTCGAGTTGCGGTGGGGTCCTCTCAAGTTACGACGGGGACCCCAGGAACCCACCCCTGTATCCTCAGAAGAGGCCATTCTTAGTGCGAGTTGCGAGGCGCCTCTGGGAATTCCTCCCCTGTCGTCGCTGGGTCCTCAATCCTCATCTGGTGCTGAGGTCAGAGCCTGAGATTTCCTCGCTCATACTTTCATAGGTCTTGAGGTTACTCTGGAGCCCCCACAGGGGAGTCAGGCCTCTTCTCACCTGGAGACTTGCTCGGCCTCTTTCTTTCCCAACTGCAGCAGCAATGTCCGTCTCCCAGTAAAGCGGACACAGTGATCTGTGGCTTGCTGTCGAGGTACTCCAGGGCTGTCTGATGTGCCAGTGTGTTGGGAGTCGAGCCTCGGGGTGACAGTCGAGACTGTGCAGGGCAGTCATGTTCATCTGGAGTGGACAAGGCATTTGCCGATCTTGGGGTGTGGTGTTCGAGCACCTGAGGCTCCCTCCGACTCTCCTGATGCAAGCCCACCTCTTGGGATGTGAGGGGAGCGCCGGAAAACCTTTCCCGATGTAGCAGGTAAAGGGCCCCTTATCTGGAGCTTAGTAGGGGAAAACGGGGCTCCTCTTGAGTCTTGGCAGCACCTTCGGGATTCCTCTCAAGTGGAGACGGGTGGGTCGGGGAACTTCTTGGTTCACACAAGGTTGTGAAGTGACCTTTCAAAGTCCAAGAATGCAGGGGTAAATTCCCCCGAGATGCCACATCGACAAAGGCCTCTATGACCCTGCAGGTAAGTGTCTGGTTTTTGTCGAGTTGCGGAGGTGTCCTCTCAAGTTATGACGGGGCCCCAGAGACCCACCCCTGTGGCCCCAGGAGAGGCCAGTCTCAGTGCCAGGGGCGAGGCACATCTGAGGAAATTTCCCCAGTGTGGCCAAGTTCTCAGTTCCATTCTGCTGCTGAGTCAGGAGCCTGAGCTTTCCTCACCCGTGCCTACGTAGGTCGTGGGGTTTTCACTGGAGCCCCCTCATGGTAGACAGGGCTCGTGTTGCCCATAGACGTACAGGGATGCTTTACTCCAGGGTTCAGCAGCCGTGTCCAGCTCTCTGTTGAATGGACAAAGTGATCTGTCTCTGGCACCCGAGGTACCCCAGGGCTATCACACGTGCCAGTGTGTCAGCAGTCGAGCCTCGGTGTGACAGTTGAGACATTGTAGGGCAGTCATGTTCATCTGGAGTGGACAAGACATTTACCGATCTTGGGGTGTGGTGTTCGAGCACCTGAGGCTCCCTCCGACTCTCCTGATGCAAGCCCACCTCTTGGGATGCGAAGGGAGCACCGGAAAACCTTTCCCGATGTAGCAGGTAAAGGGCCCCTCATCTGGAGCTTAGTAGGGGAAAACGGGGCTCCTCTTGAGTCTTGGCAGCACCCTCGGGATTCCTCTCAAGTGGAGACGGGTGGGTCGGGGAACTTCTTGGTTCACACAAGGTTGTGAAGCGACTTTTCAAGGTCCAAGAATGCAGGGGTAAATTTCCCCGAGATGCCGCATCGAGAAAGGCCTCTATGACCCTGCAGGTAAGTGTCTGGTTTTTGTCGAGTTGCGGAGGTGTCCTCTCAAGTTACAATGGGGCCCCAGGGACCGACCACTGTGGCCCCAGGAGAGGCCAGTCTCAGTGCCAGGGGCGAGGCACATCTGAGGATTCTTCCCCAGTGTGGCCAAGTTCTCAGTTCCATTCTGCTGCTGAGTCAGGAGCCTGAGCTTTCCTCACCCGTGCCTACGTAGGTCGTGGGGTTTTCACTGGAGCCCCCTCATGGTAGACAGGGCTCGTGTTGCCCATAGACGTACAGGGATGCTTTACTCCAGGGTTCAGCAGCCGTGTCCAGCTCTCTGTTGAATGGACAAAGTGATCTGTCTCTGGCACCCGAGGTACCCCAGGGCTATCACACGTGCCAGTGTGTCAGCAGTCGAGCCTCGGTGTGACAGTTGAGACATTGTAGGGCAGTCATGTTCATCTGGAGTGGACAAGACATTTACCGATCTTGGGGTGTGGTGTTCGAGCACCTGAGGCTCCCTCCGACTCTCCTGATGCAAGCCCACCTCTTGGGATGCGAAGGGAGCACCGGAAAACCTTTCCCGATGTAGCAGGTAAAGGGCCCCTCATCTGGAGCTTAGTAGGGGAAAACGGGGCTCCTCTTGAGTCTTGGCAGCACCCTCGGGATTCCTCTCAAGTGGAGACGGGTGGGTCGGGGAACTTCTTGGTTCACACAAGGTTGTGAAGCGACTTTTCAAGGTCCAAGAATGCAGGGGTAAATTTCCCCGAGATGCCGCATCGAGAAAGGCCTCTATGACCCTGCAGGTAAGTGTCTGGTTTTTGTCGAGTTGCGGAGGTGTCCTCTCAAGTTATGACGGGGCCCCAGAGACCCACCCCTGTGGCCCCAGGAGAGGCCAGTCTCAGTGCCAGGGGCGAGGCACATCTGAGGAAATTTCCCCAGTGTGGCCAAGTTCTCAGTTCCATTCTGCTGCTGAGTCAGGAGCCTGAGCTTTCCTCACCCGTGCCTACGTAGGTCGTGGGGTTTTCACTGGAGCCCCCTCATGGTAGACAGGGCTCGTGTTGCCCATAGACGTACAGGGATGCTTTACTCCAGGGTTCAGCAGCCGTGTCCAGCTCTCTGTTGAATGGACAAAGTGATCTGTCTCTGGCACCCGAGGTACCCCAGGGCTATCACACGTGTCAGTGTGTCAGCAGTCGAGCCTCGGTGTGACAGTCGAGACATTGCAGGGCAGTCAGGTTCATCTGCAGTGGACGAGGCATTTGGGGCTCTTGGGGAGTGGTGGTCGGACACCTGAGGCTCCTCCCGACTCTGCTGATGGGAGGCCACCTCGTGAGATGCGAGGGGAGTGCCAGAAAAGCTTTCCCAAAGGAGCAAGGAAAGGGCCCCTCATCTGGAGCTCAGCAGTGGAAAACGCGGCTCCTCTTGATTCTCGGCGGGACCCTCGGGTTTCCTCTCAAGTGGGGACGGTTGGGGCGGGGAACTTCCTAGGTCACAACAGGGAATGAAGGAGAGTTTCGAGGTCTAAGAAGGAAGGGGTAATTTCCCCCAACATGCTGCAGCAGACAAGGGAGTCACCTTCCCTGCAGGGGAGAAGCTTCTGGTTTTTCTCGAGTTGGGGCGGGGTCTTCTCGACTTAGGTTGGGAACCCCAGGGAACTGCTGCTCTGGCCTCAGGAGAGGCCAGTCTCCATGTGAGTTGCGAGGCACCTGCAAGGATTCCACCTGAGATGTTGACGGGTCATCATTCCTCATCTGGTGCTGAGTCCTGGGCCTGTGCTTGTAACTACCATGCTGACATAGGTCTTGGGGTTTCCCAGCATCCATGATAGGGGAGTCAGTCCTCATCTCACCTGGGTTCGTGCACAGCCGCTTTCCTCCCCAACTGCAGCAACAGTGTCCGGGTCACTGTTGAGCGGATACAGGTATCAGTGGCTTTACCTCGAGGTACCCCAGGGCTATCACATGTGCCAGTGTTCCAGCGTCGAGCCTCGGGGTGACAGTCGAGGCAATGCAGGACATTCAGATTCATCTGGAGTGGACTAGGCATTTGGGGGTCTTGTGAAAATGTGGCCCAACGTCTGAGGCATCTCTGGACTCGACTGGTGTGAGTGTCTCCTCTTGGGATGTGAGGGGAGAGCTGGGAACCCTTTCCCGATGGAGTAGGGAGAGGGCCCCTCATCTGGAGCTCAGCATGGGAAAATGGAGCTCCTCTTGAGTCTCGGCGGGACCCTCCGTGTTCCTCTTGAGTAGGGACGTGTGGGCCGGGGCACTTCTTGGGTCACAGCAACTGTGTGAAAAAGCATTTCGAGATCCATGAGGGAACAGGTGATTTCCCCCAGGACGCTGCAGCAGATCAGGGCCTCACTCTGCCTGCAAGGGTGAAGCTTCTGGTTTTTCTTGATTTGTGGCGGGGTCCTCCCGAGTTACGACCGGGACCACAGGGATCCACCCTGTGTCCCCAGGATAGGCCAGTCTTTGTGCAAGCGGGGAGGCACATATGATGATTCCTCCCCAGTGGCGCCAAGTCCTCAGTCCCCTTCTGGTGCTGAGGCTGCAGCCAGAGATTGCCTCGCCCGTCTGACATTTTTATTGAGTTTCCCATGGATCCCTCAGAGGTGAGTCAGGCCTCGTCTCGACTAGAGACTTGCACGGCAGCTTTCTTTCCCAACTGCAGTAACAGTGTCTGGGTCCATGTCGAGCGGATACAGGGATTGATGGCTTGCGCTGGAGGTACCCTAGGGCTGTCACACTTGCCAGTGTGCCGGAGTCGAGCCTCGGGGTAAGAGTCGAGGCAGTGCAGGGAAATCAGGTTCATCTGAAGTGGACGAGGCATTTAGGGGTCTGGGGAATGGTGGTCCAACCTGTTAGACTCCTCCGGACATTCCAGGTATGAGCACCTCCTCTTGGTATGTGAGGGGAACACTGCTAAACCTTTCCAAACGGAGTAGGGAAAGAGCCATTTATTTGGAACTCAGAAGGCAAAATGGGGCTACTCTTGAGTCTTGGCAGGTCCCTTGGGGTTCCTCTCCAGTGGAGGAGGGTGGGGCAGGGAACTTATTGGGTCACAGCAAGGGTGTGAAAGAATCTTTTGAGGTCCATGAGGAACGGGGTGAATTCCCCTGAGATGCCATTGCGGACATGGGCCTCTCCAGGCCTGAAGGGGAGAATCTTCTGGTTATTCTTGAGTGGTGAAGGGATCCTCTCGAGTTATGACGGGGACCACAGGGACCCGCCCCAGTATCCTGAGGGGAGGCCATTGTCAATGGGAGTTGTGAGGCGCCTCTGAGGATTCCTCCCCAGTCATCGCCGGGTCCTCCCTCCTCGTTTGTTGCTGAGGTCTAGCCTGAGATTTCCTCGCTGATGCTGTCATAGGTCTTGAGGTTACTCTGGAGCCCCCAAAGGGGAATAAGGCCTCTTCTTGCCTGGATACTTGCACGACCTCTTTCTTCCCCAACTGCAGCTGCAGTGTCCGGCTCCCCGTCAAGTAGACACAGGAATCTGTGGCTTGCCATCGAGGTACTCCAGGGCTGTCTCACGTGCCAGTGTGTTGAGAGTCGATCCTCGGGTTGACAGTCGAGACAGTGCAGGGCATTCATGTTCATCTGGAGTGGACGAGGCATTTGGGGATCTTGGGGGACTGGTGGTCGGACACCTGAGGCTCCTCAAGAATCTCTTGATGCGAGGCCACCTCTTGGGATGTGAGGGGAACACCGTGAAACCTTTCCTGATGGAGGAGGGACAAGTCCCCTCATCTGGAGCTCAGCAGGAAAAACTGGGGCTTCTCTTGAATCTTGGCGGGACCCTAGGGGTTCCTCTCGAGTGGGGACGGGTGGGGCTGGGAACTTCTTGGGTCACAGCTAGGGTGGGAAGGAGTCTTTAGAGGTCCACGAGGGACAGGGTGAATTCCCCTGATATGCCATTGAGGACGAGGGCCACACCACGCCTGAAGGGGAGAAGCTTCGGGTTTTTCTGAAGTTGCGGCGGGGTTCTCTCGAGTCAGGACACAGACCCCAGTGACCCTCCAATGTATCCTCAGGAGAGGTCATTCTCAGTACGAATTGCGAGGCACCTCTGGGGATTCCTCCCCAGTCATTGCCGGGTCCTCAGGTCCTCAGTCCTCCTCTGTTGCTGAGGTCGGGGCCTGAGATTTCCTCGCTCATGATTTCATAGGTCTTGATGTTACTCTGAAACCCCCACCGGGGAGTCAGGCCTCTTCTAGCCTGGAAACATGCATGGCCTCTTCCTTCCCCAACTGCAGAGGCAGTGTCCGGCTCCCCATAAAGTGGACACAGGGATCTGTGGCTTGCCACCTAGGAACTCCAGGGCTGTCTCAAGTGCAAGTGTGTTGGGAGTCGAGCCTTGGGATGACAGTCGAGACAGTGCAAGGCAGTCATGTTCATCTGGAGTGGACGAGGCATTTAGGGAACTTGGGGAGTGGTTATCAGACACCTGAGTCTCCTCCCGACTCTCCTGATGCGAGACCACCTCTTGGGATGCAAGTGGAGCGCAATAAAACCTTTCCTGTTGGAGAAGGCAAAGGATCCCTCATTTCGAGCTCAACAGGGAAAAACAGGAGCTCAAGGGCTCCTCTTGAGTCGTGGTGGTACCCTCGGGATTCATCTCAATTGGGGATGGTTGGGACTGGGAACTTCTTACGTCACAACAAGAATATGAAGGAGCCTTCGAGGTCGAAGAGGAAAGGGGGGGTTTCACCTGAGATGCTGCAGCAGACAAGGGACTCACACTCCCTGCAGGGGAGAAGCTTCTGGTTTTTCTCGAGTTGTAGCGGGTTCCTCTCGAGATATGATGGAAATCCCAGGGACCCCCCCTGTGGCCTCAGGAGAGGCCAGTCTCCATGCGAGTTGCGAGGCACCTGTGGGGATTCCTCCCGAGACATCGCCGGGTCCTCAGTCCTCGTTTGGTGCTGAGGCCAGAACCTCTGCTTGCCTTGCCCATGCTGACATATGTCTTGGGGTTTCCCTGGAGCCCCCATAGGGAACTCAGGCCTCCTCTCGCCTGGGAACGTGCACAGCCGCTTTCTTTCCCAACTGCAGCAACAGTGTCCGGGTCCCTGTCGAGAGGATACAAAAATCAGCGTCTTGACCTCGAGGTACCCCAGGGCTGTCACACGTGCCAGTGTGCCGGAGTAGAGCCTTGGGGTGACAGTCGAGACAGTGCAGGACAGTCAGATTCATCTGGAGTGGAATAGGCTTTGGGTAGTTGCAGAAATGTGATCCAACACATTCTCTGGACTAGCCTGGTGTGAGTTCCTCCTCTTGGGATGGGAAGGGAGAGCCGGGAACCCTTTCCCGATGGAGCAGTCAATGGGCCCCTCAGCTGGAGCTGAGTATGGGAAAATGGAGCTCCTCTTGAGTCACGGCAGGACCCGCAGCGGTGTCTCGAGTTGGGGTGTCTGGGGCGGTGAACATCCTCGATCACAACAAGGGTGTGAAAGAAGATTTCGAGGTCCAAGAGGGAACAGGTGACTTCTCCCAGAACGCCGCAGCGGACAAGGGCCTCACTCTGCCTGCAAGGGTGAAGCTTCTGGTTTTCCTCGAGTTGAATCGAGGTCTTCTCGAGTTACAACGGGGACCACAGGGATCCGCCCCTTTGGCCCCAGGATAGGCCAGTCTCCGAGCGAGGGGCGAGGCACATCTGAGGATTCCTCCCCAGTGGCGCCAAGTCCTCAGTCCCCTTCTGGGGCTGAGGCTGCAGCCTGAGATTGCGTCGCCCATGCTGAAATTTGTATTTGGCTTTCTCTGGAGGCAGTAGAGGGGAGTCAGGCCTCGTCTCGTCTTGACTGGAGACATGCACGGCCGTTTTCCTTGCCAACTGCAGTAACAGTGTCCGGGTCCCTGTCAAGTAGATATAGTGATCTATGGCTTGCGCTCAAGGTACTCTAGGGCTGTCACACAGGCCAGTGTGCCTGAGTCGAGCCTCGGGGTTACAGTCGAGGCAGTGCAGGGCAGTCATGTTCATCTGAAGTGGACGAGGCATTTGGAGGTCTTGGGGAACGGTGGCCGAACCTGTGAGACTTTCCAGGTGCGAGCACTTCCTCTTGGGATGCGAGGGGAACACTGCGAATCCTTTCCTGACAGAGCAGGGAAAGGGCCCCTCATCTGGAGCTCATCAGGGGAAAACGTGGCTTCTCTTGTTCTTGGCGTGACCCTTGGGGTTCCTCTCGAGTGGGTCCGGGTCGGGTGGAGAACTTCTTGGGTCACAGCAAGGGTGTGAAGGAGCCTCTCAAGGTCCACGAAGGACAGGGTCAATTCCCCTGAGATGCCGTTGCGAACAATTGCCTCTCCAGGCCTGAAGGGGAGAATCTTCCAGTTATTCTCTAGTTGCGGTGGGATCCTGTCGAGTTATGACGGGGACTACAGGGACCCGCCCCTGTAACCTGAGTGGAGGCCATTCTCAGTGCGGGTTGCGAGGCACCTCAGGGGATTCCTCCCCAGTCATCACCGAGTCCTCCATTCTCGTTTGTTGCTGAGGTCGAGCCTGAGATTTCCTCACTGACGCTGTCATAGGTCTTGAGGTTACTCTGGAGCCCCCAAAGGAGAGTAAGGCCTCTTCTTGACTGGATACTTGCACGGCCTCTTTCTTCCCCAACTGCAGCGGCAGTGTCCAGCTCCCCGTCAAGTGGACACAGAAATCTGTGGCTTGCCATCGAGGTACTCCAGGGCTGTCTCACGTGCCAGTGTGTTGAGAGTGAATCCTCGGGTTGACAGTCGAGACAGTGCAGGGCATTCATGTTCATCTGGAGTGGACGAGGCATTTGGGGATCTTGGGGACTGGTGGTCGGACACCTGAGGCTCCTCAAGAATCTCTTGATGCGAGGCCACCTCTTGGGATGTGAGGGGAACACGATGAAATCTTTCCCGACAGAGCAGGGACAAGGCCCCTCATCTGGAGCTCAGCAGGAGAAACCGGGGCTCCTCTTGAATCTTGGTGGGACCCTTGGGTTTCCTCTCGAGTGGGGACGGGTGGGGCTGGGAACTTCTTGGGTCACAGCTAGGGTGGGAAGGAGTCTTTAGAGGTCCATGAGGGACAGGGTGAATTCCCCTGATATGCCATTGAGGACAAGGGCCACACCACTCCTGCAGGGGAGAAGGTTAAGGTTTTTCTGGAGTTGCGGCAGGGTTCTCTCGAGTCAGGACACAAACCCCAGTGACCCCCCAATGTATCCTCAGGAGAGGCCATTCTCAGTACGAGTTGCGAGGCACCTCTGGGGATTCCTCCCCAGTCATTGCCGGGTCCTCAGGTCCTCAGTCCTCCTCTGTTGCTAAGGTCGGGGCCTGAGATTTCCTCGCTCATGATTTCATAGGTCTTGATGTTACTCTGGAACCCCCACAGGGGAGTCAGGCCTCGTCTTGACTGGAGACATCCATGGCCGCTTTCCTCCCCAACTGCAGTAACAGTGTCCGGGTCACTGTTGAGCGGATACAGGGATCTATGTCTTGCGCTCGAGGTACCCCAAGGCTGTCACATGTGCCAATTTGCCAGAGTAGATCCTCGGGGTTACAGTCGAGGCAGGGCAAGGCAGTCAGGTTAATCTGAAGTGGACGAGGCATTTGGGGGTCTTGGGGAATGGTGGCGCAACCTGTGAGACTCCTCCTGACTCTCTAGGTGCAAGCACCTCTTGGGATGCAAGGGGAACATCGGGAAACCTTTTCCGTTGGAGCCGGGAAAGGGCCCCTCCTCTGGATCTCAGCATGGAAAAATGGGGCTCCTCTTGATTCTTGACTGGACCATTGGGGTTCCTCTTGAGTTGGGACGTGTGGGCCTGGGAACTTCTTGGGTCTCAGCAAGGCTGTGAAGGAGACTTACCAGGTCCAAAAAGGACGGGCTGAATTCCCCCGTGACACTGCCACGGACAAGCGCCTCACACTGCATGCAGGGAAGAAGCTTCTGTTTTTTCTTGAGTTGCCCCGGGGTCATCTCCAGTTGTAACTGAGACTCCAGGGCCTCGACTCTGTGCCCTGTGGAGAGGCTAGTCTCTGTGCATGTTGCGAGGCTCCTCTGCAGATTCCTCCACAGTCATCACCGGGTTCTCAGTCCTCGTCCAGTGCTGAGGCCCAGCCTGAGCTTTCCTCGCCGTGCTGATGTAGGTCTTGGAGTTCCCCTGGAGCGCCCTCAGGGGAGTCAGGCCTCATCTCGCCCACAGACCTGCAGGCCCGCTTTTCTCCAGAGTGCAGCAGCCTTGTCTTGCTCTCCTTCGAGCAGACAAAGGGCTTTGTGGCTCGCACTGGAGGTACCCCAGGCTATCACACGTTCCAGGGTGTCTGCAGTCGAGCCTCCAGGCAGGAGTAGAGGCAGTGCAGGGCAGTCAGGTTCTTCTGGAGTGGACGAGGCATTTGGGGTTTTGGGGGAAAGGTGTCCAGAGGCCTGAGGCTCCTGTGGACTGGCTTGGTGTGAGAGCCTCCTCTTGGGATGCAAGGGGAGAGACGGGAACGCTTTCCCGATGGAGCAGGGAAAGGATCCCTAATCTGGAGCTGAGCATGGGAAAATGGAGCTCCTCTTGAGTTGCAGCGGGACCCTTGGGAGTCCTCTTCAGTGGGGACGGTTGGGGCGGGAACTTCTTCGGTCACAGTAAGGGTGTGAAGGAGCCTTTCAAGATCCAAGATGGAAGGGTGAGTTCCCCCGTGATGCTGCAGAGGACAAGGCACTCACGCTCCCTGCAGGGGAGAATTTTCTTGTTTTTCTCGAGTTGCGGCGAGGTCCTCTCGAGTTATGACAGTGACCCCAGGTACCCGCTGCTGTGGCCTCAAGAGAACCCAGACTCAGTACGATTTGATAGGCACCTCTCGGTATTCCACCGCAGACATTGCCGAGTCCTCAGTCCTCGTCTGGTGCTGAGGCCGGAGCCTGTGTTTGCCTCTCCCATGCTGACATAGGTCTTGGGGTTCCCCTGGAGCCCACACAGGGGAGTCACGCCTCGTCTCGCGTGAAGAGAGATGTACACAGCTGCTTTCCTCCCCAACTCTAGGAAAAGTGTCCAGGTCCCTGTCGAGATGTTACAGGGATCAGTGACTTGTCCTCGAGGTACCCCAGGGCTATCACAAGGTCCAGTGTGCCGGAGTCGAGCCTCGGGGTGACAGTCGAGGCAGTGCAGGGCAGTCAGGTTCATCAGGAGTGGACGAGGCATTTGCGGGTATTGGGGAATGGTGGCCCAAGCAGTGAGACTCCTCCCACTCTCCAGGTTGGAGCACCTCCTCTTGACATACAAGGGGAACACTGTGATAACTTTCCCCTCAGAGCAGGGAAAGAGACCTCATCTTGAGCTCAGCAGGGGAAAACGGGTCTCTGCTTGAGCCTTGGCGGGACCATTAGGGTTCCTCTCGAGTGGATACGGGTAGGGCGGGGAAATTTTATGGTCACAGCATGGTTTCAAGGAGCCATTCGAGGTCCACGGGTGTCGAGGTGAATTCTGAGATGCCTCTGTGCAAAAGGGCCACACCACGCCTGTAGTGGAGGAGCTTCCACTTTTCCTCGAGTTGCGGTGGTGTCCTCTGGAGTTATGACAGGGACCCCAGGGACCTGACCCTGTATCCTCAGGGGAGACCATTCCCAGTGCTAGTTGCGAGGCGCCTCTGGGGATCCTTCCCTCGTCATCGCTGGGTCGTCGGTCCTTGTCTGGTGCTGAGGTCAGAGCCTGAGTTTTCCTCGCTCATGCTTTCATAGGTCTTGAGGTTACTCTGGAACCCCCACAGGGGAGTCAGGCCTCATCTCGCCTGGAGACTTGCATGGCCTCTTTCTTCCCCAACTGCAGCAGCAGTGTCCAGCTCCCCATCACGCAGACACAGGGATCTGTGGCTTGCCATCGAGGTAACCCAGGGCTGTCTCACGTGCAAGTGTGTCGGGAGTCGAGCCTCGGGGTAACAGTTGAGACAGTGCAGGACAGTCAGGTTCATCTGGAGTAGACGAGGCATTTGGGGATCTTGGGGTGTGGTGGTCGGAAACCTGAGGATCCTCCCGAATCTCCTGATGCTATGCTTTCTCTTGGGATGTGAGGGGAGGTCCGGAAATCCTTTCCCGATGGAGCAGGAAAAGGGCCACTCATCTGGAGCTCTGCAGGAAAAAACGGGGCTCCTCTTGAGTGGTGGCAGGATCCTCGGGGTTCCTCTCGAGTGCAGACCGATCTAGCAGGGAACTTCCTAGGTCACAACAATGGTATGAAGGAGACTTTCGAGGTCCAAGAGGGAAGGGGGTGATTTCCCCCAAGATGCTGCAGCAGACAAACGACTAACACTCCCTGCAGGGGAGAAGCTTCTGGTTTTTCTCGAGTTGCGGTGGGGTCCTCTCGAGTTACGATGGGGACCCCAGGGACCCGCCCATGTATTCTCAGGAGAGGCCATGTTCAGTGTGATTTGTGAGGCACCTCCTGGGATTCCTCTACAATCGTCGCCTGGTCCTCAGTCCTCGTCTGGTGCTGAGGCCGGAGTTTGTGTTTGTCTCCCCCATGCTGACATAGGTCTTGGAGTTCCCCTAGAGCCCACACAGAGGAGTCAGGCCTCGTCTCGCCTGGAGATGTGCACAGCCGCTTTCCTCCCCAGCTGCAGGAACAGTGTCCAGGTCCCTGTAGAGCGGATACAGGGATCAGTGTCTTGTCCTTGAGGTACCCCAGGGCTATCACAAGGGCCAGTGTGCCAGAGTCCAGCCTCGGGAAGACAGTCAAGGCAGTGCAGGGCAGTCAGTTTCATCAGGAGTGGACGAGGCTTTTGGGGTTTTTTGGGAATGGTGGCCCAACCTGTGAGACTCCTCCCGACTTTCCAGGTGCATGCACCTCCTCTTGGGATGCGAGGGGAACACCGCAAATACTTTCCCGATGGAGCAGGGCAATGGCCCCTCATCTGGAGCTCAGCAGTGGAATACGGGGTTCCTCTTGAGCCTTGGTGGGACCATTGGGATTCCACTCAAGTGGGGATGGGTCGGGCGGGGAACTTCTTGTGTCACAGCAAGGGTGGAAGGACCCTTTCGAGGTCCACGAGGGACTGGGTTAATTCACCT
Organism: Raphicerus campestris; assembly: GCA_006410735.1. NCBI lineage: Eukaryota > Metazoa > Chordata > Mammalia > Artiodactyla > Bovidae > Raphicerus > Raphicerus campestris. The sequence continues at coordinate 262,016 of SJYW01020449.1, read as the reverse complement.
GAGATGCCGTTCTGGACAAGGGCCACACACGCCTGCAGAGGAGAAGCTTCCGGTTTTTCTCAAGTTGCAGCGGGGTCCTCTCGAGTTACGATGGAGACCCTTGGGACCCGTTGCTGTGGCCTCAGGAGAGGCCAGTCTCCATGTGAGTTGCGAGGCACTTGTGGAGATTCCTCCCAAGACGTCACCATGTCATCAGTCCTCGTCTGGTGCTGAGGCCAGAGCCTGTGCTTGCCTCGCCCATGCTGACATAGGTCTTGGGGATCCACTGGAGCCCCCACAGGGGAGACAGGCGTCGTCTCGCCTGGGGACGGGCACAGCTGCTTTCCTCCCCAACTGCAGTAACAGTGTCCGGGTCTCAGTTGAGCAGATACAGGGATCACTGGCTTGCCTTTGAGGTACCCCAGGGTTATCACACATGCCAGTGTGCTGGAATAGAGCCTCGAGGTGATAATCAAGGCAGTGCAGGACAGTCAGATTCATCTGGAGTGGACTAGGCATTTCGGGGACTTGTGGAAAGGTGATCGAACCCCTGAGGCTTTTCTGGGCTCAGATGGTGTGAGTGCCTCCTCTTCGGATGCGAAGGGAGAGCCGGTAAACCTTTCCCGATGGAGCAGGGAAAGGGCCCCTCATCTGGAGCTGAGCATGGGAAAATTGAGCACCTGCTGATTTGTGGCTAGACCCTCTGCAGTCCTCTCGAGTGGGGACCGGTGGGGCGGGGAACTTCTTGGGTCACAGCAAGGGTGTAAAGGAGCTTTCGAGGTCCACGAGGGACGGGATGAGTTCAACTGAGAGGCTGTTCGAACATGGCCACACCACGCCTGCAGGGGAGAAGCCTCCAGTTTTACTCGAGTAGCATCAGGGTCCTCTCAAGTTACTCGGGGACACCAGTGATGCTCCCCCATATCCTCAGAAGAGGCCATTCACAGTGGGAGTTGAGAGGTGGCCCTGGGGATTCCTCCCCAGTCATTGCCGGGTCCTCAGTCCTCATGTGGTGCTGAGGTCGGAACCTTAGATTTCCTCGCTCATGTTTTCATAGGTCTTGAGATTACTTTGGAGCCCCCACAGGGGAGGCAGGACTCTTCTCGCCTGGAGACTTGCACGGCCTCTTTCTTCCCCAATTGCAGCAGCAGTGTCTGGCTCCCCGTAAAGTGGACGCAGGGATCCATGGCTTGCCATCAAGGTACTCCATGGCTGTCTCATGTGCCAGTGTGTTGGGAGTAGAGCCTCGGGGTGACAGGTGAGATGGTGCATGGCAGTCATGTTCATCTGGAGTGGACGAGGCATTTGGGGATATTGGGGAGTGGTGGTCAGACACCTGAGGACCATCCCGAGATTCCTGATGCAAGGCCACCTCTTTGGATGCGAGGGGAGTGCTGCAAAACCTTTCCCGATGGAGCATGGAAAGGGCCAATCATCTGGAAATCAGCAGGGGAAAACGGAGCTCCTCTTGATTCACGGAAGGACCCTCGGAGGACCTCTCCAGTGGGGACAGTTGGGGCGGGGAACTTCCTAGGTCAAGCAAGGGTATGAAGGAGCCTTTCGAGATCCAAGAGGGAAGGGGTGATTTCCCCCGAGATGCTTCAGAGGACAAGGGACTAACCCTTCCTGCAGGGGAGAAGCTTCTGGTTTTTCTTGAGTTGCTGCGGGGACCTCTCAAGTTACGACAGGGAACCCTGGGACCCGCAGCTGTGGCCTCAGGATATGCCAGTCTCCATGCGAGTTGCGAGGCACCTGTGGGGATTCCTCCCGGGATGTCGCCGGGTCCTCAGGCTTCGGCTGGTGCAGAGGCCGGAGTCTGTATTTTCCTCGCCCATGCTGACATAGGTCTTGGGGTTCGCCTGGAGCCCACATACTGGAGTCAGGCCTCGTCTTGCCTGGGGACTGGACAGCCGCTTTCCTCCTCAACTGCAACAGCAGTGTCCGGGTCCCTCAGTGGCTTGACCTTGTGGTACCGCAGGGATATCACACCTGCCAGTGTGCAGGTATAGAGCCTCGGGGTGACAGTCGAGGCAGTGCAGGACAGTCAGATTCATCTGAAGTGAACTTGGCATTTGGAGGTCTTGCAGAAATGTGACCCGACGCCTAAGGCTTCTGTGGACTTGACTGGTGTGAGTGCCTCCTGTTGGGTTGTGAGAGGAGAGCCAGGAAACCTTTCACGATGGAGCAGGGAAAGTGCCCCTCATTTGGAGCTGAGCATGGGATAATGGAGCTCCTCTTGAGTCGCAGCAGGATACTCAGCGGTCCTTTTGAGTTGGGACTTGTGGGGTCGGAACTTCTTAGGACACAGCAACGGTGTGAAAGAGCATTTCAAGGTCCAAGAGGGAATGGGTGATTTTCCCCAGAACGCTGCAGCGGACAAGGGCCTCACTCCGCCTGCAAGGGTGAAGTTTTTGGTTTTACTCCAGTTGCGGCAGGGTCCTCTCGAGTTACCCGGGGACCACAGGGATCTGCCCCTGTAGCCCCAAGATAGGCCAGCCTCTGTGCGAGGGGCGAGGCACCTCTGGGGATTCCTCCCCAGTGGCGCCAATCCTCAGTTCCCTTCTGGTGCTGAGGCTGCAGCATGAGATTGCTTGCCTGTGCTGACATTTGTATTGGGCTTACCCTGGAGCCCGCAGAGGGGAGTCAGGCCTCGTCTCGACGGGAGACTTGCATGGCCGCTTTCCTCCCCAACTGCAGTAACAGTGTTCGGGTCCCTGTCCAGCGGATACAGGGATCTATGGTTTGTGCTCGAGATACCCTAGGGCTGTCACACGTGCCAGTGTGCCGGAGTTCAGCCTCGGGGTTACAGTCGAGGCAGTGTAGGGCAGTCAGGTTCATCTGAAGTGGACGAGGCATTTGGAGGTCTTGGGGAATGGTGGCCCAAACAGTGAGACTACTCCCTACTTTCCAGTTGCGAGTACCTCCTCTTGGGATGTGAGGGGCACACTATGCAACCTTTCCCGACGGAGCAGGGAAAGGGCTCGTCATCTGGAGTTCAGCAGGGGAAAACGGGGCTCCTCTTGAGTCTTGGCGGGACACTTGGAGTTCCTCTCGAGTGGGGACAGGTGAGGCGGGGAACTTCTTGGTTCACAGCAAGGGTGTGAAGCGGCCATTCGAGGTCCANCAAAGGAATAAACAGGAGACTCACACCAGGATTACACCCTCACCTCACTCCCTTGGGTCCCCAAGGCTTTGTCAGGAAGGAGGAGCCCCAGCAAACTCACTGCCATTGGCACAGGAGTGCCAAGCGACTTCACCTGCTGTGGGAGCAAGAGAAGAATGACTGCCTCCCGCTCACGAAGGTTTGCCAAGTGTCAAGAGATTGGAAAATAAATGAAAAGGAGGTGGGCTTGGCAAACAGGCTTCTGTTGGCTGTGCCGTACACACCCCCCAAAGCCCTCCCCAGGAAAGCGCATCTTCTGAGCTGATCACACTGCTGGCTTCATGGGAAGAGAGTCTCTGAGCACTCTGCACACCAGGTCCAGGAACATTCCAGAAGCCTTCCGTTCCAAAACGCAGAGCAATGCCCTCTCCAGGCCACAATTCTCTGTGAACCTGCCTCTCTGCATGATGCTGGCTGGAGCGGACAGGCACCCCATGGTGGCCTCCAGCTGTCGACAAGGCAGGGCAAGTGAGAGCCGNCAGAGCAACGCCCTCTCCAGGCCACAATTCTCTGTGAACCTGCCTCTCTGCATGATGCTGGCTGGAGCGGACAGGCACCCCATGGTGGCCTCCAGCTGTCGACAAGGCAGGGCAAGTGAGAGCCGTTATGTGGCTCCTGATTGGGGCTCTCGGATTGGATGGTAGCTGCAGAGGACATCCTTACTCAGGTGCGCCTTCCCTTCCGCTTCTCTGCGGATAGGACAACGATGTCAGCACATGAATCACCCGAGCGTATGTCTCTGCGCTCCACCGAGGTCAAGTTAAACATAGGGCTACATGCACGTAACCAAACTGGATTCTACTTTGCTTGACCAAAGAGGTGCAAGTGGCAATAAGGAGACAAGGGACGAATTTGCCCACCATCACCCTTGGCCCGCAACACCAGACAACATACAACTAGGAAAGCTCCAGGGGAAGAATTCAAAGGAGTAAAAAGCAGCGGCCGCAGCAGCAGGCTCCTCCTGCTTCCTTCTTTCGTTCCACCTGCCCCTGGACACAGTGCTTTCATCCCTCTCTGGCTGGGCCTCGTCTTCCCACTTAAGGACCGCTGGGGGTATCCTCGTCTGAGGGACCCACACCCGAGAGCAGGAGATGGCAAGTCTTTCCCTCCAAGGGCCAGGGAGGTTCTATTTCAGTTTTACAGGTCATTATAGTCTCTGTCCTGGTGGCTCAGATGGTGAAGAATCTCGATCCCTGGGTCGAGACGATCTCCTGGAGAAGGGAATGGCTACCCACTCCAGTATTCTTGCCTGGAGAATCCCATGGACCGAGGAGCCTCATGGGCCACAGTCCATGGGGTCGCAAAGAGTCGGACACAACTGACTGACTATTACACATAGTCTCTGTCACAACAACTCAGCCCTGCCTTTGTCAAGCAGAAGCGGTCGATGATGATGTGTAAATGAATGGATGGCTGTGCTCCAATAAAATTTTATTTACAAAAACAGGCAGTGGGCCAGATCAGCCCACAGCCTATAGTTTGCTAAATGCTGCTCTATACAGCCTCTTTCCTCTTTATCAAACCTGCCTGCCCCATGTCCCTGGCGGCTGAGATCTGTGTTCTAAGCCCAGTGATAACATGGTGCCTTTCTCGCCTTCTTGAGTGAAGCAGTCTGTCTCCCATCCCAGGTGCCACAGGTATAGTCTTTCTGATGGTTCAGCCCATCTGAAAGGCTCCCATCCTGGCACTTCTACGCATATTAGAGACCTAAGTGAGGCCGAGAGCCGAGACGCTCAGTCACAACTAACCATCTCTTTTCCCACCTTGTCTGACCTGGTCCATCATCATCCATATGAGAGCTTTTCCTCTCATCTTCATCTCTGCTTCCCATTTGATAAATGAAAATTCCAAGCTCTCTTGTCATGCTATTAACTACATCAAACATCTGACCAACGGGAGTCATCATGCTTTGCTTTCACATAATGCCCCACCACACCCCCCACCGTCACCCTCCCCCACCACCAACACTCCAGACCCTGATAGCATGCTCTAGGGAGAGAGCTCCCCCTACCCTCCCCCAGAATCACTGTTCTGGGTCATTGAGATGTTACTCATAGGATCCCAGAGCCTTAAATACATTCAATATTTTAGGGTGGGAAGGAATCCAGGACACACAGAGTTGAACATGAGATGCAGATTCCATCCCTGGATCAGAAAGATCCCCTGGAGGAGGGCATGGCAATCCACTCCAGTATTCTTGCCTGGAGAATCACCATGGACAGAGGAGCCTGGCAGGCTGCAGTCCATGGGTTCTCAGGGGATCAGACATGACTGAAGCAACTTAGCACACATCCCTCCCACCATCCATTTATGACATCCAAAGACTTTCCTTTAAGACCTCTGCTGATCAAAAGGAGAAAAAAAAAAAAAAAAAAAAGTGGAGGTGGGGCGGGGGGAGATGCAATTGTGATCTAGGGCAATGGGCTGCCTGCTTGCACTGGGGGCAACTGCTGTCACTAAGATGGTGTCTTTGCACAATAAAGTGAACAACGGCAGTAAGTGTTCTGGTTAATTCAAACAACAGCTGTCCCTGTGGTTTTGGAACTATGGTTCACTTCTTAATCAAAAGGTATTCAGCCTACAGGAAAGGGGTCCCATAAATCACAGGAAGTTTCAAGAAGTCAACAAAAGATTCCAGGAGGGAGGCGGCCAGGGGGAGGGAAATCTGATCTTAGTTCGTTTTATTAAGTTAACATTTTTCTACCAGCATTTGTCTTCTCTCTGCTCTAAAATTCCTCCACTGACTTGAAGGGTAAAGAAGCTAATCTGTCGCTGGCAAACTCTAGAGTGGGTGGGCCATGATTCTATACACTGCTCCCTCAAATATCAGTTTTGAGACAAAATATAATAATCCCCCAAATTAGCAATAAATTATAAAGAAGTTAGAGTTCACAGCCAGAGAACTTGAGACAACCCTGATACGAGCTTTAAAAAAAAAAAAATCACATCTCGAGTTACAATATGAAAGCCTAGCCTGACTTTTTCTCAATATTATGGTTGGGTTAGTTTCAGTATGTGCTCAGAGACTACCTCTTAGTGTTTCAGGAAACATTGCACTCGACCTTAACTGAGAGGGTGGTCACACAAAAGTGCTTATCCTGTTGTGCAACCCCATGGACTGTCAGGCTTGGCTGTCCTTCACTATCTACCAGTGTTTGGTCAAACTCATGTCCATTGAGTCAATGATGCCATCCACCCATCTCAGCCTCTGTTACCCCCTTCTACTCCTGCCTTCAATGTTTCCCAGCATCAGGGTCTTTTCCAATGAGTCAGCACTGCATCAGGTGTCCAAAGTACTGAAGCTTCAGCATTAGTCCTTCCAGTGGATATTTAGGGTTGATTCAGGGAAGGAATCAGGCTGGTTGATGTTTTAATGCCAGCTATATACACTTCTTGATTCCATGGAAATATACAGACACCATTATCCTTGACCTCCGTTTTGAATATTCCCAGAGCAAGAGAATCGCCCCCAATGCTGCACACACGTACGTATTTTTGACACTGCCTAGAGACATACCAGAATCCTTTCCCTTTGAGACCACACTCTGCACAACAGCTACAAAGAGGCTTGAAATGATCAGATCCGAGAGTGTTTCAGTAACTCTCACATTCAGCTGGCTCTATTTCAAACTTTCAAAGGAGCTGGGTTTAGGGAAGTGGCATCTGGCCACTAAGTATGGGAGGACTGAGCCCTGTGAAGACAAGTTGCACTGCATTTTTCCTTTCAGTTGGCTTTTCTGGCTTGTAACCTGGCTGGCTGGAGGCTAGAACCAGTGATGGTCTGGCAAATGCAGGTACAAACAGAGGCAAAGCCCTTTGGAGTCACTTTGTAAACAGAGTCGACATGTGGGTAAATAATGTCGCAGTGTCGTTGCACCGGGCCAGCTGATGGTTTCCCTCGGGCTTCCCAGTCTGGGAGATGGCACACTGGACCTGCCAGGAGAGCTGTCGTCAGCAAACCACTCCTCTGCCCTAGAGACCGGCAATGGACTGTTGCCAGTGAGCTGGACTGAATCTAAATATTAACTTCAAAGGCCACAGTGCAAGAGAATAGTGCAATTGATTTGTGATTAATTATATACTTGATTCTAAAAAAGTTTTGAGACTTGTAAGCCTAAAATTGTATACACTAGAGCAGGAGTTGGCAAACCACAGGCTCAAGAGCTGAATCATATTTTAGTAAATAAAGTTTTATTGAAACCAGCCATGTCCACATATCTGCATATTGTCGTGGCTGCTTTTGTTTTGCAATGGGAGAGTAAAGAAATTATAAATTAACTACCTAGACCTTTACCATAAAGTTTTCAGACTTCTGCACAGGGTAAGAGGTAGAGGTAAAATACTGACAATGACTTATTCCCAGAGGTGGTCATTGTATTCGTTCATAAACTAAAGTAAAAATTAGATTCACCCTAGAAAGCTAACAGTAGTGGAATGGCTGGAGCAATGTGGTCAGCATTGGGTCAAATAGTATGCAGCCATCAATAATCACATTTATAAATCATTTTAATAGCATATGGAAGACATAATATTTTAAGTGAATTGTGCGGAATACAAAATATATTACTGAGCAAAAAAAAAAGAAGGAAGGAAAGAAAAAAATTTGTTTTGCAGAGAAAAATCACCAGATGAAAACATCCCCAAACATTACGGTGGGAATTTGGATAACATTTTTTTCTTTTCTTCATTAGACTTTTAGTGTTTTTAAAGGCCATTTCTACAATAAATATTACTTTTATGAAAAGAAAAACATTTATTTTAAGAATAGGAATTAAGTAAAGAGTTCATAAACTATATATTATAGTGGGAGAAGTTGTTCTTGAGATAAAATAATCTTATTGCTGAGCCATTAGCTGCCAAATTAAAACAGAAAGGTGGAGGGAGGGAGGGAAGGAGGAAGAAGATAAAAGAAGGAAGGGAAAGAGGGAGGAAGGAACAGAGAGAGGAAGACCAAGATTCTCTGCCTACTAAAAAAGCCATTTCAGCTTCCAATAGAGATGAAGTATTTTCTGAGTGAAAGTTTTCAGGACGAGAGGGCCCATGTACATGATTGGGACCTTCAGTGATGGAAGTACAGGTCTGTGAGCTGACTTCTCACTGCTTCGCAGGTCGGAGACATTCTCAGATTACAGTAACCTTGAAGATTCTTGGAAAGGGTGAACAAGAGTGTTCTCTTTGGGTTTTGAAAAGAAAAAGAATCAGATATCACCAAAATCTCTTTTAAGTATTAAGCAAACATCTGTTCCCTCCCCCCCCCAAAAAAATTTCCTGGAATGCTTAGTAAAACTTACAATATCAAAACCAATCCTAGGGTCTCCATTTGAATTCCTTGCATATTTTTGCTGTGTTTGTGATTGTACAGGACTATCTAATAACAAAATTAGAGCTAGAAGAAGTGACAAACTGATTTAATAGATTTTTAATCTATTAAAAATATAGATTTTTGCCATTTTCCCCAGACGAGACATTGAAGTGCTGTGTAGTAAAATGATGGATGGTTGTGGCCTACACAGTTAGCAGGACCGTCCATGGGTATACTTTTATTTTCTGTTTACTCCTAAACAAAGCTTTTGACCATGGATGGAGAAAAGAAAGCAGATGATTATCAAATTGCACAAAATGACTTCAAACATAAAGAAAAGACAAAAGAATCTTTTCTATAAAAGCCTGTCAACTTCTTTATTCTATCCATTGTGAAGGCTAAGAAACCCACAGTTGTGTTCCCTGACATCACAAGAAATCTCTGAAAGCTAGACTCCAAGCCCTTTTAGCCAAGTTAAATTGAGAAATGAGGTTTGATTACTGTTAAAAGCAGAAAGTAGGACAAACTTACAGATAGTCATATATCACCAAGTTTCTAGTCCTGGAAAAGAGAGTCTTTGAACTCTGAAAAGAACTACCCAGAATGAAAACCAGAAGAAAGAAGTGTCAAAAGCATTTAAATCACCAGTCATACCATCCACACTGTTCACTCCCAGAGATCTAACATGGGAAATGAGGTCTCTACCGCTAGCCCAAGTGCAGAATAATCTTCTTACTAACAAGTTCAGGCACATCAGTGAGCTCCTGGTCTCGATTTAGATTAAAAGAGTAGCAGGGAGCTCTTGTCCACTGAGTCCCTGGGTTTGCAATTGACCAAAAAAATAAAGTTCATCTTGAAATATATATATATATTACGCACATCTAGCCTCTTTTATGCATTGCAAGGAAGTGTGATGATGAAGAAAAAGGGATTTAGAGGCTATTTCATCAAAAAATGCAAAGACATACTTGAAATAAAATTGCCTGTCTTTGAGTCAGCTCACCTCTCTTTGAGCCAGCTCACCAATTTTCCAATACATTAGAAGCATTGGGTCAACCATTTGGCTGTGATTAAGGCAGAAACTTTTCTTAAAGTTGTATCTGCAACAGCAAACATACTGTTTTGCTTTTCAGTTGAAGCGTTTGTTACAAATAAATAAAAATAAAGATGCTTTCATTTGCATTTTATATAAAATCAAGGGAAGACATTAATTTTCCATGTTAAGGAATATTATTATTTGTACTTAAGGTAGCTTTGGGGCTTCCCTGGTGGCTCAGTTGGTAAAGAATTTGCCTGCAATGTGGAAGACCTAGGTTCGATCCCTGGGTTGGGAAGATCCCATGGAAGAGGACATGGCAACCCACTCCAGTACTCTTGCCTGGAGAATCCCCCTGGACAAAGGAGCCTGGTGGGCTGCAGTCCATGGGGTTGCAAAGAGTTGGACACGACTGAGCAACTAAGCCCAGCACAGCACAAGGTAGCTTTGGGAAGAGGGTGACAGAGATTATGGACATCAGATCTTACCTCCCAAGTCACCCCAAGTTACCACCAATAAGATTAGAACCTTTTACTTAAAAATGTTGTAAGAATGCAAAATGCTATGCACTGAAAGATGTACTTTTATGTGAAAGAAGAAAGAGAGAGGGAGGGAGGGATGGAAGATGAAGGGAAGGAAAGAAAGAAGAAAAAGGAGGGAGGAAAGACAATTATGAACATTAAAGATGCCACTGATGACCAGATATATTATAATTCCAAAAATGTTAAAAAGCGGAGTGGGGGAGCATCTCTTAGAATTAAGGAAATAGGTTTTTCAAATGGAAGATATTCCAGAGTCACCTACACTCCACCAGTTCCTTCAGAAAACTTATAAGTTGGAAACGTTGAATCTCAGATCTTCCAGGGCATGCAATGGTTGTCTTCTTATTTACTAGTAACTTTTTTCCTACAGCTGTGCAAAGGGGACCTGAATTGGTTGGAGACTAAATGGGTACTCTGTGATTAAACATTCTGGTCAATAAAGAGTTGTGTTTATCAACCAATTGAAACAGTACTAAGTATTTAATATCAAGATGATCTTTATCCTATTTACTCTTTAATAATGTATTTACTTGTTTAAAGTATAGTTAATGTATAATATTATATAAATTATGGTATACAATATAGTGACTTACAATTTTAAAGGTTATAGTACATTTGTAGTTATTATAAACTATTGGCTATATTCCCATTCTATTCAATGCATCTTTGTAGCTTATTTTATACCTGAGAGTTTGCACCTGCTAGACCCCTACCCCCGTATTGCCTCTCCTCCCTTCCTTCTCCCCACTGGTACCCACTTGTTTGTTTTCTATATCTGTGAGTCTGTTATTTTTTGTTATATATCTTTAATGGAATATTTAATGCCTCAAAGTCACAATTATGAACACTATTGTCTACTTCACTACATAGGGAAAATGAAAATAAGAATTATTAAATAATATAAAATTATATATTATCACATAATAATATTAAATAATAAATAATTTATTAGCAGATAATTGAGACCCTGTGCTACTTCAGTGAAGTTACCATCAGAAAATAGAAATTGCCAAAATTGGTAGACCTAGGATCTTTCAGCTCAATATCCTGTTGCCAGCATTAGCCCTGAGATACTCCTGGTGAGAGGACCCAGCTCTGCCCTTCTATCGGCCTTGATCACAGAGGCACAGCATGGATACCTTCAGCAGTTATTTACCATTTCAGAACCCATATGTCGTTCCAGATCTCTGTTAATTCACTTTTTCCTCAAAGCTGCACCACTTACCCTTAATAAAGGGAGGAGCATTAACAATCCTCTAGCCCAGCCCCACCTCACTCACTCCAGCATCCCTGAGAAGTTATTGCTCAATCTCATGTCTGACACAGATAAGTGTTAGTTATTCAGTCATGTCCAACTTTTTGCAACCCCATGGACTACCAGACTCTTCTGTCCATGGAATTCTCCAGGCAAGAATGCTGGAGTGGGTTGCCATTCCCTTCTCCACGCAGGGATTGAACCTGGGTCTCCTGCATTGCAGACAGGTTCTTTACCTNGCATTAACAATCCTCTAGCCCAGCCCCACCTCACTCACTCCAGCATCCCTGAGAAATTATTGCTCAATCTCATGTCTGACACAGATAAGTGTTAGTTATTCAGTCATGTCCAACTTTTTGCAACCCCATGGACTGTAGCCTACCAGACTCTTCTGTCCATGGAATTCTCCAGGCAAGAATGCTAGAGTGGGTTGCCATTCCCTTCTCCACGCAGGGATTGAACCTGGGTCTCCTGCATTGCAGACAGGTTCTTTACCGGTTGAGCCACCAGGGAAGCCCCTGGCACAGATAAGTCCTCAATAAATAGCTGTTGGATAAGGGACTGCATCATGTCTACACCAATATTCAAAGCAGGGCCTNTGGATCCCTCTGTGCCTCATAGATTTCCTCCTCGGCCAACCTGCCTCAGCATTCACCTTCCATAGAAATTATGCTCACCCTAAGCAGCAGGCTGCTTTGATTTGTGAGCCAAATTTTGGCTACTCTCTAGACTGTGAAGTTGCTGGAATTGCGATGGATAATGTTTTATATTCCTATGTGTTCCCCACAGCACCTGGACACATAGTAAGGACATAATATTTACCAAAAGAATGAAGGGTGAGAAAACGGCCACTTATTTTTCCTTTGCAAAACCTGAAGTAGGCATTTTTCTAAAGATTAAGTACCCTCGGAGCAAGACAAACTTGACTCCTGCCCTTCTTGCTCTTATTTGACTGCCTTTAAAATGCTGTCCATTTAAAAGGGGGCTTCATCTTTCTGATGACAGCAGGAGTGACTGGCAGCTGTAGCCCTCCTGGGCCACTGAGATACTCACATCCCGGGAAGAAGGCCGATGCTAATTCCAAGCAGCGCAGCTGCCTCAGGACAAGTGACATCAATGTCTGCACCTCAGGACACTTGCCTACAGGGAACTGAGACAGAGACGAGTTATTTAGCTCAGTGCTAACCCATTGCCGGGAGGAATATCAATAACCTCAGATATGCAGATGACACCACTCTTATGGCAGAAAGTGAAGAGGAGCTAGAAAGCCTCTTGATGAAAGTGAAAGAGGAGAGTGAAAAACTTGTCTTAAAGCTCAACATTCAGAAAACGAAGATCATGGCATCTGGTCCCATCACTTCATGGGAAATAGATGGGGAAACAGTGGAAACAGTGTCAGACTTTATTTTGGGGGGCTCCAAAATCACTGCAGATGGTGACTGCAGCCATGAAATTCAAAGACGCTTACTGCTTGGAAGGAAAGTTATGACCAATCTAGATAGCATATTCAAAAGCAGACATTACTTTGCCAACAAAGGTCCATCTAGTGAAGGCTATGGTTTTTCCTGTGGTCATGTATGGATGTGAGAGTTGGACTGTGAAGAAGGCTGAGCGCCGAAGAATTGATGCTTTTGAACTGTGGTGTTGGAGAAGACTCTTCAGCGTCCCTTGGACTGCAAGGAGATCCAACCAGTCCATTTTAAAGGAGATTGGTCCTGGGCGTTCTTTGGAAGGACTGATGCTAAAGCTGAAACTCCAGTACTCTGGCCACCTCATGCGAAGAGTTGACTCTGATGCTGGGAGGGATTGGGGGCAGGAGGAGAAGGGGATGACAGAGGATGAGATGACTGGATGGTATCACTGACTCGATGGACATGAGTTTGAGTGAACTCCAGGAGATGGTGATGGACAAGGAGGTGTGGCATGCTGCAATTCATGGGGTCACAAAGAGTCAGACACAACTGAGCAACTGAACTGAACTGAACCCTTTCCGCATCCAGTGACCTAATTGTAGTTACACCAAGATCCCAAGATGCCAGGGGTCTTTCACCAGATGAATACTTGAGTCACATTGTAACCTTTCCTTTTCTATCTTAACCTAAACAATAATAAAACCAAAATCTGCACTCTCAGTGGTTTTAAGGCATTCCAGAAGCTATTATACATCACAGCAAATAGTGAAGAAATTATAAAAACAGTCACACCGTGTTCTATTTTAGCATCTAACTTTGGGTTGGTTGGAGACTGTAGCATCTGTTTATTAAAATTTAAAAGTGTATGATGGAGTAACTTGTAGTAGATCTCAGCAGGAGAGAGGCTGAATAAAATACCCAAACCATCCATCTAAAGGTATCAGAGAACTGCCAAGATATCTAGGACTTGAGAAGGCACGTCCCAGAGAGGAGGAAAGGTCACTGAGGCAAGCACAAGTTTCTCTACCTCTTTACTCCTTGGAGCATTTGCCGGTGTTTGGCCTGAAGTACAAATCTGAGAGGCAAAGTGGAAAGAGGTTACTAAGATGCAGAGGAGCCAGCAAAGGTTAGGCAACCCCTCAAGCTGGAGAGACAGAACTTGGAGTTCAGAGTTGCCAAGCAGCCAGAATTTGAAAGGCAAGATATGGAGAAAAGCAAGGCAGAGAAAGACCGAGCCCAGTACTCTGTGATTTCTCCTAGAAGCATTTTCTCCGCAAGCAGCACAGAAACAGAAGCTAAGAAACCAAGCAGAAAGGGGCTTGAGAATGGAACAGAATTGGTGGCTATCTCAAAGTGATGGAAAGACAGAAAAAAAAAAAAAA